>JAKTWN010000004.1:0-355969 GCA_030582035.1 Wickerhamiella occidentalis
ACTGGCACTGTTCCCGTTCCTTGCCCTGCCACTAGCTCAGAGCCCGCTACCAGTTCCAAGCCCGCTTCTTCCGGCTGCTACAGCACCACTACTGACACCAACTCTATTGGATCTACTACTACTGGCAGTGTTCCTATTCCTTGCCCCGCTACTTCTGATTCTACAACTACTCCTATTGCCTCTATTACCACTACTGGTTGCTACACTCTGTCTACCCACACCACTGGTAACTCCTCTACCATCCTCACGGTGCCTATTTCTTGCCCTGTGACTACTCCGCATGACACCTCTAGTTTCACCACTGCGACCGGTTGCTACACTCAGTCTACCTCTGTTGACCCGACAGGATCTACTCATACTACTAGAGTCCCCATCAGCTGCCCAACAAGCTTGATTTCTTCTCAGGTTCCTTCTACTACTGTACCTGTAGAACGCGCCACAACCACTGGGTCCACTGAGACTCCCGTGACTGTCACTTCTATTGTCACCAGCTACACTACTACCTGTCATAATGGCGAGACATCTACGATTGTTACCACGGTGCCTGTTTTGCCTAATACTAGCTCCACGACTCCAAGCAGTGAGCCTGGTACCAAAACGCCTGGCACTGAGACGCCCGCTACCTTTGTTTCTGCCACTACAGAGCCTTCTACTGGCCCAGCCCCTACACAACCAACTGGGTGTTACACGTTGACTCAATCTACTAATGGCAATGGATCTACCGTCTCGGTTACTGTTCCAATTGCTTGCCCTCAGACTACTCCAGTGCGGTCTGGCGAGACTTCAAGTGTCAGCTCTAGCTCTGCCACTAGCCTTACCCCCATCAGCTCTCAGCCTGTGGAAATTAGTACCTCACAGGGTATTGTACCCAGCAATGGCGCTAGCAGACTTGGTACCAGTGCTTTGCTGATGCTCTTAAACTTTTTGGTATAATGTTGCATACTTTTAACTATAGATAATATCCTTTGACTTTTAGTCCATTTTATAAAGCTACGGCCACATATCTCTTGATACCCCTCTAGCTTTCAGGTCACCCGCCTGGGAATCACTCGGATGGAGGGGCCTCGTATAATCTCCTTCACATAGGCCATTGGGTGAGCCCAAGATCTGTGCCCGTTTGGTCGCTCAAGTACCTTCAGCAGGTGATATCGAATTCAACGTACTGAGGGCAAGTCAGTTGGTAGAATAAGGGCAAAGATCCAAACAGACTGAGAATTGGCTGAAGCGGGCTCTTGGGGAGATACTAGGACGCCCAATGCACGTATACCTCTCGTACCACGTTTCTGATGATATTATGGTGGCCGTCATTAGCCTATTAGGATAAAACAAATATGATCTGTGCTATGGAGTCCTCTAAATTACTTTTAAAATAGCCGTTTGGCTCCTTTGCAACTATTTGCCCCAGCTGGACATATTGTGGCATTTATGCATACCTGTGGCAAACTTTTCATCCACTTTATAACTACGCAAATGGGTTTGCCGATAAATTCATTTATACATCAGCTTAGAACAGCTGTTAAACAGGATCGATCACTAATTGTGGCATTTCTCGGAATAGGCAACCCTGAAGGACAGTACCGTGGCACTCGGCATAATGCTGGTATACTCGTAGTAGACCGACTCACGGACCTTTTTGGCGGCTTGGCAAGTCAGAGCAGTGCATCTTCGTGTAGTTACGGCCCTTCAAATGCTTCCGAAAACGTGTACTTTGCCCAGTCAAAGGAGTACATGAACACTAGCGGTAAGGCCGTACGAGACCTCGAGAAACGGTTGCCCAATAGTCAAATTGTTATTGTGCATGATGATATGGAGCTTCCACCCGGGGAAATTAAGTTTAAGCTTGAAAGCACCTCATTTGGGGGTCACAATGGACTCAAAGATATTTCCAAACATGGCGCATTTCCTCGGATGCGAGTAGGAATTGGGCCCCCACCGGCAATGGATTCGAAAAGTGTTTCGCGGTATGTTTTAGGTAAAATGCCAATTGTACAAGCGGGGTTCATTGAATCAGAGGGCGTTGAAACTGCTTATAAGATGGTGGAACAGGTGGTCAAGGTTTTCAATAAACGGTATGAGCGGTTACCAAACCACTGAGGGGCATTGCTCAATTATCATGAGACAGGAGAAATCGTGAAACTCCAAGGACCCACTTTATTGCCACATTCAGCTCGAATCCGCCACTCGGTCTGTTGAGACCCCTAAACACCCCTCACCCCCCCTTGACCACACCACGATAAGATGGTCAACTTGAAGGTATCGACCAATCGACCGTTGATGCCGGATGCGGTGCGAGTCGTTCTCTCCACAATCTTATTTCATCGTATGCTAGGCCCGATCAATGCCAAGGTTCTCGAAGTATTGGGCGTAACCTATTCTGTGCCTGACTCACCTGCTCTTGAACAAGAACTCAAAGATAAACTAGTATTATTGAGTAGCGCATTAAGGTCGCATGATAAGGCGGTAATCACACTGCGATTCTTTGATCCCAGCACTAAAAAAGCCTGGTTTAATTGGAACAATGATGCTTGCTGGGAAGAATGGGTTATTCGGTGCCAATTGGACAAGAATGAGGATACGATCAGAGACGATCTGACGGAATTGATGTTGAAGATTATACAGGTGATGGATAAACAAAAGGAACACATTCCTCCGGTCACCAGTAAGGATATGGCGCCATTTCCATGGGAGATCAGTCTGTCGTGAGCGATTATGACCCCATTGTTTTCCCAATCCACTGCCTCATTTTATAATTTATTGCTATTTGCCTATATACATATTTATCATTCATGCTCCGACTATCCGAATGCTGATTTCAGAGTTCTCAGGTACAGAGTTCTCTCGACCATCGCTACCACTTGATACCCTCTTTTTTGGAGAGTTCCCATGCTTGGTACCCTCTATACAAACCAAACAGAAATACTGGCACTCCAGCACCTCTTACAGCCATTTTATACCCTGGCGTGACCCCGGGAAGTGGTTTACCCTTATTGTAGAAAACAGCCCCCGAAAAGAGGTACGCACCTCCAATAGTCATGACACCCGAAGCCATTGTCAGGCACCCGAGACAATCCTCCTGTGTTTGAGGGTCTTTAATAGCGGAATCCTGATTTTGGCTTGCTGGTTTAAACAGATCAAGGATATTCGACATGATGACAGAGTCGTGCTTGAGTGCTAGTTCTGTGGATCTAGAGAGTAGTTTAGTCTGTGAGTATTGATAAAGTGTTGAGAATAGGTATTGAGAATAGGTATTGAGAATAGGTATTGAGAATCCTTGTTGAGGAATAATCAGAGCCAGATGGTCTTAGAGGACTTGGTAGATTCGGACGACTTGGTAACCAGAGAGGAGTGTGACTACCTCGATAGGATATTGGCCGAACCCTAGTGATTGATAAAGTAACTATTGAAATGGCCTAGCATCTTATTGAAAAGTCATGTCACTCACCTCGCTGACCGGCTAAAGCTTCGCCGGTAAGAACCGATCACCTTTAACCAAAATGCATTCATGAGCAATTACATTGGATACCTTATCCCTAGCTAATTGCAAGATATCTTCATCAAATGTATCTGGTTGGAACCAAAGCGCTCCAACCGGCCCTTGTGCTTGATCAAGGTTCTCAATCAGCTCTTTGGTAACAGCTGGAGGCGTAACAATGCTAATTGCCAAATCTTGGCCCTTGGGTACCGGTACCTGAGTGACATTCGCCTCACTTGGTAGCCCAAGAACCACCTCTTTACGAAAGTTAATAGGCACAACAGGGATATTACGGTCAATGTACCATTTAAGCACTTTATTGCCGAATTTGGAAGGGTTTGTAGTAGCTCCAGCAACTGCGAATACTCTATTTGACTTGAAAAAGTGGTCCATAATGCGGGGTTGGCCGGAGGTGGAGTGGCTGCAATAGGCAGGTCAGAGCAGGTCACCTGACCCAAAGCCGCCAAGTGAGCCAGCCCTGAGCTTTACCAGATTGGGATATAGCTTGCAATTGGCGAGGAACAATAATATACATATGGCTAAATAATCGCTACCCTCTTGGGCGCGAGAGCCAGGTCGTGTTACCCAAAGAGGGGTTAACGATAAGAGTCATTCACCACAATAGTCACACGAGGTAAGCTGTAGCCATCTCCCAGTCCTCTTACATGGTGTACACAAAAACCCCTCTGGTACAAAGCCCCTTTTTGACCGACAAAAATCCGGTATTCCTTAAATTAGAAAACACCCAACCCTCTGGATCGTTTAAATCAAGAGGTGTGAGCCATTTGATTGAGCAGAAGATCAAGGAGAACCCCAAAGCCCACTTCTATTCCAGTTCAGGTGGCAATGCTGGGCTGGCAGTAGCTGAAGCAGCATTTTCGGCCAAAGCCCCGGCAACTATTGTTGTACCAGTAGGCACAGCCCAAAAAGTCATAACAAAAATGCAAAAATGGAATGCCAATGTCGTAGAGCATGGCTCAATGTGGGCCGAAGCAGACAGCCATGTACGGGAGCTGCTCAAGCAGGATTCGGCGGGTGTTTATTGCCATCCGTTTGATGATCCCATTCTTTGGGAAGGGCATGCGTCCCTGGTTGACGAATTGGTTGAACAGTGTGCTACTAAACCCGCTGCAATTGTTTTGAGCGTAGGAGGTGGTGGGCTCTACTTGGGAGTGATCACTGGGCTTTTGCGACACAATTGGACCGATGTGCCTGTTTTTGCAGTTGAAACTCATGGTGCAAACTGTTTCAACCAGAGCTTGGAAGCTGGTAAACAGGTTGTTACTGGCCCACCAACCTCAGTAGCTAAATGCCTTGGCTCGACATTTGTGCCTCAGCAAGCCGTTGATTACGCGCAAAAGTACAATACAAAGTCTATTCTGGTTACAGACGATCGGGCAGTAGATGCAACAAAGAATTTTGCCGAGTTTCACAACTATATTGTAGAGCCTGCTTGCGGTGCTACGTTGGCAACTCTTTACGACAATATGATTGACATCAAAGGTCCTATAGTAGCAATCGTGTGTGGTGGTTCTAGTTATGGAGCTAGCGATGCTGCTCTTGATGTTTTAGTTGAGGGGTAGTTCACCCAAATAATCTTCACTCAAATTAAATATTATACAATCTACATAAAAGAGCCGGGATAATTCTCAAATATGGATGGGTCATAAGATTCCATTAGAAGCTCCCTTAAATCATCGTGTACTAAATCTTCAATGGAAAGAGAATCAGTCAGGTTGACATGTGGATTGGCGTACTCTTGTTGCTCAAACTTCATGGTTTGCTGCTCATAGGGGATAATATCCTTATTCAATAGTCCGTCGTCTTCGAATTGCATCACAGGACCATGCAGAATCTCTTCAGGAATATTGATGCGTACATTGGTTTTGCCCATGTAAAAGACAGAGTCCATACGCAGGGTAGCCAAACCGGTACCTTCTTGCCAGGTGTTGGCCAAGACACGTAGTGCCCATAGCCATTTGCGGATGGAATCGGAAATTTCCTGCTGCTCGTGTTCGGGGCTTTGCACATAGTAGTAAAAGACAAAATGCGCCAGTAGCGAGAACCCCAGGCAACATGAGCTGAGCCAAAACGCGTGCAAATGCGAGTGAGTGATGTCACATGTGAATTTGATGATGGCAGAAATATGATCATGCGCCATTTGCCGGTACTCAAAGTAGCGCGGGTGGGTCATGAGCTTAGGGTTGAGGTAAATACGCAGCAACAGCGTCCTGACACAAAGCCGGTTTAAATGGAGAATACCATTCCTGCAAAAATCTTCACCCTCGCCGATGGTACTCATATCTCTAAACTCGGGCGGCAGCGTCATTTCCCATTGATCAAGCATCCTTAGCTGGTGGTCGACCCGTGCCAGGAACTCAGGGTCTGCAATATTGAAATTGGGATTGTAATGCAGTTCTACAGGGTATACTTGAGTGAGAACCGAGTCAAGAATATAAGTTACCTGACAAACCTGTAAAAAGAGCTGTTCTTGCGGGAAATTACTGGTGAACGGTAAAACATTGGCCGAATGTTTATGAAAGAGCGATGGACGGCCTAAAGCTGCAGCAGTCCATTTGTCAACCACATAGGCGCACCACCAGAGTCGTTTCCGCACCAGTTTTTCGTGGTCACTGATATCCCATGTGGAGCAGTCCACGTGCAACCCCAGGCTATATACAATGGCTACTACTTTACCCAATTGGGTAGCCATGGCGAAATGTTCACACGAGTCGTCCCGGGGCAGCCTTTTCTGTAATATAAGTAACAGACACTCCAAAGTGTGGAGTGTGGGGTGAGTCAATTCACGGTCCACAATTAAGCCACAAAGGTGCCAAAGATCCTGAGCCAGGTTGGGAGGAATTACTTTAACACATAACTGAGTATCGTATTTCCAATAAATACAGCTCGAGGCAAGCATCGCGCTAAGCAGACCAGAGTGCAACCGTTCGGGATGATGGTAATAAGAGTCGTAAAAGCTCAAACGATCCACAGCAGGGAAGGTCCAATCAATAAATCTGAAAAACAGAGCCAATAGCCGCTCTTTATAGGGCTCAACCGTGGCAAATACCTTTTCCCGATGTGCTTCAATAAGCTTATCCATTGCAATAGAATTGAGCGTGGTATCCGGTTTTTTGACACAACTAAAGCAAATTGGGGTAGGAGCATCACTTGAAAGTACTTTGAGTCCTTGGCCAAGTGTCCTATGTGTGCCATCAGCGTCTTTCTCATAGTGCTTGATCAAAAAGGGGTCCTGGTCAGCACTAGGCCCAAAGAAAACCGCTGAATCACAGTCCTCTGGAATATATGAGCGCCCTAATTCATCATACCGAAGAGGCCCTTCTTTCCCGAGCGGCGCAACCTTGAGCTTAGAGGGCACTTGTTCAAAGGCCAATTTGCCATTGAAGGTGCACTTTGCACCCTTTTTAGAACAGTATTGACATGATCCCTCACTATTTTGAAAACATCTGGTTTTTCTCCTTCTGCAATTATCACAGGGACGGGATCTGCCCATGAGGTAAAAAGATTTGTTAAGGCGCAGGGACCACCGTAGCTGCATTAACCTGCATGTCAGTTATAACAATGAGCCTTGTGTGGCAATGAGGTGATCGTGAAGACATTTGGAGCGAGTGTATTGGTGAGAATGGCATTGGATGGTCACGATTAAAGCAGCTTCAGCTCCGACTCGATGTGTTTTTTCATGGTGGCTATTTACACCTTCAATTCCCGATTTAATTGGAAAAATTGATAACCTACTCTATAGTGAAATTAAGAGATCCACCCTTCTATCAGAGCCTTAGACTTGAAATAAATTCTATTAATTGTGTGTGCAGTTGGATCATTGAGGATTTAAGATCCACACAAAAGTCAAACAAAAATGCAGCCATAAAGAGTGGCGAGATAGCAATTGAGGAGCATAATTGAAAGCCAAATACATTGGGAACTAAATGTTATCATGTTTAGGGGATGTATGTGACTGAGCTTGAATTTGCCGAGACGTAGATTCTGAGCATGCCAATTGCTTGAGCAGTGCTGGCTAGGTGCCATTCTCTCGAAAGAGATGTCTACAGAGATGTTTACAAGGAATTCTACAAGAATGCAATAAGAAAAGGACTATCCTGGCTCTTACAAGTCTACGTTGTGGACTCCTCCCTTGAGGACTTGGCTCAAGACCTAGACTAGACCTAAGGCCTCCTCCCAAGACCCTCACTGGTCAGACTATAAGCCACCGTACGTCACCTTGTTTACCCTTTATGCCTCAACTGCCTAGATATTTACGTTTATTATTACGGCCTCCAACCCTCGACTTTCAAACTGCAGTCTGGGAAATGTTTTACCTGGTGTATAACCCTCGCAAAGTGTACAGATCAATCTATTACCGCCACCAAAATAGAAACCAGTGGGCCAGAGATGATCCCAGTTATGTAGTTTTGATCTCATTGTTGGTGATTGGTAGTGCTATTGCGTGGGGGCTGGCCTATTCCCCTAGTGTGAGCGGGATCCTCAAACTCATTGTTTACATGGTGGTGGTGGACTTTTTCGTATTTGGAGCGGTTGCAAGCACTCTAGAATGGGCTATTGCCCAATATCTCATGTCACCTCAAACCCCCGGTCATCAAATCGAGTGGGCTTATAGCTTTGATGTCCACTGCAATGCATTTCTGGTTATCTGGATCTATTTGTACATTATCCAGTTTATTTTGCTTCCATTGATCTCACGGACTAACTGGTTTAGCCTCTTTTTGGGCAATACCCTTTATTTTGCTGCCTACACTCATTACTTTGTGATTGTTTTCATGGGATATAGCACGTTACCGATGCTGAAAAAGACACAGTTGTTTCTGGTGCCGGTAGGTGTAGGTGCAATTCTCTATTTATTCAGCTTGTTTGGGTTTAGTATGGTTCGTTTTATGCTCAGCAAATACTTTGGTTAGGCATCAACTTGGTATAAACGCCACGAGATGGATGGATCTCATGGCTCTTGGAGTAATTAGCCTGGTGCCCTCCAGCTGCCCATACTATGATACCAAGGGGAAGAGAATTCCCTTGCTTATCGCGTACATACAAGTGGTGAGAAGAAGATTCAGCTCCACTGAGTTATCCCCGAGGCGAAAGGATCTAGCTATTAAGCCATTCCGTCCCCTTGTATGCTGACACCCACTCAGCCGACGTGGTACCACTAATATCTTTGAGTAAAATTCACACTGTAATCCTATAGCACTACCCTCTTACCTCGCCTCCACCGTCTATATTGAGCTTCGACACTCCTGCGTAATCAATGGACCAGTGGCAGGAATCGGCATGCTACGTCCAGCCGTCCGTGGGAAACAAACCGAAAAGGCTAGACCACGTGGTTTGTGACCCGTATAAGGAACTTATTTGGGTAGCTGGCGCGTCGGGCACCGTTTCTTCTTATTTTGGACCTGCCATTCGTCCCTATAGTTCATTCGTGGTAGGAGAGCCAGTACTGGATATCCAAGTCAGTTATGGCTTTGTGTACACTCTAACAAAATCTGGAATTTTTATCCACCACCGCACAGGCCAAATCAAGAGCCACCATCGCGTCATGGGCTGCTTCATGCTAATTTTCGAGAGCGATGTATTAGTAGCCAGTCCAAGGCGTATTTACAGGCACAATATCGATACACTAAGGGAAACTGGTACATTCACCATCGAAACTCCTGAACCAAGCGCCCAGATTTTGTTTATTCGCAAATGCTCTCCTTACGGAATAGTGGTAGGGCTCTCTAATGGTACGGCGCAGGTGATTGATCCCCATTCCTTTGAAGTTTTGTTTACTATTCGATGTCATTCAGGGCCCCTTACTGATCTTGATTGTAAGAAGAGCGTCATTATGACCTGTGGCCTCAGCAGCCGGCGCTATGGCGTTGTGGCCGACCAGATTGTCTACGTCTGGGATGTTCGTAATCGCAAACCATTACCACCACTAAATTTGGTCGATGGTGCTGAATTCGTGAATATCCACCCGCGCTCTCCTACTAACTGCGTAGTGATTTCGAAATCAGATCAATTGCATTTCATGGACGTCAAGAACCCGTCAAACATCACAATCAGACAAATTGTTACCTCCTCCAAAATTTGCGGCATGGATGTGTGTCCTTCTGGTGACTCCCTGGTGATTATTGAAGAAAACGGTGCTATTCACTATTGGTCAAGGACACTGCCCACTGCTGCTGATTACACCCCTCAGAACCTTGAACTGCCCACACTAGAGGACAATACTGTTATTATAGATGAGAATACTCCCCTGAGCTCCATTGGACTTCCTTACTATAATCAGGAGCTTCTTAGCTCATGGTCAGACGAGCTCATTTTCAATGTTGGTATGCCCACGTCTGCAAATAAAGGAGGTAATATCGCTACAAAGTACGAAAGTATTCAGCACAAAACGCGTCGTGGTTCTGTGACAGTGCCAAAATTCCTTTCCGAGCGCGAACGACTCGGACTTGAAGACGATGAAGAAGACATCTTCAGCAATGATAATAGCTTCGAGCTGGGTAAGGTACCCCGTGCTTATCGTCAACAAGAAATCCAGTTTTCCAAATTTGGTGTCCAGGACTTTGATTTCAAGTTTTATAACAAATCTCACTACTCTGGTTTGGAGAATGAACGCCCCGGCTCCAATGCCCTAAATGCGTTAGTCCAACTAATGCGGTGGTGTCCTCCGATGCACAATTTATCTCTCGAGTTTCTAGCCAAACACGCCGATCAGGACTTACCAGTCTTGGCCGAGATGGCTATCCTATTTGATATGCTCCACAAGGCCCAAGGTAGGCAATCTCGTGCCAACAATTTCTTAAACTACTTATCTACTGAGCCTGAAGTTCTGGCAATGGGCCTATTGGAACCAGCAACCCCAACTGCTAGCCTTGTATCTTCACTTTTCAAGTATATCTTGTCCAAAGTGTGCCTCGAGGAGAAGAACACTAGCACACACAATGAATCTAACCTGGCCGACGCGCTTGCAATCGAAATGAATTGTAGAGTATATGGAAGCTGTGGATTCCGCGCTGACCAAGTTCAGCAAGAAACCTCGATCGATGCGCTCTCTATCGACCATAAGGGCATCAACGGTGCTCTTAATGGAACTATGGATTCTTGGTCCTGGTGCGAGAAGTGTGATAAAAAGCATTCAATGGCCATTTTCAGACAAGTTTGCGGTACATCCAAAGCATTTTTCGTAAACGTATTGTCGTCACATACCGCAGCCACGGGAATTGCAGAGCACATATCGTTTGCATCACGAGCAGATAAACGTAGTCTGAAGTGCATTAACGATCCTGATAAAGCCAACTACACATTGGCTGGGTACGTTTGTCAAATAACCGAGAATCACGGCACATCCAATGCAACATCTCACGCAGTAACGATTGTGAATATCGAGGGACAGTGGCACATGTTTAATGACTTTTTGATAAAACCAATCTCTGAGCAGGAAGCCCTCGATTTTTCACGGCCCTGGAAGCAAGCTCTGGTACTCATGTACCTCCGCGATGATGCGGTGGCTACACCCTTTGATTATACAGGATGGCAGGCACACATCAATCCCACATTGCTATATACTCACAATATCGTCAGTGGAAGACAGGAGCATCCCTCTAAAGCACATCTTTTGACTCCAGGTGAAATCAAGAATGGTGACCTCGTGGCTCTCGATGCCGAATTTGTATTACTAGGCCAAGAAATCGCAGAAATTCATTCAGATGGTAGTAAGAGACTTCTCAAACCTCGCACTATGAGTCTTGCCCGTGTTTCAGTAGTTAGAGGGTCCGACACGACACCTTTTATTGATGATCTCATTGAAATGGATGGCCCCATTGCAAATTACCTCACACTCTACTCGGGTATCGAACCAGGTGACCTCGATCCAGTACAATCACCGTATGGGCTTGTCAAGCAACAAACCGCCACCCGTAGGCTATGGATTTTGCTCAATATGGGCGTTGTGTTTGTCGGGCATGCTCTTGTCAATGACTTTAGAACAATCAATTTACAGGTCCCCCCTGAACAGGTCCTCGATACAGCTGAACTGTTTTACGATAAAAAACTCAATGGCGGTCGTCGTATGAGCCTAAAGTTCCTTGTTTGGGCCCTTTTCGGAGATGAAATCCAAACAGGCAACCACGATTCTATTGAGGACGCTCAAGGTGCCTTGAGATTGTACTATAAGTACAAGGAGCTTCAAGAATCTGGGCAGTTGGAGAATACACTATTTGATGTGTACGGCAAGGGCCAAAGAACAGGTTTCAAGGTGCCCACAACTATCGCCCCCCCGTCCAGCTGAACTCTGAAACGAATACAGTAGCAGGAAACTGCTTATAGCAGATAGCGAGGCGAGCTGAAATAACAAGAGTCATGAGCGCCCGCCAGACCCGCTATCTCCTACGCTACGTCAACTAAACCGCAATAATACATAACTAATAAACAGTGCAATATCAATAAATATTCAAAGCTTTAATACAATACAAAAAAAAATCAAGTGCAGCCACATGAGCACCACACGCATGCTCTCAGGGATTTACAATATTAACTGTGCTATTATGGCACAAGATATTCATCAGCGGGTGATAGGTTAGATCGGGTAGCAACTTTGGAGTAACCATAAAGTATTGCCGGGGATTGTGTATGCAGGCAGTCTCGACGATGAATTTGTGGATAGCGCGCTCATTGATCTTATCCATACCCTGGTTAATCTCATCAACCACGAAAAATGGGGCTTTGGAGTACCCTTGCAGAGCCATCAAATAAGTAGCAGTAGCGACCGCTTTCTCACCACCGCTCTGAGTTTTGGCGGAAAGCGCACGTGGTACTTCACCTTCCCGGTATGCTACCTTGATTTCGATACCCCAGTCCTCAAATTTGAGCGGCGGAGCATTCAACTCTACAAGACCAGTGCATCCCAACCGACTGAAGAATTCAGAGAATTTCTCGCTGATATTCTTGACTAGGGCGCGGGATTTCTCCTCAAACTCAGGTGCAAGTGTGTCTAGCTCTTTTTGAGCTGAATTGAGACGTTCATTCGCCGCAGCGCGGCGCGCCACCAGCTGCTCAAGACGACTCACAGTCTGCTCGAGCATCTTTGATGCTTGCTCATAACTTTCGCCGTTCTCATTGAGGGCTAATGAGGCTTCCAAATGAGCCACTGCACTTTCAATCTCTTCGTTTGACATGGTAGCTGATTTTGACTTTGCATCCTCAAGCTCTTGCCGTGACAGCTTGGCCTTGAGCTCATCCATTTTAGGCTTCAAGTCATGAAATTTCACCCGTGCCTTTCCAAGCTGTTCAGTCAAAGCATTAATTCGATTAGCGATTTCTTCCATACGAACCTTAATCTCATACTCGACGCGTCCAAGGCCACTCTCAGACTCACAAGCATCAGCTTTGGCCTTAGTATAGTCAATAGCACACGGAATAATACGCGCCGCTTGGGTCGAGGTTTGTTTAGTCGAACACACATTAAACCGCGACTCAAACCCCATGGCCAGTTCACGCTCGCGAGTATCAAACTCTGCAAGAATCGTCTCTGCCTTGGCTTGCCTGGACTCAAGTTCTTCAATCTCTTTTTCGCCGCTAATTAGCATATTTTGAAAGGTCTTTTGCCGTTTAATGGTATCCTGGTGGGGCTTACGCTCCTCAATCTTGACGAGACGCTCTGTCTCAACCTCTTGGTACTGGGCGTCGAGTTGTTCCAGTTCCTTGCGCAAATTGCTCAAATCAGTAGCTAAATCCTCAATTTGGGTATCTTGTGTGGCGTTCACCTCCTGTACACTCTTGCTCACCTTGAAGACCCAATGGTAATTGTTATCAAGAGGTGACCGGTTTTCTGAGATTTGATGGCTACCATATCGGGATCTTGTCAAGCGCACAGAATATCCGGGCGTCATATAGCGCCGTACGGGCAGATTAGGCAATGATTTAATTCCATTCTCAGCGTTAATACTCAGCTGCTGCTTTGTACTGTAAGGCACCTTATCTAGATTCATGCTCGAGCAAAGGTAATTAACAACCGGAACCTCGTCTACAATCAAATCACTGATAACACCATCAAATCCCATCTCTACCAACTTAGTTTTCAGCCGAACATCGGGGTTCCAAGAAGAAGTGCTGGTAACAATACGAAAATTCAGGCCATGGCGATCAAAAAGATTGGACAAGCTGCGAAAGTCTTCGTTATTTTGACAAATAAACATTTCCATTGTATTCGGGTTAATTACTGTATTCACTTGTTTTTCAGCGCCGGGTTTGACTTTGATGGTAAGGAGGGGAGGAGGAAAAACTGCCTGCTTGAATATGTGTTTATGATCAGAAACCAGTGACACAGCTTGCTTTATTTTCCCAGAGTTACGGAAAAGTGATAGCCGCTCTTCTTGGGAGCTTTTCTTTCGCTGAAGCAACTCATTTCGCCGCTTTTGCAAATTGGCGACCTGCAACTCTTTAGGAGCCAGCAACTGCTTTGAATCCTCGCGTTTTTTATCCAAGGCACGGATTTCCTGGCTGAGGGCTTCAACCTGTCTTTCAGCATCCAGCAGAGCTCCCTGATCGAGTTTCCTGCGCATTTGCTCCACATCCTGCTGTCTCTGCTTTAACCTCGTCTTGGCAGTTTTTATATCGTTGATACCCTGCTCTTTCTCAGTCTGTAAGCTGGTGATATCAGCCATTGTGGTATTTAGAGATTCTTGCTTGAGAGCACTTAGGAGCCGATCGAGTTGGCTCGAAACTTGCCTATTGGTATCTTCACATTTTGCTTTTAATTTTGCGGAGCTGTTGCTCAATCTCTTGAAACCGGTCTGCGCGTCAAACAAAGCTTGATTCTTGGTCTTGAAATCGGCCTCCTCCTGCTTGGCGTTGGCGAGTCGCGAGCGATAAGTTTTATACACAGTTTCCGCGTCACGATATTGGACAATAACCTTCATGGATCGTAACACCTCAAGCTCTTTTTTGTCTTCATAGAGGCGCCTGAGTTTCTTGACGTTAATCTCTTGTCTCTCTCGTTCACTTGTGAGGGTCTCAATCTCATTGTTGTTTAGGCCTGCGCTCTCCTGTTGCTCGCGCACATTGGCACCAAAAGTAATGAGTTTGTCCAGCGCAGAGACCATACTTTGCTCACCCACAGACTCCAAAGTGGAAATAAGCCGCTGGTGCGCTGTCTCTGCTGAAAAAGACGCAACGCGTTCCTGGGGCAGAAATTGGCACCGATTGTTGACCTGAATGTGGTACTTGGAGGTAACTTGGTCTACTTTGGCTTTCTCTACCTCGCGATCATTTATCTCATGAACCGGCTTGTGTCCACGTTGCAGAAACAGCGAGATTTTGATTGTGACATTGTCGGAATTGCCCTTGAGCCATAGAGTGGCACGAGCCTCATCAAAGCCGATACGGATAAAATCATCACTTGAAGTACGCGACGTATCCTTTTGTTCGCCATTCATTAGCAAGAAAATCGCGGTTATCACTGTGGATTTGCCGCTTCCATTAGGGCCCACCACGAGGTTGAGAAAGGGCTCAAACTGATACGACCCCCGAGCGCAAACCTGGAAATTCGTTAGCTCCACGGCCATAATTTGGCCTGGTTTGTATTCGGAAATATTCTCGAAGTCGGGTGCTTCATGGCGAGACTTCGCGCTTAGTCCAGATGGACGCGTCGCCACGCTGCTGTTACTTCTGAGTCTGCGCGCGCGTTTGTTGGGTGATCCATTCTCAGCATTAGAGATTTGGGCGCGTTTATTGTGTACATGGGGTTCACTTCTGGGGTCCCCATTACTTGAAGCGCCATCACTGTATCTATGGGCGCTATCAGGGGTCAAAATTCGCGGTTGCTGCGGTATTTGCTCCCCAGGAAACAACTTTTCTGATTTCATTCAATGATTATTAGCTTGAATTGAGGCAAACTAAAGCGAACTGCAGTGAAGGGAGAAAGATAGCGGAAAGTGGTGGATCTGAGGGAAGAATGATGACTAACTAGTACTATGTATAGTGAGCACTAGGAGGCCCACGGGCTAAATTCTAAACCCACTAAAAACTTGAGTTTCCGTAGGTTTGGTTCGCTTCAACTCCAGCACTATCTAGACAGCATTCATGTCAACAGTTTACAAAACCCACTTTACGCGTGATGTACAGACGCGTGCTACCATGGCAACCAGGACCAAGGTTTGGCATAGCATATTGTACACACTTGTCGTCACCAAACAGACGGTTTCGGCGGCCTCAGGGCACCACCGCACAACTTGCTAATTTCCCCAACCAGTCCTCTAGCATATATCACAGCTGAAATAAAAAGTTCATGCTCTAATATTTTAGAAATTAAATAAGGAGTTTAGTCTAGGAAAGTCCAGATTGCTCAAAATTGTCAATGGGAGCCAGTAGGCTGGATCCGTGCTCTCTAGTGTTGAAAAGCTTGTGGTCAACTCTTTTTGGAGATGATGAGATACGTTTCAAGTCAAGACGCGCTCTTAATAGGCCCAGTAGCTAGGTCCTTGATATGGTTTCGCCATAAGTTAATCCATATTAACCCCACTCTAGGTTCACCCCAGCTTGATACCTTCACGCTGGAGACTACCATTGCTCAACCTTTGGGCCGCCCATTTTGCCTTTTGCCCAATACCATTCTGAGGGCTTGAGCGTTGTGAGGATTGAGGCGTATCTTTGGGTGTATCCTGAGGTGTTTTTTCTGGATCAATCCACCCTTCTTGCCACATTTTACCCAGTAAAAATGCAACATCACCCGCATCAGAGTCATCGAGTTGGGTGAGAGGGGTCGCCCTAAGATTATTGTGGGGTTTATTCGCAAGCGGAGAAGCCATGAATATCTGCGAGACGCCCACGGGCCTGTGTGTGCTGTCAGGCACTTGATGTGACTTGTTTATACTCTGTTGCACGCGTGTTATCGAGTCAATGACTGGGTGTTGGATATTTGTGACATTGAAATATTGCTTGAAAATGCGTTCGTTTAGACGATCGCGTTCCCGTAAAGGTGCACTTGTCTGAGTGGGCTCTTTGCGACCCTTGTGCCTACTCAAGTTCCCGACCGTGCGCATACTTTGTTCGCCAAAAACACTACGAATATCATCATCTCCACCCACAACAACCGAGCTCACAAAGTCGCTTTCATCGAGAAAAGTGCCCGACATTTTTTTGGTCCGCACAGCTGCCGCATCACTGAGACTCAGTACCTGCTCATTGGAGATTTTCGGCTGAGCAGCGCTTAGTCCGGGAGTCGGGATTTGCTCAGGGTCTGTGGGTCTCCCAGGTTCAATTGCCTTTTTGTCTGCTGATGCTGAAGGCTCTGCTTCATCGCCACTCTCCACGTCGGTGAAATCCTCATTCTCGTCACTATCACTACGCTCGAGCTGAATTACCGGTTTTTTCGCCTTGGGTCTTATATTCATCCGTGAATTGTTGCGATTGTGACGAGGTGGACCCGCAGTGGGCTGGTGTTCCGCATTCGCCTCGGCCATCAGCTCTGTAGACGAGTGCGCTCGAGCTATGGCTTTATGCTTGGCTAACCGGGTTGTAGACCCAAACCCATGTTTTGAAGCACTCTGGCGAGTATGTGTCTTGGTCTTTCTACGGTCTTGGTGCTCCTCCGCCATCTCGCCGTTAATTTAGTGCTCAATTAAAGCCTCTAAAATTCTGAGTGAGGGGTGGTTGGTTGGGTGGTCGAGACTTTAGGCTCTGACTAAGTATGGGGGCGCACTGTAGGGACACTTGTGGGGGACTTGTGGGGGAGGGGGAGAGGACCACTTACTGTAGTCTCAGTTAAAATAATCTCATATTTCGGACTTTGCTCATCCTAGCTTTGCTTGTCCTGCTATACAAATCTAGTACCTAGCTCCTGCCAACACTAACACCCTTGACAAGTCTCAGACCTCCATTAGCATACTCCTGATTATGAGAGCCAAAGAGCCTCAATCGACATGAAAATCAGATATTCTCAACCCAGTCTTACTCTTTGGGATTTATTATTGCTTTTTTGAGACGACGGTTCAGGTATCCTGAAACTTGATTAGTATACAGCTCATGAATATCTCCAATTTGGCCATTACCACATTGCTAATACTATCCAGGGATGCCACACTACAACGGGACTTGAATAAAGCAACAAATGCATTCTGACATTTAGTGGGGCAACGTGGGGGTAGCAACTATAGAGTGATACCACCTGGTAGCAACGCAGTTGACTATAGTTTTAAGTCATAACTCAGGGACCATCCAATTTTGGAATCTCATTGCCTCCCAAAAGCTTTCCAGTGCCCCCAAAATGTCTCGCTCAATTGGAGCTGAAAAACAACCTGGTCGTCGGTGAAAACGTCTACAGCTACTGGATGCAAAAAGGTAGTGACGACCGAGGGATTCGAACCCTCGCCTCCGAAGAGATTAGAGCCTTAATCTAACGCCTTAGACCACTCGGCCAGATCGCCAACTCACCGGCGAGGCTGAGACATCATATGCACGAAAAACCCCATTTTTTTCAAACATTTTTGTCTGCTGACTAAGCGACGGAAGCTCGAATTATCTCGCGTGTTAGGTGCGCACGGGTGGAATTGACCTACGAAATAGACTATAAGAACTGTGTATGGCCGTATGAGCTGGAACATGAGGCCCAGATCACTATAAACAGCGTGCGCTCAGGAACGCATGAGTCCTTACGACTATTGAATAAATTATAAGAAAAAACTTGTTGCACGATGCTTTCAGTCAGAATGCGGCTCCTAAATCGCATACACCACCTAGAACACCGTTCTAGAACACCGTTCTAGGGAATAATTTCCTGAACATATATGTATATAGTTGTTGAGTATACCGTATAGAACTTTGTAAACATTATTGAGAACATCTCACAACTGAGGCTAGTACAAACAGGTTCACTGTACTGTACAATGCGGCTACTTGGCGCGCCATTATATGTTAGCTATGAGCTAGGTACATAGAAGACTTCTGTCGCTAATTTCTTTTCCTTTCAACTTTTCCCACCGCCCCTCCTATATCGCAATATCCTACAGCCTCGCTGGTAGGTGCGCCCAGTACATGTTTTGCGTGCCCTAAAGGGTCGACACGGGTGGACTTTTTTGCTATAGCGCTCATCACATTCACCAGATTTTGCGCTTTGTATTCAGATTCAAAAGTAGAGTACTGTGCCATGAGCATCAATATGTGGGTCGGTGCCGTGAGCTGCTTCTACCTCGCTGGTCATGCAATTGGGTTAAGGCTGTGCATTTGGGTATCCCCTTGGAGCTTTTGAGGGCTCGTCAAGAGGATTTCAGCTGGAAGACCAGTGGATTCAGCAGACAACATCAGGAAGAACAGAGTAGGCTTTACCACTCTTAATTAAATTGTACGAGAACGGGACAAATATGATTTTTACACAGATAATTCAAGCATATAAGCTTTTTCAAAATTCTTGACTCAGGGTCTGGTCAAGTATAGCCATTGTAGTAGCTTACGCGTTAGACCATATGTGAAGTGAGTAGCCAAGTGGATGAGTAGACTTGGAGGGATGATATTGGGGTAAACTTATACTGTTTGTGGTGGCATAGGGTCTTCCTGTTGTAACTTGGCAGCAAACTTAATCATGCAGCATTGTACGGTGACTGCGACCAAGACTAACCCCCAAACAGATGCGGCCATCGTGTAACTGGCATTACGCTAGTTAGACATTCTGTAAATAGAACCTCTTTGTAAAATAAATAAATATAAGCCTAATTATCCCGTGCTGCGCTTTTAGGCAGCTCATCGACTAGATATGGCCACCGGGAAACAAACGCTTGAACAATTTGTGGGTCCCGCTTTAGTCGCTCGCTAACTACCGACAGAGGAGTCACTTTTCTCCAACGCGCAAGCTCGCTATTTTCACTGCCTGGATAATCAACTCCAAATGCATGGTACTTGGCCGATAGCAGCACAATCTCCTCGTCGTCCAAGTACTCGGTAGGGAAATATCGAAGCAGGGGGCCATACAATCGTGCAGCACAAACTGCGAAATCACGGCATGTAAAGCATGGATTGCGCTGCTGTATAGCCATAGCGTGAATGGGGTCGTTCCGTACTGACTCTGACCACCAGATAGGGCTAATGATGTGCAGCCAACAGACACAAATCAGGTCGTAGTCGGCACTCTGGCCAAAATTCTGAGCTATTTCTTTGCGTTTCTCCATGATATCGGGGACAGTGACCAATTGAAACTGCGGGCTGGCTAGCCATCTAGAGGAGCGTTCAATCTCAATAAAGAGCTGCTTGTACATACTCAAAAGCTGGGGAGTCCACTTGGAGACTCTGAGATGGAACGAAACAGCAAGGTGAGACCCATTGCTATCCTCTGGGCTGAACTTTCTCCACATCAAGTCTCTAAAGAACACCGCACGCGAGTCATGACACACGTGAGCCCATGAAGTATAAACAAGGGGATTTGGATCAGTCAACTCTGCTATCAGCTCCCATATTTCAAGGGGTATTCGTGTCATGGATGTCAGTCCTTGTGTGCAGCGTATGCGGTCGTCAAAGTGATCCTTTACTAAGTTCGAGAATGTGGGGTTGATTGGTCGTCTGCGTGCTTAAATAAAAGCGCGCCCTTGAATAAGAAGCCAGTCGATGAGTAGCTGGTCTGTAATCTTTTCATTAACGCAGATCCTCGATTGTGAGCCATGGGGTGTCCCTAGAACAGGACAATGAGATAGTCCAAGCTCAAGCAAACACTGAATCTATTCGCCGCCACTATATAAGCCCCTCAATATTAAATATCATGCCGGCCTCAGCCCCTTGCATCCATACACCCTTGATTACAACAACGACACCTACTTGGCCATGCAACTTAATTGGGATCAGACGGCTCTGCTGCTGCTAAAACTGGTCCGACTAATTGCATATGGTCAAACAGCGATTGTTATGGTATCTTTTCTGAGCTCACTAGGCTGGAATGATGAGAAAATTGGCCTGTTTATGTCGGTGACTCTATTTGGCGACGTGATGGTTTCAATGCTTGTTGGCACTGTTTCACACAAAAACCTCATCAGTCGTCGCGCACTGCTGGCTATCTCTACGCTAATGCTCTTTGGATCGGGCATTGCGTTTGCCCTTAGCTCGCAATACTGGGTGCTATTGATTGCCGCTGTGGTTGGTGTAATTAGCCCTAGTGGTGATGAAGTGGGCCCCTTTATGGCTTTGGAAAGTGCACTTATTGCGCACGTAACTCCTTATGCTGATCGTGCCTATTTATTTGGGCTTCAGGGAATGCTTGGTACTTTTGGTCTTGCGGTTGGTCTTGCAAGTGGAGGGTGGCTTGCAGAGACATCTTTCATGGATATTGATGGCAACAGGCTTATATTTTGGGTTTACTCTGGATGGGCAATCATTGCATTAGTTTTGGTGCAGACCCTCAGCTCCAAAACTGAACTCGAGGAGGACGCACCCGTCTCTTCTGAGCAGGCTTTGGACGAATCTGTTGAGAATGAGACCACTCCACTGATCAGGGCAGCTGAGGGAGAGCAAGAAATCGCCGAGCCTCCTAACGGATCTGCAGATGAATCACCAGTCTTTCAGAGCCAAGAAGAACGAATGCGCACTCGTGCAGCAGAGAAAACTAGCCTCTCCTTTGTTCTTTGCCTTATTTTCGGCATTGACTCGCTCGCATACGGTTTCATGCCCAACAGCTGGCTCGTAGAATACATGCAGCGTTGCTTCCATGCCTCTCCCAGTGCAATTGGTGATTTCATGTTTGTTTCTCAGTTCATTTCAGCGCTTACTGCTGTTCCTTCAGTCTGGGTCACACAGCTTGTGGGGCCCGTCCTAGCCATTGGTTTGACCAAATTTGGTGCCGGGTTCTTTGGTGGTATTGTACCACTGTCGCAAAGCATGAACCAGAGTATGGGCTGTATCTTTCTCAGGTCTCTCTTTGATACAATGGATGTAGCACCACGTCAGTTATTCTTGACTTCAGTTGTGCCCAAGGAGCAAACAGTAGCAATCCTGTCACTTGTAAATGTCGTCAAAACGTTTGCAAGGTCAGTTGCACCCATTGCTACTGGTATTCTCGCAGGCAGGAATCTGCTCTGGGTTGCATTTGTTATTATGGGCTCTCTAGAATGGGTTTTCGGTGCAGCAGTAATTGCCATGTTTTCCTAGAAATAAAAGGGTAGAACCTGTCAGGCCCGCCTCTGAATCCTGCCCTGTATTCAAAATTCTCTGCTCAAATTCTTCAATATTAATTTTTATAGGTTTCTTTTTAACTGGAGGTTGTGCTGGTCAGTCAAGAAGCATAGCTGATGGAACCGACTCAGGAGATCGTGTCCCAAGGGGATGTATACTTGAACTCAAAAGTGCATAATTTAACCCAAAATCAAATAAATAATACTTAGTGTGGATATTTACGAGCTGCTTCTGGTCTATCAGTGGAATTGCTAAGAGAATGAGGTCTGGACATTGCTTGGACTTGTTGTAACAACGAATGCTTTTCAATCAATTATTGACTGCATGCATCCCAATACACGGTATGGCAATGTGCCGGATGTAGTATCAGGATTAGTTTCTAGCAAAGCTTTCAACAACTTAGCGCGAGTATAGCTCTATTCAATCACCTTGAATAGATAATCCAATACTGACAACAGGAACCTCTGGTTGATCACGTTTGAATCAAACAAGCACGTATCAACCCATTGAACTTTGCGGTTCATCAATTGCATTGCACACTGCCTCAAGTCGGCTTGTACAATCATGGGAGGTGGAATGCGGGGTGGGCCCAAGTACCCTCCTGGGAATATCGCGTTGCGCAATGTAGCAGATAGCATGAGGTAACGCTCTGTCGTCAGCAGGTGATCCATAGTATTCATTAGTACTGAATTCGTGTACCGTGCGATTTGCGAGTGGAAAGGCCACCCAAGATTCAGCATAAAATTACCAAACAGGCTGCGGCTGATGAAATGGTTTTGAATAAATAAAAAGATGCTCTCATTGTAATCGGAATCGGCACGGGGTAAAAGAAATGTTGTAAACACGGTTTCCAGCTTGGCGAGATTTGTGGGGGACGAATCAATCCCCTGTGGCTGCGGGGGAGCCTTTGGGATTACCAGCTCATCTGCTTCATCCTTTTTTACTCGAATACGTCTAGTTTTTTTACGTCTGAGGGTATTTTTGACCGGTTGCGGCTGTGACGCTACTAATGGGTTTGAGGAGTCGAGTATCTTGATTAACAGTTCATGAAGCATCCATGGCTCACTCAGAGCCCTGACAGCTGAGCCCAGAACTTGTTGGAGAATAGTAGAAAGCAACGAAATCACCAGTGGAGGCGCGTTGGTGAGCCATTGTTGAGTGAGTCGGTCGCCCACGGAAAAGAAGTATTCATCCAGTTTGCGTCGACCAGTGAGCCCATCATGTGGGTGGAGCCCAAGGTAAATTGTTTCGGGCGACTCGTGATTGCGCTCGAATGCCTGCGTGGTATCAGTTATATGCAGGTCTAACGCGGCCACCAGGTCCTGGATAACCTTCGTAAAGCTGTGAGATTCGCATTTGCAGGTAACAACATTGACTATTTGCTGAAAAATTAGTACAATGTCTCGCGGGAGAGGCCCATCAGCGTGAATTTTGGTGTACCAGCCAGCAATAAACTGACGATAAATAGTGGCGAGCCAAATGTAAAGTTCCTGGTCAAGTCGTGAATCTAGAGTAAGAATTGGAAGATTTGGACCAAGGATCCTCTTGGCTTGAGCAAAGTCCATCGTGGTATCTGGACTACCAAGTGTTTACCAAGCTCGATTACAAGTAAACAAAGTGCATGTGGTATTCTTACCAGATGGACGCGTGAGTGGGATGGGATGAGAGGAGTTATTGGGCTGAAAGTATCCAAGCTTAGGTGGTCTTTCAACCTATGCCTAAGTGTAATGTCTTCTATGTCTCCTGACTACTCTTCTGGGGAGATAAAGGGATCCGCTATTAGGGTGTAGATCAGAGCATCTGTCAATATGAACCAAGTAAGAGTCTTGATAGTAATTAGCTATATAGTGGTAGCTCATGTTCAGTGAGTTTCCAAGGTAAACAAATGTATATGATGCCGTAGGATTTTAAAGCTCAGCAAGCGAGCTGGGTGGAGTCGGTTAAAGTCTGCTAAAGCAGAGTCATGGATGCTGGGTGAATGCTAGAGGCGGAGTAATGCTGAAAATGCAGGATGCTTGTAATGCAGGGTGATGGATACTAATTACAGCTTTGCAATTGAGTATCTCATATGCAGAGATTGAACGCAAGAGAATGCGATATAATACAATTTATGCAAGGGTGTGTGCAAGGGTGAATGCAGGAATAATGCAAGAGATAATGGTACAAAGGTAATGCAAGGTGAATGAGGAATGCAGCGGTTTCAAGTGTTGAGCTCGTGTAAATTGAAAGACCATGATTTAGGTTTTCAAGTAAAACCGAGTACACCAAGAGACTGATGCCAGGAAGCAGGCGGTGAGTGGAGGGCTACCATTGATAGAGGAAGCTTTCCAGGAATTGGCACTAGTGCTGATAACTCAGCTGCCAATACAAGCTAGACTAGCTGGCTGATGATCATTTCACTGGGGACCGGCTACTTATATACCTGAAGGTTTAGGGTGCATATACCTGCCACTGTAACTCTTGAGTTTAATTGGGCTGGCTAATGATGAGACCCATTAATTGGCTCACCACTAATCCATTTAATGAGCTCATTTACAATGTTTGTCTCACACACAAGCTATTTCGGGTTCTGGTGGCTGAGGAGATGGTGTGAGAGCTTCTAGGAGCTGAATGGCAAACCACAGTAGCCATAAAACATTGGCACACACGATTAAACTAATTTGAATGTATTATATATACTTATGCTTTCTTTTCTTCCTCCTCAGGCTCGGGCACGGGGAGCTTGAAGTTATCAGGACGGTCATCACGGCCAGGTCCGACGGGTTCCCATGCGGTGGATCCGCCAACAAAGTTCCTGAACGCTTGGGTAAGCTCAAGAGGCTCATACACAACGCGCTTCTTCTCCTCGTCATATCTAACTTCGGTGTAACCGGTGAGAGGGAAGTCTTTACGAAGAGGGTGTCCTTCGAAGCCATAATCGGTCAAAATTCTGCGAAGATCGGGGTGACCATCAAACAAAATACCAAACATATCGTAAACCTCGCGCTCCATCCAGTTTGCACCCTCAAACAACCGGGAAACCGAAGGGACACTGGAGGTCTCGCTAGCGTAGGTTTTGAGGCGAATACGAGAGCTGTGGCGGACGGAAAGCATGTTGTAAACAACCTCGAAACGGTTCTCACGCGACGGGAAGTCTACGGCAGTGATATCCGCTACCATCTTGTACTGAGCAGCAGTGTGGTCCTTGAGGAATTTGATGGTGGGCAGGAGTGCGCTGGGAGCCACATTAATGGTGAGCTCGTCCTTCCAAACAGTAAACTGCTGGATAAACTTGGGAAGAGCAGCAGTGAGGTAACGGCCGTACTTGTGCAAGTCTTTATTCTGGCTGAGGTATTTGTCGGCAGGGTTCACTAGCTCCTCTGTAGGGAAAGTTGTGGGCATACGCTCGAGCTTCGATAGATCAGGAAGGTCATTCGCAGGAGGAGGAGGCTGTGCGGGAACGGGCCAAAGGGCTAGACGACGTGCGCTGGTACCGAATCTGCGCATTACGTTGGGTATGATTGGGTGCTGGACTTGAAGGGTGTTATGGTGTAGAGGGGGGGCTACGAAGGGGGTTAAGGGGTGAGGATCTGGAGGGGGGGTATTTCGGTTGGAGCCGGTTTGTGGGGGTTGGGTTGCAGACAGATGCGAAGACTAATTTGATTGGAGACGGTTTTCAAGTTTCATAAAGTGGACCTTTACGACTTTAACTTGCATGTATGTGTTGACCCTTGTATGTTGAGCCCAACTGCTTGGCAGTGGATGGAGTCGAGGTGAGCCGCCAATTGCCAAGGTTGGCTTGGAATTGAGCCTTCAATATTGATATTAGTGATTTTGGCACTCACTTGAAGAGATATGCCGCAGCAGTTGATAGCCCTGATTATAGCTATATCCATTGCTTTTTCCTCTCGTTGATCTCTAATTATCAATTATAAACACCGCGTAAATAATCGTACCTAGGCGAATTAGGTGTGCATGTGTAGCTCGCCTAGACCCCTTCACTGTGCCTCTTCTTGGCAATGAACATCATGCGAGATAAGATTAGCCAAGACTCATCCATGTACCTCCTACTTTCTGGGTACATACACGTTGCATTGGCTATGCATCAATGTAGGAGAATGCAGTAAGATAAGAGGCTGAGGAGCCTAGAGACCTTAGAGTAGGGAATTCCGATAATAGGCACCATAAATACTTCCAATTTCGGACTTCTAGTCAAGATTTAGACCCCGAGTATTTCTTATCCTGAACCATTCCTAAACTTAGATGGTAGATAACCCAAATTTCAGAGGTATGTGCCCTAACCCCTCGAGCTCAGTGCCAGGGGTAATTAAAAGACTGACGAGAAAGTTAAACTGAATTTCCTCGAGACAAGAGTAAAACAAATCCCTAGCGATTCGGAAGATGATCAAAGTTGCCAGTAATAGATCTTTAGACCAGATCTCAGCCACCTTTTTCTCAGCGATGCACTCCTCCCCACACAAATCCCCACATGCACCCCACCAGATGATGCAATTTCAACAAAATACTGAAACGCCCGATGGCGAAATTTTCGAGTTCTTAATGAGAGCCCGTTTGGTACAGTACTCTCTGAAATTTTCGTGCAAGTTTGATATTCGCTAAATCTCGCACATGCAAGCGAGGCAGTATAGGTTTCAGATTATTCACTCGTCAAAAATCACTAATAGTGGCAATTTTCCTAAACGATCGCAGGGCGCCTACCAGGTCTGTGGTTGATAGTGTTGTTAATACCCACGTGGGGCTATTCTCATAGGTAGACTGGGTATACATACCAAGAATTGATCAATCCCTTTGGAGAAATCGAAGCATGTTTTACTGTTTTTACATTATATACGATAGCTTCATAGTGGCAATTGCTGGCCAGCCTCCAAGTCTCCTCGCTAGGGAGATGAAATGCCCAAAAGTCGAAACTTCGGAGCTACAAAACCACGTTTGTGACCCCCCAGCGCGCCCGCAGGTTGAAAAGCCCAATATCTCCTTGAAACTTAGCTGCATGAGGTGCCTGCGTTCCCAAGTGGGGAGCGCGAGTGGGACAGATCTTAAGCACCAAGGCGGGTTTGAGACCAAAATAACCAAAGAAAATAGTAATTATAGTGCTAAAATTTGCACGTATAACTATCAAGATAGGTTCAGACCTAAGTTGTCAAGTTTGATATTTTACCCATGAGCCTGCCACAGGTACCTCCTCTGTTGGCGAAGCACATGCAATATATGTATCTTGTAGGCATGCATATGCATGTAGATTATTTCAAGTTCTCAAAAGCCTAGTAAAATAACGATCAAAACCAATTAATCCAATCCTTGATTTTGTTGTCTCGAGATAATCATCATTTACAAAACAAAGCGGTCCCCTAGATACCGCACACTTCCATAACAACCGATCATGGATCTGATACATGCACGGGTATATAATGAGCCCCCGATCCCCCTTCACCATATGGCTGTAACCACTTGCATCGATTTTATGAACAGCAGTGGACCTATCCACCAACTAAGAACCACTACTCAGCAAAGAACCAACCGGTTCAAGAGAAACTTGGGCAACAGCCTGAGTCGGTCTCACCGCGCTCTACGCCCAGCGTCCAGCCTGCGAATGACCAGCGTGACTAGCTTTGTGTGAGTACGCCATGTGCTTTGTATTCTTATTTATTGGGTTTTGTGCCACCAGGACTTGTGCTAGGAACCACGCACCTCACCGCTCAACACACCCTCATACCCTTATGGTTATTCACCGCCCCTCTTATGATCACCCCTGTACTCTTGGAAAATATATACTGGAAAACGTAAAAATTGTATAGCTTGAGATATGAAAATGTTTATTTGTTTATTTGATCGTTTTGGGTGGCTTAAAAAGTGAATTTGATTTTTTATTTATTTTCTTTATAATTCCATGCAAAAACAAGAGACGTATGCGCCGTGGATTACCCCCTGCATGCGTTATTTTTGGCTCTGACTGCCTAGGACAAGTGAAGGCTCGGTGGCAGTCACTTTTATCGGTGCCGCGAGCCATCCCGAGTGCTCAAGCAGTTTGTATCAGAACGAATGCATAATTTCATGTAAAAAGCAGTTTTCAACACTCGAACTCACGCCAAGGCGGACTAATCCCGTGCAGATCTCACTATTTGAGGCCGTCCTCCGGTCACCGAGGCGACACCTTTGGCTAGACACGACTACTTGCGTATAAAAGCGTGACCAGTGGTGTTGCTTTTGTGAGTCGTATTGACATCTTCAAGTTTCACTTTTATATTTATTTCGTGATTGGGTTGCCAATCGGCAATCACTTGTGCGCCTTCACCAAAGCCGCACAGCCCTTTAGGCATAGATATGTCAGTACTTGCGTTGCATATGTGAGTTTAAGGACCTTTCATGCGTTGAGACACATTCCAGTGAGTGCTTCACTGACTCGTCATCTGTATGTTTGTCCTTGTTAGCTATCTTGGCAGTCTCCCTGCGTTACGCTCAGGAGTGCATCACCAAACCAGATTCAAGTATATACCAACAAATAGTTTAACTTGGGAATGAATAAATAGTCTATAATTGTGCTTAATGAAATCTCTAGACGTGTTTGTGGTTCCCGGGGCCGACGAAATATGGCTTCAGGTGCCAACCAGCACAAGCTCTCAGTCAGAAACCCCAAACGCCAGAGAGCCAGTCTTGTTCGTAATGTTGGAGCTTTTAAATAAAATAAAAGAAACGTGTTGCATTGCTCGTTTACGCTTTCCGCATTGATCTGCCCATCCTAGGAGCACTCTCAGCTATATTGAAACCACTATAGACTACTGGACTAGGTATTAGATGTATCGTCGTGTTCATGATCATAAATTACTCATTTCTTCATTGACGGTGGCATACTCGACTACAAGGTTTTGTACAGGTCTATGAGTAGCAGCGATATCGAGGGCCCGTTTAAGCAATTTTTGGGATGCAACACCACCATAGGTCTCTGTATGCATGAGTTTCTTCAGTAATTCAGTGAGCTTGCCTCTCAGTCCATCCCGGGAAATACGAGATACATACACATCAAGGTACTTTTCAAACTCGCGGGTAGAGTCCAGGGTGATGGCAGCATTAATACGGTTTTCAAGGTGGGCAATCGAGACAGAGTCTTCAAACCCATTATATCCATCTTGGAGCATCCGGTTACGGGCCATTCGCTGGAATTGCTTGCCACGGGAGCTGTTCTTAAGCATCGCTTCTTCATTAGTACGGCGTTCAGCAGATGCAATAGGCCCATCACCAGTATTATCATCAAATAGAGAAATAAAGCCAGTCGAGTCCCAATATTGGGATCCATATGCCCAGAATGGTTCCGAGATGCGCGACCATACCAACATACAGGGGTCATAGGTGTAGGCATTGCCATTATTTAGAGTGACAACAACGGACTTTTCAGAGGCCATCCAGCACTGGGTGATTGCGGGAGCTCTCAGAGTCCCATTTTCGGTGTATTTAGATGCAGAGTCGAGTATCGGGGCCAATGATACTGGTGGGAAGAGCGCCCTTTTGCTTTCAAGATCCCAGGCATGCACCATACCAGTAGCAGTGACTGCGGTAAGAATATACTTTTTGGCAGTCAAAAGAACCACAGAGGACCCAAGGGAGAAGGCAGGCAACATACGCACGCCCTGTGGGGACCAGGTGTAGAGGGTACCATCTTCTGTACTAGCAGCCCAGAAATGGTCGCTACTACCGGCTAAAAGGTGAGCATAACCGTTAACGAAATCAACGAATACCGCTTCACCGTTATGTACTACCGAAATGCGTGCGGGGTCAGTGATATTCGTTCCGTTGCGTGCCTCGAGGACGGATGAAGCATTTTTGTCGGTGCTCAAGTGGGTAAATACTCTTGGAACAGCTAGACGTGCAGATGAGACAACACATGCAGGATTTGCTACTGCCGGGCGGATAAATTCGGGTGGCGGCTTTCTGTTTGGCTTTTCTTTTTCAGCACCATCTTCATCAACTGCTTTTCGCTTTGTCCCCACAATTAACGATGAGATGCCACCACGAGGGACTCCATTATTAGGCCTCTCAAAATCAGCTGCTACGCCGGGACGACTTAAGCTGCTCGATTGGGGGGCCTGAGCAATCGTGCTGGTTGAGACAGATGCCTGTGAGATCAGAGTAGGCGTCACCCGTTTTCGGCCATCTTTCGTGATTGTCGTACGTTGTTTTTTCACGGGAGGCAGGGTGGTTTGTGCAGGCACCACAGTTGGAGGCTCTGGCTGAGCGGGTGTGGTGCTGGCAGTAGGTTCACTTGTAGAGCCAGCTTGAGTGCTAGAAGGTGTACCTCCATTGTTAGAAACAACAGGAACAACCTCTTGCTTGGGCCCTTCAGCCTCCCCATTTCCAGAGATCTCGCCTTCAACCGCTCTATCGGCTATCGCCAGCTGCTCGGCACTCTCGGGAATATCCATATCAGTCTGGGCAGTTCCATAGCGCAATAAACTAGCAGTAACCTCATCATGAGACAGGACCTCGCCTAACTCCTGGTCAAATAGAATCAGGGCAATCGACCCATCCAAGGAGCAGGCATAAAGCCCCAGCCCATCAGGCGTCCACGCAAGATCGGTAATCGCCTTTTGACACACACTGTTAACCACCAAGAGCGGCCGGGGCGACGATGTGCTCCAGATTACAACAGTGTTATCTGAACCGGCAGAGGCTACAATTGTGACTGGGTCCTCGTCAGGGCTTTTACGGTAAACGCGGGGAGAGAAAAGGCAAACCTCTACGGGGCCTTCGTGCCCAACTAATGAAATATCATAGTCCCAAGAACCACGATTGATGATGCATACAGTTGGCACAGGACCATTGGTGGCATTCGGACAGGCAATCGCCTCACCATCTGGCGACCAACTGCACCGCCTGAAATAGCTTACGAGGGGGCTATAGGCGAATGGAGCTTCAATGACCGCTTCTACAGAATATGTGAACTCTTTGCCCGAGCACTGGTAGCGAACAATGCGAGCAGTACGGTCATCACTACAGGTCACAAAGTACTTGTTAGCTGGATCAAACGCAATACCCTTTATATGAGAGGTGTGCGAATCGATAGTACCGAGCTTTTCAAAGTTTGTACCACTCCAAACGATAATGGTACTGTCGAGGCCAGCTGTCACCAGAAGCGAGCCGTCAGGGCTCCATTGCAGGTCCTGAATATCTGAATCATGATCTGCTAGGCGTTTACGGGCGGTCCAGACTTCATGAACCTGGTCTTGGGTACCAAACTCTTTGTGTGGGATACGCGAAGCATCGAGCTCCCAGATGAGCGCGAGCTTATCATCACTTCCCGAGGCGATGTATCTGCCGTTTGGCGAGAATCGTACGGCAACAACACTGCCGGTGTGTGCGGACATACTTGCCAGTTGGCGCGGGCCCCCTGTATTGTTGGGAAACCGCGTGGCTTGCGTGTCCCAGACACGTACTTTACCATCAAAACCACCAGAAGCCAGTCTTTTACCGTCCGGGGACGCGCTCAAGGAGTATATTTCCATGGCTTTATTACCATGCCTGTGTTCTAGCCATTCTGGTTTTACCAAGCGCATGCTTAGAAGCGTGTCCAATTGTCCCTTTTTCGCAACGACTAAGCTCGGCGGAAAACTCGTTAGCCACTCGTGTGGCGCGCGCACCGTTCTTGGGAATTCCCAAAGTTGCATAAGCCAAAGAGTGGACTTTTAGTGAGGATATGCAGAGATACAGTAGGTAAAGGTAGAAGGGTGTTTAAAAGTATTCTTTTTAGACTATTGACTGGAAGTCTACGTATCAAAAAAGGTTTTGGGTCAATGACTGTACTTGACGGAAGTGGCCCCTCATCGGCTGGGGTATAGATACTGGCTGAGGCTTATATACCGGCCTGATAACTTGTTGACACTGTATACCAGCAACTAGGATAAATAAATGCACGTCTACTTGTTGTATAGATACGAGCCCACCCCAATGAAGCACCCCAACAGCCTACCCCGAACCACCATCTCTACTTCTGAAACTAGACACGCACATACAAGCAGGCTGGTGTTATCAGACCAAGTATGTAGACTGGAATATGATTTAAATATCTATCAATACGCTGTCCCTCAAGGCCCTACGGCAAACCGACGGATTAGTTAACATCCCTACAAGACCCCCTCCGCACTCTCAACTCTGATCAACTTTTCAATGGACGGCCAGTGGATTGAAGTATTCTTGGCAACAAAAGGAAATGAGTATTTTTGTGAAGTAGATCCTGAATTCATTGCTGATAGATTCAACCTCACAGGCCTGAATACCGAAGTCGACAACATTCAAGCCGCCATTGATGCAATTCTCGGACCTGGCGACCAGCCACAGAATAGTGAGAGAGAACGGAGACTCCAGAACGATGCGCGCCACCTCTACGGGCTCGTACATGCCCGCTATATCTTGACGACTCGTGGTTTACAGAAGATGCTGAGCAAATTTCATGAGGATTCGTTTGGTCGCTGCCCTCGGGCCCTTTGCCGCGGCCAGCCGTTGTTGCCGGTTGGTTTAAGTGATGTACCACACGAAGCCTGTGTTAAGCTTTATTGTCCAAAATGCGAAGACATATACAATCCCAAGAGCTCACGTCATGGAGTCATGGATGGAGCCTACTGGGGCACCTCCTTCCCCGCGATGTTTTTCCAGATCTATGCCAAGCTCCTGCCGAAAAGAACAAGCGAACAGTATGTTCTCAAGGTCTTTGGTTTTAAAATACACGATAATGCTGAGGTTGCACGGTACCAGCAGACTAAACGACAAGAGATGGAGCAACGCCTTAAAGCGTAAAGCGTGCTTGTCTGGTGATTTACCGGACCCCAAGTAATACAAAAACACACACTTGCTGATTCACGCAAAATCCCAATCAAAATGTATAAAACATTCTCGCTCTGCCCGCACCAACTCAGAGAGGGTTGACGTCATAGCACCATGAGTCTGATCTAATGAACCCGGGAGACTATATTGATATATCTATATATTCTAATAATCTATCTGCCTCTACTCGGATTGCCCCTGGCTCATTATGGGGCGTTGTTGCGTTATTTACATGCATAGGGGCAGCATCTCCCCAACTATCACAATTCGTTGTTGTTGTACCACATACATTTGGTATAAAAAACCCCCAAAGAAATGCTTCCCTCACTTTTATGTCTGCTACAGATCTGCTAATATCTTCAGTTCCCGCCTTGAGGGAGTCTGTGCTACAATCAGATGCTACTACTGTTAATGCTTTCCACGCACTATTAGAGTGTCATGATATCCTCCTCACTGCCAGGTCTGAGACTCCACCGAGTAGTATCAAGGATCCAGGCCAGTTTGATCAGGTCTTGCGCCGTAAACTTCGCCAAATTGATGCTCCTCGCGCAGTGCAGGACTTTGCCCATATCGTCGACACCCACCTCGCTGACCTTGAGTTTGCAAGACAGCGTGCCAGTGCCAACGAATTTTCTGGATTTGCCGTTGAGCAGCTGTTTTTACAAATCCAAAGCCACCCCTCTAACGGCGACCTTGATACCTACCTCCAGAATTATTCTGTCCAGCTGTGGAACGCATTGATGCCGAGCCACCTACCAGATACTTTTATTCACGCAATTTTGACGCCTATTCTCAAGTCTGTAGGCACCATTTTGAGTACGCCTTGGGTTATTCATTCTCTTATTATCGCACTTTACGACTTGCCAGTATCTGTTGGTACCGCCAAGCCACTTGAAAAGAATAACACATTTGGTTCGTTTGGGATCAGAGACTTGCTCAAGAAGAATGGTTCAAATGATAAAAATCCTTTTATTCGCAATTTACTATATCGTCTGGGTGGGCGTTCGATTGTGTTCAAGATCCTCAAGGTGCTTTGGTCTCCATTTGACGGTTTGGTGTCAATCCTCTTAAATAGGGCTGTTTCTAATATTTTGCGTCAATTGTTGCCATTGGAATTACCAGTGGGTAACCAAAGCATCAAAGATAAACTGCTTTCCCTCCGCGACACACTTTTGCTCCAGGATCATGAGGACCCAGGGCCAGAGGAACAAGAGCGGCTTCGAAAGCAGGCAATGGATCTTGTACCCAGAGTTCTTGGCTCACCAGTACTCCCGGATTATACATTTGACTACTACCTTGTGAATCAGCGTCTGGTAGTATCAGCTATGGATCTCTTGCTCGAGCTTGTAAAGTACAATTAAGAGGTCGGTGATTTGGTCCCGCACACGTCATTTTCTCTCCAGTTGATATTTTGGTTTTTGGTTTATTGAATGCTGGTTTACAGAAGGAGCGTACACAGAATACCGAGCTACTCGTATTCCTAGACTGTACGATACACTCCACGTCCTTTCAAGTTTAGTCTAATTTAGTTATATAGTGTGTATCAGATTTTGGGGAGAATACCGTAAACGTCATGCCGTGAACATAATACATATTGTAGAACTGTTGGCGATCCTTAAGCAACAAAACTCTCCTTGATCACCTCAGACCAGCGATGAATAGCTTCAGTAAGCTGATCCTTGGGTACGGAAGCAAAAGTACCACGGAAGTAGACGGCGTTCTTCTCGTCCTCGCTCTTGGAGACCTCGGGCTGAGGAGGGGTAGTGGGCTGAGTAGCAGCGAACCAGTGGCCAGGGACCAAGTGAACGTTCTTTTCAATACCGTCATAATAAACTTGAGTACCAACGGCTTCGGAGTCCTTGTTGAGCTCCTCATATTTCTTGTGTTTACGAGCATCGAGCTTGATCCAGAAGAACATACCAGCGACGGGATGAGAGAATTCGTAAAGTTCTTTGGGCAGGTACTTTTCAATGGCGTCGGAGCTCACGTCACGCTTTTCAGTGTAAACTTCGCGAAGCTTGATGAGCCAGTCAATGTAACCCGAGTGACCCCAGCGGTGCAACAGACCATTGACAAAAGAAGCGCTGAAACCGGAAACAGACTGCGAAGTAGTTTCAATCAAGCGGCAGAAACGCTCAACAAAGTTATCCTGGGCCACAATCCATCCGACACGGGCACCGGGCGCCAAGACCTTGGAGAACGAGTCGAGGCGAATAACACGGCCATCGGTGTCATAGGTCAAAAAGGAGGGAACGAGGTTCTTGATGAAATCTTCGTGACTCAGATGCTCGGTACCAGTGCTGCCGGGCTTGTACTCTGGCATCTGCAAAAAGTAGTAGGGCTCATCCTCAATTAGGAGCATATCATGCTTTTGGATGATTTTATAAATAGCTTGGCGACGTTCGGGGCTTAACGAGCTACCAGCAGGGTTCTGGCCAGTAGGAATAGTATAGAGAAACTTGGGCTTCTTGCCGACCCAATTGGATAACTGCTCCTCGAGGGCCTCGGGGATAATACCGTGCAGATCCATCTTTACACCAACAGTGGTGACGCCGTTCGCATGAGCAGTCTCAAGAGCAGAAGCAAACGTGAACTCCTCTGTAAGAATCACATCACCACGGTTGGTAAAAGTGCGCAAAACCGCATCCCATGCAAATGTATTACCAGGGGTGAGGATGACGTTCCAGTCAGAGAACCCGATATTATGAACCATCTCGGTGTGCTCCTTGATAAAATCAATGATCCGGTGATCACCAGAGCTATGGCCATACTGCAACGAGACCGAGAGGGGAATATCGTCCGGATTGGAGCCATCCTCTTTGGTTACCTGAGTGGAGACAGTATCTTTGGAGCTGAGGATGTCAGCAGAGATTCCATCAGCGAAAGGAGATGCCAAAGACTTGGCCTCGACACCATCCCACGGGAAAAGGCTCGGTAAAGGGAGACCACCGGCAAGAGAAAGCATGCCGGGCTTCTTAGCGTGGATCCATGCTTCCTTTAATTTAGAGGGCTGACGAGAGTTAGCTTCGTCGGAGAAGTGACGAGTCAAATCCTGGCTCTTTGGTTTAGACATACTGACTATGTGGGCACCCAAAGAGGTATTTATATGGGAGGAAGGGGGGTTATGTACTGAGATTATGCATGATGCGAGCGATTGGATTATTAATGCCTTTCAACTTTTCACTTTTCAGCTGATAGTAGTATTTGGCAGGACAATTGGAGATAAAAAGACTGAAATATTGGGAAATTCCCGATTTTTTTGCTGATGAGTCTGCCAATATTGTAACTAAATATCCGTAAACTGGTTCTTGCCGCCAATCAATTAGCCGAGACAATTTGAGGTACTTGTATGCAGGATGGGGTCCATGCACAGTGACTGATTTGGAGTCAGTGAAAACCTACTTGAGCACCTTGCCGAAGTGCTAGCGCCACCAAAAAACAAATGCTATTTTAGTGAGTCGAATAAAGGCCCTATTAAGAATTTAGTGACAATCAATGGCGCTAGTGTGAGGCGCTGAAAGTTGCCAGTAGCTACATAACGCTAACTCATGCCCTACCCAGTTATCATGTATCATATTCCATGCCTTGATTTCGCGTCCATATCAGTCTCGCATAATCTATGCGGTGTAGTAGCAAGATAGGCCGCATAGACCAACAAAATTGTCCCTGTCTAGATTAAATTATCTCTATTCCAAAACAAGAATATTGCAACCCTGGTGGCACCTTGTAAGTAGCTTCCCATGCTGAGGTAATCTTCAATAAACGAATGTCGACACCGTCGACCCCCCGTAAAAAAAGGATCGTGGACCGGTATATTCCCCAACGTGAGGGCATAAATTTACAGGCTGCATACTCCTTAACTCCGCAGCAGGACGATAATACCTACAACACCGTGCTCCGTGCCGAACTGTTGGGTAGTGATGTCCCCCAGACCATCCCCGATGATGACCCTACTTCGAGTCCTGACGATAGAAACAAGACCGTCCCTCTGACTCCACGTAAAGGACAAAGCCTCTTCCACTACTCACCGGGTCGCCGCAAGACTCCCTCGCGATATGCTGATCCATTCTCTTCCTCGCCCGTTCGTGCGGAATCACAGAAACTGCTGCTTTCAAACAAGAAGAAAACAAGAGAAATCGCCTCTTCTCCATACAAAGTGCTGGACGCACCGGAACTCGTGGACGATTTCTATCTCAATTTGCTTGATTGGGGGTCCCAGAACCAGCTTGCGGTGGGGCTCGGCAGCCTTGTATACTGCTGGGATGCACAGTCAGGGACAGTTAATGAGGTATGCAACCTGGGCCAAGATTCTGTAGCAAGTGTCTCCTGGATTAAGGAGGGCACCCATTTGGCAGTAGGCACGGGAACAGGAGCGGTTCAAATCTGGGACATAAATACCCAACAGCGGTTGCGGCAAATGTCTGGACACACAGAAAGGGCATGTTCCTTATCGTGGAATCGGCATATGCTCTCTTCAGGGTCTAGGGATTGTAGCATTCTTCATCGCGACGTTCGGATCAGTGAGCCGTTTGTAGAGCGGCTATGCGAACATACAGGCGAAGTGTGCGGCCTAAAATGGAACGTGGACAGTAACCAGCTGGCTTCAGGGTGTAATGATAACAAGCTGCTTGTATGGAACAGCGTGGAGCGTAATTCCACGTTCCAGTTTCATGAGCACAAAGCGGCAGTCAAAGCGCTCGCGTGGTCCCCGCATCAACAAAACTTATTAGCATCTGGTGGAGGCACTTGCGACCGTAAAATTTGGTTTTGGAACACCACCACTGGCCAGGCAGTGAATTCAATAGACACCGGGTCTCAGGTTTGTAACCTGACGTGGAGCCAAAATTCTAAAGAGCTTGTTTCAACACATGGCTACGCGTTTAATAATATCACTGTTTGGAAGTACCCTACAATGCAGCAGGTTGCTACGCTCCATGGCCATACATATCGCGTTTTGTACCTTGCACTATCCCCCGATGGCAAGACCATTGCCACTGGTGCTGGTGATGAGACCTTGAGACTTTGGAACGTTTTTCCCTCGTCAAAGCGACAAGAACCCAAGGCACCCCTTAAATTGTTTACTGGGATTCGTTAGATGAGTATATATTTTATTTATTTGCATAAAATTAACCTGAAACTTGGGTTTCACATATCTCATAAATGGCAACTGCCCTGGCTCGACGCGTCGGTGCCCATGCTAACTTGGGGTATATTTCGATAAACACAGATACATAAACGGCGAAGTTGTGAATACTTGAAAGTACAAGCTATGTAGCAACTATGGGATAATTACAGTAGCACCTGAGGTCTTGCCGGACTCAAGTTCAGTGTGAGCCTTGGCAATATCCTTGAGAGAGTAACGCTGGTTGATGTTAATCTTGATGGCACCAGTTTTGATAGCGTCAAACAAGTCAGCGGACATCTTCTTGAGGTTTCCAGGGAGTGAGGTATAAGAAAAGACAGAGCTGCCGGTGACAAACAAAGAACCCTTTTGAATAAGAGTGTGGAGATTAACGCCGGTAACGGGACCACTAGCATTACCGTTGCTAACCAATAAACCATGGGGTTTCAGGCAGTCGAGCGAAGTCTCGAATGTGGCCTTACCAATGGAGTCGTAAACAATGGCGACCTTTTCGCCGTTGGTATACTCTTTAACCTTCTCGACGACATCCTCAGTTTTGTGATTGATAGTCTTCCAGGCACCAAGCTCCTTGACCAACTTGAGCTTATCATCATTGGAGGTAATGGCGATAACGTCCACACCCATTGATGTCAGCCATTGAGTGACGATATTGCCAACACCACCGGCAGCAGCCCACAGCAGAGCTTTGTCACCCTTTTGGAGAGGTTTAACCTGCTTCACCATGTACTGGGCAGTGAGGCCCTTGAGGGTGGTGGCAGCAGCTTGCTCAAAGGAGATGTCGTCGGGCAATGGGATCACAATATCGCTAGGAATAACAGCGTAATCAGCATAGGAGCTAACACCAAAGCCCATGAAGGTAACACGATCACCTACCTTGACGTTGGTGACATTGCTGCCAACGCTCTCAACCTCACCAGCGGCTTCGACGCCCAAACCAGTGGGCAAGCTGGCGGGGAAAGCACCAGATCTCACGTAAACGTCCAAGAAATTGAGACCGATGGCCTTGATGTGAACACGAACTTGAGACTCAGAAGGAGCAGGGAACTCTACTTGCTTGAATTCGAGCGCCTCGACGCCGCCAGTCTTTTCAATGATGACCTTGTTTCCTTTAACTGAAGACATGATCAGATGCTTTTTTTTTGGACAAAGGCTAGACTCGGACAGTCTTTTATATACTAGTGGGTCGACACTTGCCCGCAGTCAACACCATTATAAATGATGCATACACTTGCATGCATTATGCACTGTTTGGAATGATTTGAAATCACTGTATGCCACAATCTTCTGGTCAACAGAAAGATTGGCATGTTCACGTATGGGAACTGATAGCCACAAAAAATAGAAAATCTGTTTTTGAGTCGAAATTATGGTCTTTTAATTACGTACATATGTGTTGCGGTTAAGGCATTGCTGCCCGAATCTATAAGGCTAATACAGCAAGGGGCAAATGTTGAACTCTCAGGGTTACTTCTTTTTTTCGATATAGTCTAATACATCGGTCAATTCGACCCGTGCGCACCTAACGGTTACCGATGATTGAAGCCTGCAGATATCTATCGTGATACGCATTTCTTGGCATGCTTGAATTTCGCTACACTGATGGGGCCAGATTGGAATACCTCCTACTCTCTGAACCTCATTTAATCATTTAATAACACAAGTAGGCTACTTTTGATTCTCTTTGGCTTTTATGTGAGCTATTAATGATCTCCATCCTGCTGTAGTTACTCAACGTAAAAAACCAGTGCTTGAGGAACTATCACTTCAGGAGATTTAGATATAGGTATACACAGAGAATAGCAATTAGTATGTATATTGAAATTAGGTACACATGCTCAGGTGGTTCAAGAGTCCCGGGTCAAATGGTTAGGTTTGGGTCATGAAAATGCACTTCTGGAAGAGAGAACTAAGGTGAAAAATATCAGCAACTAGAGGTAGCATCCATTTGCACGGTTGTACTCCGCAACTCGAAATAGATATTGGCTCCTTAACGGCCTAATACAAGGACCCGGTTCGGGAGCGCCCAACCTAGCTGGATCAACCTGAACCAACACACACCCCAGAGCGTAAAATTTTCTGTTCATTTACTCGATTATGTACCTAGTCTACTTGCTTGGTCTGTTTTGTCAACTGGGAAGCCTCCCTTCAATTACTTCTGCAAGACATGCCTGATATGCATTTGATATGTACGTTAGGACTTAGAATGGAAGAGCATAGCACAAGCGGGCATACAACATGACCAATACGTATTCTGTGACGAGAATGTGGTTGAAAATGGAAACTAATCCGGTTTGAGGTCTCCCTGAGGAGCTCATACATTTTCATGACAAGATACCTTTTTGGCACTTTGAATCGAGATACACAAACTTATGCTGCTCACTGGATAGAAAACATCCAAATTTCACCGCTAGACAACTACAATGGTAAAGTACCTGTTGCCCACAGGGCTCGCTTCTGAGCCCTAACCCTTAGGGCAGCAGACGTATAAAACCCCGGCCTGCAAAGTTTTCGTCATTACATTTTTACCATACAGCACCGGACCAAGGCTCCAGAACTACGAGTTGCGAGAAAGTGCAGTGTAGAGCGACGTTTTACTCCACCCTTGCAGTCTTATAGCTGTTGAGGACTAAATCACCTAACTACATTTCTATACCATAGCATAGCATGATCCAGCTAAGCCCAAGCTGTATTTTACACACTGTTGTTGCCTAGATTTCGAAACAAGTTGTAAGGTTGTCCAAACGACTTTATATCTCAAGTCAAACACCTTAATTCGGCGAGAGCTCGCTTGAGCAGCTGCTTTCTCGAGGCACCCAGAAATAATTGGTCTGTGTGAACTATTGATTATTTGAATTCATCGTATTCGTCTGTCGTGCAGCAAATAAATAGCAATGATTGCCCGCAAAGACGTCGCGTGCATACCATGCAGCACGTGTGACCCACGTGGGTATCGATAGCGCCATGCATATAAAAGTATCATCGACAATTAAACAGCATTTCGACACAATACAAATATCAATGATTCTTACACCACCAAATAGCACTGAGCTCAAGGGCAATGCTAAGCAGAGCCCTACTACACAGCTACAACTCCCCGAGCCCATTCTCTGTGTCACGAAACCAGGTCGTAAAGCTCCGAGACGAAACCACAGCGAGATTGAGCGCAGAAGAAGAGAGCGGCTCAATTGTAAATATAACGAGTTGAGAGAACTAGTGCCTGCTTGTCGTGCGTTTAGGTTTGCTCGTAGAGGGGGTGACGCGGGACTACACAAGTTGGATATCCTCACTGAGGCAGTAAAGTATATTGAGGAGCTAGAAGAGCGCCTAAGCCCAGACACCTCTTCTCAGAAAGTGTCTCTCATACCACAGCAGCATCAGCACCATCAGAATACGCGCATGGCCATGCACCACGGGCCACTAGATTCGCTGGTGCAGGCAGCTGAGGCGCTAGAGCATGAGGCTCAGATCCAGAATACAAGCACTGCCACCCAGCCTAAACAAGAGAAGCACCACATTTCGTTTCTCGTTAACTAATTTAATTTATTTAACCTATTGATGAGCAAGGATCATAAAACGGAGCTTACTGGTGAATTTGTTGGTGTGGGTAGGGACTAGCCTCCAGGACGGAAGTGCAAGGTGAGAGCGCTAAAGGTGCCATAAGGAGTCCGAAGCCCAACACTAAAAAATGTTGAGGTTCAAATCTTTTGAAGCACTTGATCTGCAAATACCAGAATATTCAAGGCGTGGAGTGGGTCATGCGATTGAAAGCTGATGTGCGCTGAGGAGTGTGAATATTAGAGAGATTCCAGCTCCTTCTCTACTTTGGGAGCTGGCTGTATAAGTTATTTGGTTTTAATCGTTACACAGCTTCTTTTGGGCGGTCGCTATGTGGTCCATCGAGACCTTGCATCGAGACCTTGCATCGAGACCTCGCAGTTGATGCCACTAGGTCATGTGTGCGTGGAATTGAGCGGCGAGCTTGGCACACGTAATAGACCTTGAGAACTTGCAGCGTATTGCATTTGTGGCCTCTGAGCTCACAAAAGCCGGCGTTGCTGTCATTGCTCCTAATGCTCCTTATGAGGATGGTTGCCTATCGCTCGTCAAAACGTCGAAAAACAGGACGCTTTTTTCCTTGTACATGTTAGCAACTAAAACTGTGAGAAACTGCCGCGCAAGGCTAGTTCAACGGCTTCTTGAACTGACGAGAGATAAAGACAAAGTGGAGTCGCGACCAACTTGTTGCCAACGCCCGATATCTTGTTTAAAAGACCAGGTCGAGAATCCAACCTCATACAAACTCAACGCCTCAATCCCAGTGCCTATATAATGGGAATAGGCGTAATGGCAGGAATAAGAAGCAAGAGCCGGCTGGAGTGCTATTACCTGTCAACCGTAATGTTAAGACACAGTTTCTAGTTGCGCAAATCAAGCTGCGTACGCGAATCAAGCGACTCGCGCAGAAAGACGAGATTATCAGTTTCCCAATTTTTGCTTTCCTTGTAGAACTTACCTTGATGCAGCTTCGGTCGTGGCTTCGGTCGTGGCTTCAATCATGGCCGTGGCTTCGTGGCTTCGTGGCTTCGCTGCGACTTCCGTCACAACTTTTCCGTCTTAGTATTACACCACTTTTGTCTAGTTATATATGCATCTAAAATAATATTGTTGCCTTTTATCGGTTTTCACAAAAGCAATTTTAATGCCAATAGCTTGCTAGCTTAGTTTCCATAAAAGCCCTGGCTCTCCAAAAGCAAAACAATGCGGTGAACGGCAGTACGCACATCAGTCTTGCTCAAGTCAACAGTCAAATCAGCGTTCGAAGGGGTCTCGAAAGGATCATCAACGCCACTGAAGCCAGTGAACTCACCCTTGCGAGCACGAGCAAAGAGACCAGTGCGGTCAGTCTTTTCGCAATACTCGAGGGGAGTACTAACGTGTACAAGGAAAAACGCGCCCTGCTTCTCGACGATTTGACGAGCGAGCTGACGACCATCCTCATAAGGAGCAGTGGGAGCGGCAATGACAGCAACGCCGGCCTTTGTGAGCTCAGAGGCCACAAATGCAATACGCTGCAAGTTCTTGAGGCGGTCTACGCGGTCAAAGCCAAGCTCGCGGCTCAATTCACTGCGAATAGTGTCACCGAGCAACAAGGATACGGGGCGGCCACCTTGCTGGTTAAAAGTAACCTCGAGAGCACGCGCAATGGCCTCACGACCGGAGTTGTGGTAACCAGAAAGTAAGATAGTGAATCCCTGTTTATCACGAGGGGGATGGTTCTCACGAAGAACCTTGACAACCTCAGGGTAAGAGAACCACTCGGGGATACTGAGACCGTTCTTGAGGCGGCGTCTCAGCTCTGTACCGGAGATATCAAGGGTCTTGACGCCTTCAGGGACGGTATCCTTGGGGGCATACTCATCGTTATCAGGGAGATAAGTCATTTGCTGGAAAGGAACGACCTCGATTCCGAGCTCATCCTTGTACTTTTCTACAAGAACCTGCGCGTCATAGGGTCCGTAAAAGTCGACACCCTTGGAATTCTTACCGGGGCCAGCATGATCACGGCCAACGATAAAGTGTGTGCAACCATAGTTCTTACGGATAATCGCGTGCCAGACAGCCTCACGGTCACCGCCCATACGCATGGCAAGGGGCAACAAACTCAAATAAGCCATACCGTTGGGGTAACGGGGCAGCAATGCCTTGTAGACACGGACACGAGTGAAATGGTCGATATCACCGGGTTTGGTAAGGCCAACAACGGGGTGGATGAGAACATTGGCCTGGTGTTGACGGGCAGCACGGACGGTCAACTCACGGTGAGCACGGTGCATGGGGTTACGGGTCTGGAACGCAACCACACGCTGCCAGCCCAACTTGTTGAACTGCGAGCGGAGCTCGGCGGGGGTGTTGCGCAAATCGACGTAATCGTAGTGCTCAATACGCTGGATAGCCTCGACCTTACCACCAACATAGTTCTTGGCAACGCTCTCCTTGAGGTACTTGACAGCGGGGTGCTCGGGGTCACCACGGAACACGTGCTTGGCCTCAGAGTCCTTATCGACAGCCCAGACATCATCCACAGTGAGAATGGCGAGGGCTTCCTGGTTACGGGGGTCACGCAAAGCGACCCGTGTACCATTTTCAAGTCCGAGTTCCTTGACCCGCTCATCGCTCACATCCAAAGTGATGGGCATAGTAAACAGAGTACCATCAGCCAATCTCATGTCCTTGACGACACCGTCATAGTCCTTTTTGTTCATGAACCCTTCAAGAGGAGAAAAGCCACCACAAAGGATCAACTCGAGGTCGCAAAGCTGGCGCTCGTTGAGCACAAGGTCTTTGAGCTTATCAGCTTCAGCACGGAGCTCACTAGCACGAGGAGCGTCTCTGCTCAAGAGATCTTTGAGTTCACCGCCGTGAGGTTGGTTGGCCATCTTTTCAAAGGTGAGACAAGAGACACTCTAGAGCTAATATATGCCAAGCAGATCACATGAGCTTGCGTGCAATCTGCCTTTGCGTGCATATCTCATGGAGGCTGCCTGAAATCCAGTGAAATTTTGATATTAACCCAGCTTTTCGACGATTTGTAGTAGATATATCTAGTTTAATCGCACCTTTAAGCTACTGTTATGATCGCGATATTACTGCACGCTTAACATGACTCACATCGCTTACTTGTTCCTCTACATTTCACCGGTAAGCCGTCAAGTTGTTTACAAACCAGACCGAGTTGATTGGGGAAATGTCAGCAAAAGGCATCTTCGTGGCATCCTGTCATTGAGGTCTTCCAGATTAATGGAGCCTGGCTAAATCTGTCAATCAATTTAGTGAGTAAATTATTGAAACTCCAGCTCAGTACATTTCATTTAAACAGATTCATCTAGATCTAATATATAATTTTAAGCTCTGGGCAACATCTAGCACTAGAGACCAATAAATCAAATCTTTCACATGGTAAAAGACTCCTCGTAAAACTGAACATAGTATTTACTGTTCAAAAGCCCAGTTGCAACTGCGTCGCGAATTGCATCGGCCATACGAGGAGGACCACAGCTAAAGAAACAGATTGCGCCTGTTGTATTCCTGATGTGATCACCAACGATATTACCAAAGTTAGGTGTGAAATTTACACCGACGATTTCAAGCCCTGATGTCTCACTGCTGCTTTCACTCTTTTTCTCACTGGGGTTTGGAGAGGCGCTGCCACTAGGCACGTATACTGTTAATTTCAGGTTAGAAAAGCTCTGCAAGTTTTCGAGTTCGGTAGCAAATGCTCTAAGAGGATCACGGCTGGAAATAGCCCAATGCATATGAACGATTTGACCCTGGTTCTGCTTCAGCATCTCAAGGGTATGAGAGTATACAGAGGTGAACCCAATACCGCCAGCAATAGTGACAAGCTCTTTGAACTTGTGGGTAGAGAAATGTATTCCATACGGACCATCCAGCCAAATTCTGCACTCAAGCGACCCATCAGCCGCTACTGTACGGTCAAGCATAACGCGAGTCATACCCTTTTGTGCTCTAGCGACAAACTTGACGGTTTTTGAATCTACTGGAACAACAGATAGAGGGTGAGACTGCAGGAATCCCAGCTTGTTGGCAAAGTGCAAAAAGACATAGGCACCAGGTTGGGGCTTCCACCAGCCAGAGTACTTGACAGTGATCTCAAGCAAATCATTTGAGACAGCACGCAGAGTCGCCTTATTATTGAGACCACCCAGAACGATCCGAACGAGGCGAAGAAAACGGTCAAAAGCCCAGACAGCAATTACAGCATACATCTCGTATAAACCAAAGGCGCGGGTTCTGACATGGTAGTAGACGCAAATGACAAACGCGATAGCTAGTGTATTATGGACCAATAAAAAAGTTTCATAGGCGGGAGCTCTAAAAGTCTTGGTGGCCTGAACGATCATAATCATCATGATGAAGGCAGCAGCAACACCAACACGCCACCAGCTTAGAGACGAACGATAATCATGAAATGTTGGGCCTGCATCATTGATACAGAACCCAATGCCATGAATTATCACGTCGATGGTGGCCAGCCTGCCAATCCAGCGATGCCAGTGGTTGAAAATTTCCATCTGCCAGCCTGTCAACCAGATCATAAAGTTATTTCGCCCCGCAAACAAAAATAAGAGCGGCAATTTGTAAATGACCATAGCACTTGCTCTCCAAGCCAAGTTGAAAGCAATGTATGACTCTCTAGTAGGACTAACCGCTGGAGAGAGCGTGACGGGATAGTGATAAGCAAGCCCTACAATACACAACAATACGTATCCCGCTAACATGAGCACATGCAAACGGGGAGGGAAGCAAAGCTGAATGTAGCGGGCAACTTTGATGGGGGTTGAGCGGTGCTTATTGAAAAGAGCCGGCAAAACAGCATATCGACGGATATAACGGGAGGCTGGATTGTTGCTAATGATTTCAACAAGGGAAGGGGCCAGCCAAGTCAAGGCGTGGAAAATGGTTTGCAGGCCGATGATTCCAAACACATAGTAACAAGGGATTCGAGCCATCCATTGGGAGAGCTCTCTTTGATAAGTAAACTCAGATTGACTGGCAATAGTGGCATCGGAAAGATATTGGGGCCGAGGCAGAAACGCACCATTAGACGTACTGTTGGCATTCTCATACGATTGAGTGATTGGGGATTCTTGGTCCATCATCTCGAGCTCATCGATGCTCAGGCTTGGCTCTCCTTCTAGACTTGTAGCCATGTACTCCCAGCTATAATCGAATGCATGAGAATTACTGCGGTTTGCGCGGCTCTCGCACTCTTTGAAGCATGCATAAAGAGAGCGCTGATATAGGTCAGATTTAAGCAAGCAAGCACTTTGCTTGTCATCAGTTTGAGGGCAAGCAGCACGCACTGCGTTATTCTTAAGAGTGTCTTTGGAGCATAACCTGTACCAGTAGTCTGTGCCAGCCACGGCAACGCTCAAGACGCTCAAGAAAGTCGAGTACTTCATTCAGGTTGCTGACACTGGGGAGCGAGGAGCCGACCTTTTAAAGTTACGATGCATCTCAATGTATTTTTTCCTTGGTATGGCAAAGAGATGGCTGCTGTCAATTACATGCACGCCACCTGCATAGATCTGCAGGTGGCTTATACATAAGATTGAACCACAACGGTATAATGTGTTTCGAATCAATCTGCACTAGGGCGAAGATCTGAGCCCATGCAGGTACACAAAGTGGTCCTCAGGGCTATGCGAGAACTTATCGTGTTTAGCTATAGTATTCTTAACTTATAGATTCTGTTCGCACCCATGCAAAAAGTGTGTAGTATTGAGTGAACGGTCCAAATAGTACTCTGAACCGATCTACAACCGCGAAGCCCATGGATATTATTGCGCTATCTTGGCAAATTATTTGGTTGGGAGTGTGACCCTGGTGTCGGTGAAGGTTTCATTTACACACTCTAAACTTTTTAATCTAAACTTTAGGACGTTGACGCTCAACAAAAGCCAAAAATTAATCCGATAGTGGACCACAAGCCTCAGTAAACCATCCTCTACTGTATAACCAGTGAGTGGTGCCGGATTATAATCGTGCATGAATGACGTTATGCAGCCAGAGACTTGATCAAAATTGATGGGCATATGTCGGGGAACCGACTTGGCCTGCACTGTCTGAGAAGCAGTCCACTACCAAATAACAGACTAGAATGACCTCATGGAGCTTAGCTTTCTTTTTGCATAAATTTTATTTAAGGATCGGAAAGACTCATTAGCTTTAGAAACTTAGCGAGATTTGAGTAAGGTGGTCCCTCACTGTCTCAAATATTAAAGAATCAGGGTGGTCCCTCACTGTCTTGGTGGTACCTGTAGCCGTCAAATGGGCCCCTGGAACTGAGCAGGAGTAACTACGATACGGCTCCCCTAACAGATGTGTTCAATATCTTTGTGTACCGTGATATCTTCCGCTCAGTATGGTATTTCATGGCAGCAAACTCTGGGCCTACCGAGACATATGCGATGATCCTCGCATAGATCTCCCCGCTGAGGCTTGAAGTGCGTTTTGCCAAGTCAATGCCAAGGCCTGGGTAGGACAGCGCCTCTATGGGACATCTACTACTTATCGCATCAATAGACAACAGACAATAGACAATAGAATAAAGAGGTTACATTCATTGCAATAAGTAGCTACACTTAGGCCCTCAGTTGCACGCAGACTGTGAAAAGCAGCCTGTAGCGGGCTTTCTCTTTTTATTGATACAAGTAAGAATGTTGGACCCTAGGGTACCAAAATATTGTTGTATTCTCGTTATCCATAGCTTCTTTGAGACTCTTATACTCATGCTCGCATATCGGGTCGGGCGATCGGTGCCTGGCCACCTCCGGACACCGATACTAGTTCTACGTTCATCGTTCAAGCCCCGTAGAGTAATCTTTGATATAAAGCTGACTACCTTATGGATAGGTGTATATATGCGTACCAGTGTTGATGCTACTGGCGGCGGCCCTTAACGACGGCCATCCCTAAACATGCAATCTGAGCGTCAAAACATTCCATAGTTAAACAAGCCTTATACAGTATCACTCAATAGTTAGATCCCAACTTCAGACTACGTATTATGGAACAAGAAGCCTGTTCGATAATCGTGGAGTCGGTCAAAAGATCGCCAAACTGCAGCCACTACAGGCCAGCCAGCAGTGCAGCTAGTGGATATTAATCTGCGATACACAACTTGATAATTATCTGAGCCTGCATCGATCATCTGAGCCCTCCGCGACTTGGTTGATCGCGCTGCTGGCGAGCAAGCTGGTAGCATTAGAGATATACTTTGAAAATAGGTATCGCGGACCCTATTATTGAGATCAAATTAAGCCAGCAAGCACAAACTAAGCCTTAAGGATCTTGCAACTGAGATGCTCGCTGGAATGCATGCACCAGCATGAGGACAAAAGCTGGATCTGCTCAACACTCTCGAAGGCTCATTCTTTTAAAAGAGATGAACTAAGAGCTGACCCAGTGAGACTGGATTCATGTTTCAAAAGTAGTTCTAGGGCTGTACTGGTGAACGCTTTAAACCTTGCCCATACCAAAAATCCAAGACCAGCGACTAGCACAACATTACTCTTGAGAGTAGTAGACGAGGCAGCGATAACCCCACCAGAGCTGACGAAAGATACACCAATCCTGGATATTATTGAGCCAGTGGAGGAATTCAGACTACTAGAAGAGCGAGGAGTGATGGTGACTTCGCCGTTCTTGACTGCAGCCAACGCGGCTTTGGTCAGGGGTTTCTGGTAGATCCACCGCTGAGGTTTCATGAGGGGCTCAATGACATTGCTACTCTTTTCGCGCAGAGGAATGCTCATGGGGTTGTCGTTTTGCTCAATAAAAAGGCCCTTAAACTTGAAGCACCCATGGCCTCGAATGGACGGCGAATACGCTCTTGGTAGTCTTCTCTCCACTTCCAGACCGGTTTCATAAACTCTTCACAGCCCAAATCGTGACATGTCTTTAGTTTCTTGTTCCAGATCATCATTAGCAGTGCTACATGAGTATTAGGCCCGATGTTTCCAGGCCCTGTGAAAGCTACATCCAATCGTTATTGGAACCAGTCAAGACTTTCCTGCTCCTTTAAAACTAATTAAATTTGCTATTCTATTATATTAGATTATAAGAGCTATTTGCAAAGTCTCATGAACACCAACTACCAACACTCAGAGCCAGAATTTCGTCAGCGTCGACCCTAACCCTATATCTTTATAAGGCCCTGCGTTTTTTGTTTTTCCCCATCTCTTTGCCGACTGGCTAAGATCAAGTGTAGTATCTGTTCTTTTCAGTGTAACAGCTGAAACGGCGCTACGGCGTCTACAATATTTAATTTTTCTCCTCTGTTCCGGCGGCCGCTGGGCTTGCCTATGCTCCGGGACTTGCGTCGACTAAACCGAAAGGTGGTGTTGACGTACTTTTGGCAGAGTGGGGCCATTCTGCTTTTAGTACGATAGAGACATTAGCTAGATAGATTAAATAGACTTGGATGCGGTATCAGATCAGCGGTATCAGATCAGCTCTCATCGAAAAGAATGCTGGCGGCAATTTCTGCGCTTCCATCAGCTCTCTGGAGAGCATTAAGAACTTTAGGCCGGGAGAACCCAAACGAGATCAAATTGTTGATGACTTCTTCGTCAAATTGACGGTTTGAGGGAGGAGGACCGGAAGGTGGGTTGTACTGCTGCTGGGGACGAGCCGGCTCAGTTGGTGGTTGAGGCTGGGTATGATGGGCTTCTTGCTGAGGAGGGGCTTCTTGCTGGTATCCCTGAGGTCTAGAATTTAGCGAGTTCCCGGGTCCCTGGATTTGAGATAGACTAGGCTGGGTACGGGCTCCAAAGGGTGCCGAGGATCCTGGTGCCCCAGACGGTGCCCCAGACGATGCATGCTTGGCAGCTTGCTCACTAACCTTTATTTTTGCACTCTCGGGGAGATCAGCCTCGCCCAGAAAGGGAACTTCTTGATTGCCCAGCTCAAGCACACCGCGTTTAAGATTAATCGAGGCTTGGTGATGACGCAACATATCGAGACCAAAGAGCATATCCATACTGAGCCCCTTCAACACCGTGAACCCACAGGGGAAAAATCCCGACCCGATCTTGATGGGAGCCATGTGCACGCGGCCCACAATCTCACTGGTGCCTACGCCGTAAGCCGTACCTTTGTATCGTTTATCGATCAAATGGCCCAATTCACATCTTTCAGCGCACTCAGGGCTCAGAATGGTGGCCTGCGCACCGGAATCCACAAACGCTTTGACCGGGTGGCCATTGATCTCGAGGGGAATATAGAGCATTGTGACCGGCACAAACGACTCGGGCATTTCCTCCATTGCATTGCGCATATTCTCGTCGAGCTCACGTTGTGCCATCATCTCTTGCAGCTTCTCTGGCGGCAAGTTACTGCTCATGGGGTTGTTCCACGCATCCTGCATCATAATCTGGCGCTCAGCAAACGCTTGAGCAAACTCCTGAGGATCGTGTACGGAGTTTGCTAGTTCGGGCATTTTTTCGGAAAACTCGCTAAACAATTGCGGATTGTATAGAATCTCCTGGCGCATTTGCTCGACCTGCGCGGCGCTCACTCTGTTACCAGGCGCGGCGCGAGTTGCAGCACTCTGACTAGCACTCTGACCGGCACTCTGACCAGCGCTATTGCTAATAATTACCATATCATCTTGATCTATGCCAGACTCTTGCAGTGTTTGGGCCCTATCGAGGGTCTGATCTTGCCATTGAAGGGTTGTGGAGCTAGTCAATGGGAACCCAGCCTCGTCAAGCGCATACGCCATAAAATCCTCGACGCTCATATCAGGAGAAACCTCTACTGCAAGCACAACATCGCTATTCTGGAACGCCACTGTGATCTTCATCTTGTCTTGTGCTGACAACACTTGGGACCTTTTTCCCTTTCAACCTAAACCCACGAGACCTCTTAAAGAAGCAATGGGAATGTTTGGAAAGATTTTTCACTTTGGCGTTGATGCCGTTCTCATTAGCGCTGTGCTTGCGGGTGTCCGCCGCAGCACCGGCCTCACTTTCAAGACCCAAAAGCTCGATAACGACGACGCAAAGGGGTTCATTGTGCGGTACCTTGAATTAGGAGAGACCGCGCTTGATTTCAGCGCCAGTGTCATGGGTTCTTCTGGCTACTTTGAGAGAAGACTTCCCTGAGGGACCGGCCTGAGCCTGCCCATCGAGCCAAAGTTTAATATTCATACTATCCTATACATTAATAGTATCATAAGTTATAAAACCTGAGGTAGTAAGGCCTGGTCCCGCAAAGGCCTGGTCCACTGGTGCACTTTATAGTGCCTTGTGCCCAACCCAGCCCTCATCCCAGCCGTAGCAGTTTATACGCGTCCACCCATTAAAGTGCATTAAGGTATATGCACGGTAACCAGGGGTATGTGCATATCGGCTACTGAGCGTCCTTATGGATCTGACGCGTCTTGAACCAGCCAAATTCCTCTAAACTCACCCATAAACCCTAATTGATGTGCTTGTACTCCGTCTCTAAATATATGACCCATGCCTTTGCTGGATCTCGTGATAATTTTCCAAACCGAGACAGATCATGCAGACCTCAACTGCTCCTACTTTTCAGGGTTACATTTAATCAGCGTTGTTTTAGAATACTCATCGACAAAAGAACTATCAGCGTTAAACCATAGCTATTCTGACCATTCCTTGCTGGTTCTATTCCTACCGCAGCTAAACCCCTCGAGACCCCTGGGATGCATTCGGCACTTGCAGATTTTCACTCATTGGACCAATGAAATGGTGAAACGGACGGTCCCCAGCCGTATTTCGCCGGGTTAATCTTGACTTTAAGAAACTAGCGGTCTAGAAAATTTTTCCGGATAGTTATCCTGTGCTGTTTCACACCAATTCTCAAACGAGACTTGACTTGGACTTTGTCACGGATCAGTTACAGAAGCGGGTGATGTGCATCTACCCAATATAGCAGAACAATGGGTGTAGTGCGCATAAAAGCGCGTCAAATATTAAAAAATTGCAGCCTCTAGTCCAATTATATCTATGTTAAGGTGTGCTTGCTGTGGGATTCCATAAAAGCATCAATTTTCCTAAACGGGACATGCGATCTGCAGGTAGTCAGCTACTGAGCCTCCTATCCAAAATTAGTTGACGCGCGAGCGGGTCGGTCAATGAGCCTCAAATGTGCAAATATAACCTCTTTAATGATTTTTGATTGCTTTTTACGGAGATCAAGCATACTCTGCCACCAATTTTGGCTTTAATGGGCCCACACGCTCCAACGCGCCGGCACCAATCAGGGCTAGGGGAAAGGGTTTCTTCCGTCAACATAAATAACGCACCTCGCGCCCTCCGCCCCGCTCCGATCCTGTCACAGTCTCTCGTTATGAAGTTGAATTCCGGACTATGCGCTGCCGCTTTATGTGGATTGGCCTACGCTCAGAGCAGTGACCCTACAATCGAGATTGTTGGTAACAAGTTCTTTTACTCCAACAACGGCTCTCAGTTTTACGTCAAGGGTGTTGCCTACCAGCAAAATCCCACCGTCAGTAAGAATGGTGATTCCTTTGTTGATCCATTGGCGGATGGTGATGCTTGCAAGCGTGATTTGCCTTACCTTTTGCAGCTCAACACCAACGTCCTCCGTGTTTATGCCATTAATGCCTCGGCGTCCCACGACACTTGCATGAACATGTTTGCCGACGCTGGTATTTATGTTATTGCTGATCTTTCTGAGCCTGATTTGTCCATTAATCGCGCTTCTCCTACCTGGGATCTCGATCTCTACGATCGCTACACCAGCGTCATCGACACTATGCAGAGCTATTCCAATGTTCTCGGTTTCTTTGCCGGTAATGAGGTTACCAATGCTGCAAATAACACCGATGCTGATGTCTATGTCAAGGCTGCCGTCCGTGACATGAAGCAGTACATTAAAGACAAGAGCTACCGCTCCATCCCCATTGGCTACTCTGCCTCCGATGCCGCTGATATTCGTGTCCCTGAAGCCCAGTACTTTGGCTGCGGTGACGAGAGCGAGCGTGTCGACTTTTACGGTATCAACATGTACGAGTGGTGCGGTTCCTCCACCTACGAGGAGTCTGGTTATAAGAACGCTACAGATAACTTCAAAGACTTGGGTGTCCCTCTTTTCTTCTCCGAGTATGGTTGCAACGCCGTCCAGCCCCGTAAATTCGAGGAGGTCGGAACTCTTTACGGCGATGATATGACCGATGTCTGGTCCGGTGGTATTGTGTACATGTACTTTGAAGAGGACAACAACTATGGCCTTGTTTCTGCTTCTGGCTCCAGTGTCTCCACTCTTCAGGACTTTGGCTACCTGTCCTCTGCCCTCGCCACTATCTCTCCTTCCATTGCCTCCTCTGGCTCTGCTACCTCCAATTCTGGTGTCGACTGCCCTGCAACTGGCACCGACTGGGCCGCAGCTACTGCCTTGCCGCCTACCCCCGACCGTGGTGCTTGCGAGTGCATTAACGCTGCTGCCGCCTGCCAGGTCCAGGACAATGTCGATGAATCCGACTACGGTGATATCTTTGACTTTATTTGCGGCTCTGGTACCATTAACTGCGGTGGTATCAACGGCAACGGTACCACTGGTGAGTACGGTGCTTTTGCTGGCTGCGACTCCAAGGCCAAGCTCAATTACGTTATGAACCTTTACTACGAGGCCAACAGCAAGGCTTCTTCCAACTGCGACTTTAGCGGTAAGGCTACTGTTGTGTCTGCTTCCACCGCCTCTTCGTGCGCTGCTGTCTTTTCACAGGCTGGCTCCGCTGGTACCGGTCAGGTCTCTGCCGCTGTGTCTGCCACTGGATCTGCCACTAACCGCGACTCTGAGTCCTCTGCCTCTGGCTCCAGATCCGGTGCTAGATCTGGCGCTGCATCTGGCTCTGGCTCCGGCTCCGGCTCCAGCTCTAACGCTGGCGCAAACATTTCCATCTGCGGCTCGCTGCTTGGTTCCATTGCTCTTGTATTCTTGAGCATCATGTAAAATTGCATAATGTAGATTTTGATATTTAACTAGTCTGAACTTATTTAATTGACCCAAAGACCAAAGACGCGTAGGTGCAAGTGCAGATACGCAACAAAGGGACAAATTACGAGTTCCCCTGATGGACAAGTCCGCGGATAAGCTGGACTCTGGACGACAAAGCCCATCAGTGACAGTCACAAGTGGATCTGACATGCAATGAGGTAGCCCTGTTCGAGAATACTAAACTCCATAACACCAAAGTGGCTTGATCACAGTGGCCATAGAGATGCCGGTCAAGTTTTAGGTTAATCTCGTCTTTAAAGGACAACTTAGCAGTAAGTATGAGTGTATTAACTTGGTAGCAAACGATGAGGGTTCAGAGATCAAGAAAAAGCTTATCGCGTATGAGGCTATCTTGCAGTATAAACGCCAATTAGGGACTAACCCATTGGAGCCACAATCGAGCTTACGGCTCGCAGAAATATATTAAATCTAAACACAATGATAACGCTAATTATGCTCTCTGCCATAGCCGTGAAGCTCTAACTGCCGCCAGCTATAGCTGTCTGCCGCATAAACACGGACAATGGCTGCCTCACGTGGTTATTACGTACGTGTTTGTCTCATCAAGTGCACATAATTACGAAGCAAACTTTGTTTCCTCCCAACTACCCGTGTTTGGCAAAAATCCAAACTGCTGGAGCCGAGCTGATTGGAGCTCCAAAAAGCAAAAAGAAAACGTGCAGTACCTTCCGTTCTCGTGTCGTCTCCGACCACAATACTGAACAAGGCTCTAGCGGGCTTAAATATGGCTGATCGGACGGGAAGCCTTTGATTCCTCACTGATTTGACCGCACGCGAAAATTTATCCCGAATTGTGTATATACTATGATAAATTGTGCTATTTTTTCGCGTTTTCGTGGAATTTGAGCTATTTAGAGGTTTTTAATTGATTTTTTCGCATCCTTTACTCCAATTAAGCAATTGTGAGTACCGTTTATGGTCCTAAAGGACCTGTGAAAAATTTCACGAAAAATTTCCTTGGCTTGACAAATCCTACATGAAGGTGATCTTAAGGGCATGCCGGCTGTAAAATATAACTCTCAATCGGTAAAGTTTTGATTTGAACCCCCTAAATCGTTACGCTTATCGGATACAATACTCGCTAGGTGCAGCCCCCACAGCCCCTGGAAGCGTCTTTCTCATACACCGTGAGGTTTCCACGGCCGGTTCAAGCAGCTGGCTGTGCTAAACATGGTCAGCCATACATCTAACACGCTCTGGAGGCTTTGCGTTAGTTTATCAGAACCGGGCATCACAGCTTTGCAATGGATAACTGAATTTCGCATCTCCAAAGCCAAACTGACTCGAGAAGACATCTGGTATGAATCAGTACAGCATCATTTCCACCTCAATTTGGCTACCGGTTGGGATGCGCCAACATGCCGCTTAGGTGCATACATATGTATTAGAGCACTTATAATAGAATCGGAATCGGGCAAGACAACAACACTGCTTGTGCTTGAAATGCCTGATCTCAACGCGAAGTTGCAGTGATCTCAATGGGACAGCGTGTAACTATGTACAATACTAACAGCCGATGCTTCTGCAATAGACCCTCGGTGGATCATTTTCTGGAAACCTCATGAATCAAGTCAGCTTACAATCTATTGGGTCTACACTTTCCAAGCTCCACCTTTCCCGATGAACGAATTAGTGTCAATCCTCGTGAGTGTAGTTCTCGCAATATTGTTCTAGTCACCGGCAGATATATCACCCTTGGCATGCTGGATACTATCCGGTTCGGTGATGAACCTTATTTAATTACAATACCTGTATTGGCACATTCCGTAGCACGATTTTCTCCGCGAACTATAGCTCATCGATATGAATGGTGTTCATGATAAATGTAAGGCTATATGGTCGTGTCAGCTCGATAATAAGCGGTCTTCAATTCAATAAAAAAGGTGTTCCAAACCTTAAATCTCTTGCCCTCCGTCCACAGTCGAGTGCATCATACATGCAGCACGCACGCTATACATATCATCCTAAACTATATATTGGGGTCAAGCCCCGCTGGCCTTCATCTCACTACTTGCACATGAAATTTTATCCTATCTGCTTTCTGTTTGCTTCCATTGCCGTTGCTGCCCCTAAACATGACCGTAACGCCCCCAGACCAGGAGCTGGTGAGGGCGGTGCCATTAGACCCTGGGCGGCCTAAACAGTTCGTGTTCGTGATCTAATCACAAGTAATCTATATATTCGGTTTGTATTATTGTTCATTTACTACATTTATAAGTTACCCACCACACAAAAATCGCCCTCCGAGGTCTTAAGAGACACATCATTGAGCCCCGACTTTGACGAGTCAATGTGCGTCTCGTCTAGGTGAGACTCGCCAAATGCATCGTCTTGGTGCAAATTATTACGCTCAGGAGTGCCTTGACCATCCTGGTGATGCTGTTGCTGATCGTCCTGGGCCGTGGCCTCTGCGGCAACTCTAATAGCATTCATGTCATCGTCTTCGTCTTCGTCTTCGTCATCTTGAAGATCCTTGAGCAAATGACCAGGGTGTGTGGCGGCAAGGTGTCGAGCCATATCATACTTGCGGTTGGCTCTGTGATCGCACCCTTCAACCGGGCACGGAATAGCCCTTTTTGCGTATGTGCTTCCTGTGAGTAATCCGATCGCTGTACGATCAGTAGGGCGAGGCCGTTTGCGTTTGCTGGGGGGCAACAAGAGGTCCGGGTCGATATCATCGCCCTGCTCGCGAGGCTCAGGGGGGAGCGGAAGCGGCATCATTCGTGCATTTTCCTCTTCGATTTTGATCTTTTCGAGCTTAAGGCGTTCCCGTTGCTCACGGTGCTGCCGTTGATGTTCCAGGAGTAACGTAGGGCACGCCGCTACAGAGTCGCAGTGAGGGCACTTGTACTGCTTGTCCTCGCGTCGATGGCGAGCAAGCATGGAGGGTGTTCTAAAGCTCTGGCCGCAATCACAAACAAGCGAGTGCCTCAAGACATGGCGTCGTAACTGGATGGCCATCCGGAACTCCTCGCCGCACTGCTCGCACTTATGGTTCTTACGGTGCATATTCATATGCCTTTCAAGGTGCTGGCGGGTATGGACACCCTTTTGACATTCAGGACAAACAAACGCCCTGTCGTTGGTGTGGCAGCGCATGTGGCTATCGAGATGGGCCTTGCGAGTAAACTTGGCGTCGCACTGGTCGCATTTGAACGGCCGCTCACCCGTGTGGGTGCGCATATGCTGCGCTAACAGCGAAGGCCTATTGTAGGACTTGTCGCACTGGGTGCACTGCAAATGTGCCATGGCTCTCAAAAGGGGACGGAGACAGAATAAAAAAATTCTTAGTCATTTTCCCTCGTTTTATAAACCAATGTCTGACGAGGAAGGGCAGTTTGAGGGCGGTTATGAGCGCGATTTCGAGCAGTATGACGACAATTTTAGCGAGCCCGAGGTAGAAGTCGAAGCTGAGGACGACGCGGATGCCGCCATCGCCGCCGACGGCCGCCAGATCGTCGACTCAGGGGCACCCCGCAATAAATCCAACCGTGAGCTCGCAATCCCAAAGGAAAAGCGCAGCACTACCCCTTATATGACCAAGTACGAACGCGCGCGTGTTCTGGGTACTAGGGCGCTGCAGATCTCAATGAACGCGCCCGTCCTAGTCGACCTTGAGGGCGAAACTGATCCTCTCCAGATCGCATTGAAGGAGCTTAGTCAGCGTAAGATTCCCCTGGTTATTCGCAGGTACCTTCCAGATAACTCCTACGAGGATTGGGGATGCGATGAGCTCATTGCTGATAATTAAATGGATCTTGTGAGCAGGCTTACTGCCAGTAAATGTGAGCCAATTTTCACTCGGCCTTGAAAAAATAAAAGACTTTCTAAGGAGTATTTGCATCTTTTAATAAATATTTTAAACTTAATCAATGACAACGTCTAGGATTCCATTAGTTTTGAAGCTCTGAACTCGTTTTACTCGACCAAATTAGCGACCAGTGTGTTTAATCCAGTGAATCATAGATTGATATCCCGTGTCGATGTGTGGCCTGCTCACGCTGCTAACTCTGAACACCAATCACTGAAGCACTTCATCCTCTTGGCTAGCTATACTCTCACTGCTGCTTCCCCATAAGTTGTCGCATCTTGAACACTGACGGAGACCCCCACAAGCCGACTGCGGGTGTGTAAACGAGACAACTCGTCCCCTTATTATGGCAACACAATCGCTATCGGGTATAATCCATATTGCGGCCTTGTAACAATGTATGTATGTATCGAGACCCTGGTCCATGGTCCCGTCCAATTGGATCGTAAATGGCCCTCTGCCTCGACAAAATCGCGTGAATAGAATAAACGCCAGTTCTCTGAGCTCAAGCATTATTTCATCCGCCTGAAGGATAATTTTGTCTTCAAATTGTCGTATCACAGTCACACTGAGAAAAGTGTGGCTAGGGTGGGCCTCTGGAAGCAGAAACGTGTGAGCTAGATGATCATCAAACACCGTTTCATTCACTAGAGGCACAACTCTTGACCTTGAGGTTTGTATAATCTCTTTACCGTCAACTTCAAAGTTCTCGAGCTCATACACCCTTCCCACTATGAGGGTACTCTTGAGAGCCAAGTAGTAGAGGCAGCCGTCTTGGGCCACCACATTAGCTTTGAGAGGCACGCTGTTGGAACATTTATACACAAGACCGCATATACTCGGGAAACTTGGTCCTGAGCTCATGGTTCTTGGGCTCGGGGTGGACTGGCCCTGGGGGTGCCTGTGATGACCACACGAGTTGAGGTGTCTAAATAGTCCCTATAAAGAGTTTGGAGAAAATCCCAATAAAAGAAGTTAAGTTCAGAGGAGGTATTTTGGTGGACATAAACACATAAAGCTTGAACAAAAGAGAGAACTTGGAACAGATATCGCAGGATTTGCTCGTTTCCACCAAATTAGTGCCTCTTACTTGAAATTGAAATAAATACTATTAATCTACTGCTCAATTGCGGCTTGTTGACCACTTGAAACCCGTAAAGATGCAAGGAGACTATCAATAAGATGCTGTTTACTGGGGATCAAGTTGGCACGGAACACGTAAAAGACCTCGGCCACTTGAGCATAAGGCATGTGCGTTATAAGGTAATGGATCAAGTCAATACGATGTGCCTTGGACATGTGATCAGGTTGACGGTGTGGGACGCCCTCGGGCCAGAACTCGGGTCGAGCATTTTCACCATGCTTGTAGGGGTACCGAATCTTTTTGGCAGGAATCGCAACGCGCAGGAGGGCCTTTACTAGTGTCTTACACGGGAGCTGCTGAAGCTCATCGAGCAGGGTTCGAATTACAAAATATTGCCCAGCTTGAGTAGTGGTGGCGGCCAAAGTATCTGGACTAAAGTTCATGGGCGCAGAACTAGGAGTCGCAAATGGTGAGCGCAAAGCTACAGCAGTGGCTGGATACGAAGCATCAGGAGAGTTGTGAGTGGAAAGTTCGCTGCATATATCGCTGTCGCTTAAGCTCTCGCTTAAATAAGGGTCCTGCTTGATACCAATATCGCTGCACATGTTTTGGCTGCTGAAAACATTGCTGAGCTCATTGGAATGAGCCTGGTACTCGACGTCTCGAATAGCAGAGTAGTCCGTAAAGTGGGCAGAAACCAAGTTCTCGCGTTTCAGCAGTTTTTCCACAAATGGGCTGGCTTCCGTGTCGTAATCCACACGGAGAACACCAGTATCAGGATCAAAGTTGAGTTCACAGCGGTAGTTTCGATAGTAGTTCATTAGCAGGAGTAGTAGTGTTACTTTGAGTTTTGGTAGGTGACCTATCAGGATATGTGACGACCTTTTATCCTGTTCGCTCACATTCCAGGGGCACGTCCATCGAATCATTCCATACATTTGCAGTAGACATCTTGGGAGAACTCGTCCATTGGGACTACTTGAACTGGTAAAGTAGCTGGTTTTCCGAATGAGGCCAGCGAACATGTGCTGGCTTAATTGAGGTCGACAGAACCATTTGGCTTACCATATTAGGCAACTGCGCTAGATTCCTTGAACAGGAAATGTTCATGCACTCATGCACATCAACTGATGCACACTGGCGGGGGACCACAAAAATGCGGTAGCCGGGCATAAGATAGCTGGTGGACGTGTTTCAAAATCAGTATGTCACATATTAGCACATAATTATGCTATATACTCTGCAAACTCCATCTTATCGGGTCTAGATCCATACCGAATAGACCCACGGTGGGCCGGTTGGCGGGGGTAAATGCCTCATCGATGAACGGGGCCATTGTATCCGCAATAAATTACAAATTATTCTCAAATACTCATCGCTGTAACAAACTGTTTGCGATCAAATTGTTGGCCCTGCGCCGTTCTTTTTGAAAACCCATCGATAAACTGCTGCACTTCTTTGGTGCTCAGACCCTCAGCTACCAGGGCTTCTTTGAGTGCTGGAATATCGAGCGTGCTGCCGTCTTTGTTGAACGCATCGAGAACGTCATCTAATTCATCTCGCTCTGGTAATTTTCCAATCTGATCTGCCATTACTGCGAGAAAACTGGCAAAAGAGACGGGCTCTCCAGTCCTTGCAATCATATCATCGAGCATCGTATCATTACAGGTGAGCCCAACGCTCTGGATCATTTGCTGAAGCTCATTGCGACCAACTGCTCCGGTGCTATCGCTATCAATCAGGGAGTAAATTTCACGTAAGAGTCGAACAGCATTGGGACTCAGCTGCTGAAGTCCTTCGCTAACTTTACGAAGAGATACTTCTCTAGAGGTTGATTTATTTCCACGCTTTGGCTGTTTAATATCTCCCATGTGTGATTGTTGTGATGAGTTTGTTTACAATTGTGATGGATTATATAAACTTTAATTACAGGTTGCCACAGACCAATGTGGCGAAGGCGAGCCAGGGGGGGGGACAATTAGGGGGTTTGGAACGGGTGGGTTGGGCACAAGCCCACTATTGGGTTCAATTTATACTAAACCGATGATAATTACACATAAATTGATATTTATACCTGAAATGAATATATAACGAGCTGAAAAAGCTCAATTAGCAGCCGCATTTGGCACTGGCACAGTGGCTACAGGGTGTAGTGGAGCAAGCACAAGATTCACCGCAAGGGCAGGAACAAGTAGAAGAACATTTAGAAGAGCAGGGCATTTGAGAATTGATGGTACTGATCAGCTGGGTGAGGCTCTCGTTATATAGCCCAGGTGTATGCATGCAGGGTGCGAAACTCGCGCAGGAGTAGTGCAGGACAACGCACGAGATAACGAATTAAAGGGTTATTGAAAGCGCACAAATCACTTGAATAGATCTCGTTACTTTTCAGCAGCTTTAGCCTAGAGAAATGGTTTTAAATCCTTCATATGAGCCTCGTAGTCGAGGTAATGCTGGGCTCCTGAAAATGTGCTGATAGCGTCCGCCGTAATCGACCCCTTGATCTATAGATCTATAGATACGGCTCTAAAACTCTAGAGGTTTTGAGTACAGACTCTTTCTTGGTCTGCCAGCTGGCCACTGCTCCATGTAATTAAACTTAATTGAGGTGTTTTTGCCGGAACCTACCAGAACGTTTCATGCTGTATTGGGCACCTGGGTGGAACATTAAACCGTGAAAATCGTGGGGGTTGCAATGATGAGCCTTTGAATAAACCCACCATATTCTGTCCTGTATGACGCTAGAGTCCCCGCTATACTAAATGACCCCTTGTAGGCCAGCAGACCACTCGTCCTGAACACTGTAGATAATTTAACCTGTTTTATATTTACTGTTAGGGATAATCACTGAACCAAAGTCTGGGTGATGGCCTCGATAATCCGGGCCGCACTCCAGGCCTGGGTAGGGCTCGAGTCACCGCAGATTTCACCATTCTTCTGAGTGAGCTCGGTGATGCCGGCCCAGGGGCTATTATTGAGCCACTCTACGTCGCCCTGTAAGCGGACACGCAAGACACCCACTGTCTCTTCAAGGCTCATACTGCTCAGCTTGCTGATGATAACCATAGCCTGTAGCAGCACACCCTTATTCCATACCCATTCCGGTCCTTGGTGATAATTGCGGCCCTTGGAGGTTTTGAAGTCATCGTTGTCAAGGCTATTCAGGTAATAAGGGCGGTACTCCCAGTCGGATGGGTCGAGTGTAGCCATGCCCACAGGCCCGCAAAGAATCTTATCGGCCATACCAAGAGCACTCACTGCGTGGTCCAAATTAAACAACTCAGGCGCTGCAACAATTGCGATACAATAATTGGGACGGAGCTGGTAGTCCTCATAGGGTTTGCCCGAGCCCACAAGGTCCTTGTAGATACCGCGGCGGTTGACCAAACTGGAATCAATCTCATACTTGGAATCATCGTCAGGGTTGATTGGGATGTAAAAGTATTTCTCAAAGTTGTTCTGCAGCAGGTCGTTCCAATGCTTGAGAGTGACTTCATTGCCATCCTGGTTCGTCACACTGGACTTGGAGAAATGGTACTGACCAGACTCTTCTAGAGAGTTTACCCAACGCAAACATGATTTCAGCAGCCCAATAATTTCCACGGCCGCACCGTCACGAGGAGTACCGGGAACACCTTCGCTTCCTGCTCTGGGCGACTCACCCATTTTGTCCATCCAAGTACCGCAATTGTCCTGGTTACCGCCATGGATAAGACCACTTTTCCAGTCAACCCAAATCTTTTGGTTGAAACCATTATCCTTCATGTGCATATCAATTTTAGGACCCGCATTATGTTCTCTGAATTGGATTCCAGCAGCATGACGTGCCAATACCTCAATAATGAGATCGCTCACGCTAGTTTCGTAGGCAAATGCTTCGGGGCTATCCCATTCCACAAATGTATCATCCAGGGGGAAACGGCGCTTGATTTTTTCATTGAGGATATCAAGGGACTTGGTATGGTTGCAATAATCTTGGATGCTTTGCACAAAAAACCAGACAGCGTCACGACAATTGTAACGAGGATTACGGCCGGCATCGAGCAAATTAGGGATCAGTCCATGCTTCAGGGTCGAACCAAAAGAGATAATATGCTGTTTGGCCTCATCATAGCGCCCAGTCTCGTGAAGCAATCCTCCCACACTCAGGAAAACATCACGGCCCCAGCACCGCATAATGCCTTCACTGAAATGGGGGAGACCCGCGGCCATCGAAGGGACCTGCGACAATGGAGCTAGCGAAGCACCAGGAAGATTGGTGACCATCTGCAATGAAACAAGCGATAACTTGGTCATAAAGTCCGCTTCGCCGATTCCAGAAGGCATCAGAGACATGGCTCTGGCAACAGCTGCGTCGTAAAGACCCAAAAAGACAGCTGCAAAGTAGCGAGGGCGCAAGAATGATGGGATCTCCTTGAGAGCATCCACTCGATCGCTGAGCCACCCGATAATCTTCTCAAACCGGAGACCCTGGCCCAGGTAATACTTGAGACGGTCAATAGTGGAATAGAACGCCCATTCGCCCTGACGCAAGTTATCGCAAATGGCAGCTCCAAGATCATTCTTTTCAACAATTGAGCGGAGAGGCGTTTCCCAGCCCTGCAAGCCAGCGTAAATCAGTGGTCCATGGTTGGGAACCTCATAGACGCCGAGCTTGCCTTCAGTGGCAGCACGCTCTTCAGTGTTGCAGCGGTAGAGCAGCACAGACAAATCAAGCAGATTGAGCTCACTGACAGCCTCATGCTGACCTTTGCGCACCAAATCTTCAAGTTTCTTGGCGTCAAAGGTACGGCTCACCTTGTAGATGGCGACCGAACCAGGCGGGAAATCTTTGCTGGCAGCGGGGTAGATTTTGGTCGAGGCACCATCGAAATCAGTATTGAAGGGCTCAAGAGTACGAAGCTCAGTCTTGATGGGCTCAATATGGTCCTCAGACTCTTTAGGAGACTCGCCGCCTTGCAAGCTCCAACCGGCGTACCATTCAGCGCTTGTTTTTTCGAGAAACACCTCGCCCAACTGGTCTTCGCCCTGACCGCCATGGAATGCTGTGCGGGCAATTAAAAAGTAACCATCACCAGTCTCGGGGTTGATACGGTTGACAGTAATGTACTGATTCTGGTGGTCGGTGAAAGATTCAAATGCGTTCATTTTGCCCATTTGTGTATGCAGCTTGTTCAATACCGATTTAGCCTCAGTAATACCACCACCAAAGACATAGGGACGCTCTTCGCTCACCACATTGAGACCCACCGGGTAGCACTCGTCATTGCCCATCGTACATCCCGATGCAACCTGGCAAAATGCCACAAGACCGGCGCTACTGAGAGTATCCTCCACTGTACGCTTTTGAGCAAATGTTTCGTTATCATGAGTACACTCCATCAACCAGGAATGGATACGCTGGGAGCTCACATGGACAACGGGCTGGTTCTCGAGTACCTCGCCATGTATAAACGAACCAATCGGCAATCCACCATTAACATTAACTTGAGTACTCAGATCCTTGACCGAATCGGGCTGGATAGCCTCACGAAGCAACGAGGTGATACCCAGCTTCTCAACATAAAGCTTGTCCATTTCCTGGGATCCAGAAAAGAGCTCGGCAACAACGTAGAGCTCAGGGCGCACGAGACGCGCTTTATCAAGGAGATAAGAGCCCACATGGAGCGGGGTTGAGTGACAGTTATCAATGCGCAGCCCGCTGAAATGTTTAGCCAACAGCTGGGTATACTGGGTCATACGTTCCCACAAATACGGGCAGGCTTCAGGGCCCGAGCCATACCGGAGCTTAACGCAGTCTCCCCAGATAATAACTTGGCGGGTGAGGTATGCTTTGGAGTCAGGGCCCGCGAAATCCACGAGCGGGTTGGCGGCCCAAACCCAGCCATTATTGGCCATCTCCACGATCCCGTTGGCGGTTTTGACGCGAGTGAAGTATGGCTCGGCAATGGGCTTTTCTTTGGTGATTTCAGCGCCCCATTTGGGTCCATGCTCGTCTAGGCGCAAATACTTGAGGCGGTTCTTGATCTCAGTGAGGATTGTAGTTTTATCGGCATCATATTCGCGGTAAAGCTGTAAATTGATCTCGTCGATGATTTGTTTAGCTGAAAATGCCGAGCCTGCCACGTACTCTGCCAACACGCTCGAGTCGACACGCCGCGCAAACCGGTCACCAAACGTCCCGATATCAACGCCAGCCTTGTCTACGAGCTGCTTTGCCAATACATTGAGCTCTGTAGGCAAATCGTGGGGGGGACGTCCCTCAAACGGGTGCTGCTCTACGCATTTCTCGAGCTGCGCACTGTCAATCACATAGTACTCCCACAACTTGCGCTTGTTTATAACGTGCTCCTCGACCCCGGCACCGATCTTGACGATATCGTCCCAGGTCTCAATTTTCTGGCCAGAAATCTCGGCACTGTACTCGAGCAACCCAGTATCGAGCTCAATAGCAGCCTTGAGATGGGGGCTGGTTTCGGCGGTGTAACCCACCTCGGGGTGCTCTTCGAGCCATTCGGAGGTATTGGCAGTATGGTTAAGCACCACATCGCTAAGAGCAAGGATTCCACGGTCAGCGAGCATCGAAACCAGCCGTTCAATGTCCTGTTCGCCATTAGGGAAGATCTTGGTATCCCAACCCAGCTGATCAGAAAGACTAAAGGGGGAATCAGACTCACCACGGGGCTGCAGTGGAACGAAATGGATCATATTGTAATTTTTTGCGGCAATGGCGTCGAGGTTCTTGGCCCAATGCTCCACAGGGCCGCCCATTAGCTTGGCCAAAACGGTCTGCACTGTAAACTCATTGGGGGTCACTGGCTGGCGATTGAGCTCCATGTGAGGGCTGACAATGAAGTTCCACTCAGGGGTCTTTGCTTGTTTCTTCTCAACCGCCCCGAAATGGCCCTCAATCTGGGTGTAACTGGTGTAAACAGTGTACGGACCGCTCTGATGGATCTCGATATCCACGCTCAGGTTCGAGTGCAGCGACGAGTCTTTGAGCTTGTAATCATAAAACATGCCGCGATCAAACTTTTGGCCCCGTGGAGGGTGGTTGATATGGACCGTGCCCTGCTGAGCGATAGGCGAGGTGGCAGGAATCAAGAGCCGCAACGTATACGACTCCACTGGCGGCGGCAGATAGAATACCTCGCCGTATCCCGTCTGAGGCACGCCTGTTCCCAAATTTAATTCATAGATCATCGCGAGGGAAAAGGGTGAAGAGGGTTGGAGTTGCTGTCTGTAATAAGCTGCAGCAGCAACCTAAACGAGCTTGAATGTGGTCCGTTTAGGAAAATAATATGCAAGTGTTTAGTTATAGAATAGTATTGAGCATGGAAAAAGGGTTGACGGTGTGACTTTAGTGGCTGCAGTCTGGTTGTCTGTTTGAAACCAGTTGAAACATGCCAATCCAGGCCAATCAGGCCAAGGATATTCAAATAGAGATAGAGTTATATTAAATACAATAACTGAAGGAGGTACGCATGGTATATGGATTTGGTTTGTTCACCTCGAGGATTTTCGGGCAACTCTATTAGCTTCAATAAGGGCTGGCTACCAGACTCCCTATCAGGGCTCACTGCAGCACCCTGGAGGGGCTCCCGCCAGCCACTGTGCTTACATCATCAATGAAGAGAGTAGCGGGGTTTTTAGTGCTTGCTGGATCGACGGCAATTGGGTTCCGTATCGGGTCATTTTTACCCTCAAATCAATACAATAAGCCCGAGTTTGCTAAAAGTCTCGGTAAACATCCATACGTAGCTCGGCTCGTCGAGCAAGGTTGGGTACCCCATACCCACCAAATTGCTGAGATTCCCTCGTATCACCAGAAAAACATGGTCATTACCGGCATACTTTCAGGTAAAGGCAAATTTGAGGCCGCACCGATCTCGTTGACCAAAGGTGAAGAGCACCAGACAGTGTATTGGCTGGGCGAGTCTCTTGAGCAAGTGACCACAAATTCAGGAGGATGGCTTAAACAAAGCACCCAGAATTCATCGCGAGTACACAATGGGATTGCTCTATTGATGCTTGACCATAACTTGGCTCAGACGGCGCTCAATGGCGGCAAGCGTGCCCTTACCAAAACTCTTGATGCCGAGTTTATCAGCGATATCAAGCCAGGAGTGTTAGTACTAAAATCGCACCCAATTGAGCAACGGCGCCGCAGCTCTACGGCTGAGGGGTCTATCCATGAAGTTGATGGGGACAAACTTGGCCGAGAGCTGGTCAAGGGCAGCGTTTTGATGGTTCGGCCAAAATGGGCACCACAATGGGCACCATAGTGATTCCAAGTATTTATATCAATAGGGGGTAGTTGAATCAAGCGCTTTAGGCATTCCCTGCGTACACCTCCCGTTCCAGCTGTACCGCTTGGCAGTGCCGTGCTTGTAACTCAAGGCTCATGCTAAGCTGGTAGATTTAAATCACTGTGGTACCCCATGATATACGTATCTCGACCTAACACTCGAGTTGTGTGGAAGCCAGTGTCCCCTCTGATTGCCGCTCGACTTCAATCAATAAAAGCTACATTATGCGCCATGTCTTGATGAACAAAGTCTGCGCAAGTAAACGCACATAAGATTAAACGTCTGCAATATCTACGTTGACTAGTTACCCTCACATGGATCTACTTCTGTCTCAAACACACTCAATGCATACACGGTTAGATACAGATCGGTGGCAATAACAATACTCAACTAGTGGCATCGAAAAACAACTTTTATCAGCCAATGTGTGGCTCTCTCATTTTAGGACATCAGGCATGCTGGTCTACAGAATCTTGTATGCCTGATCATCTCTCGGCATCAAGCTTATCTCGGGCCTTGCAAGAATCTAGTATCTGTGACGTCTTTACTTTTGTTTCCTTAATTTGAATCTTTCTTACACTCTATTCGAGGTTTCTTTCTATTACAGACACGCCCAGTGGGATGCAATCGCTGGCAAGCCCGTAACTCTGGCCTACCAACCCCCTTTTGCTCTGTTGTGCAGCTTCAATTGTGCATGCACAGCTAATTATGACCAAAATAGATACCACCGTCTTTAGACTATAAATAAACCGATTCTCTGGCTAAATGGGGAGATGATGGCCATGCTACATGCTATTTTCTATCCTCTCACGATGGTTACGCTTGTCTCAATTAGAAACAGTGCTCCTCGGACTATTATTCTCTAGATCCAGAGTTTAGACGGGGTAAAATGGACGGCCTTGCACCGGAATAATTTTGGCTCGAGCTACGGAGCAGCTTTTGTTCAAGCTAAAGTGCTCCTAGCATCAACAAATCAACCAAAAGCGGGGTCGTATGCTATATACTGTAAATATGTTTGCTCGCTGAGCTCTGCCACACACTGTCTTGGCATTTTTTCTTGCCTCACCCCTTTCAACTACCATTTTAGACACCAAAGAGCGAAAGTGACTATGCATTGCATATAGGTGAGCACCCCCCCTATTGAGCAGCGAGATTGAAACACGCGTTCTGAGAGTACCATGCAAAGATTGTGACGGACGTTAGTTGATGAAAATAGAAAGCGCCGCATAGTTGAGAGTTTTCAAAGGTTCTCTGGTTATTCTAGCGGCAACTTTGCTACATTTTTCGTCATATCGCGGCTGAGAATGCTAGCAAAGTGACAAGAAAAAACTTTTTAAACTCTGGTATTTGTGGCGAATTGGACAAAATAACCAATGAGTTATAGTACATTTGTTGTAGAGTTTATAACTAGATCAACAGAATGACGCATTCAGCGGACTATCGTATTGGTAGATTCGGATTGAGCGGGGCACAGACGATGCAAAGAGTGCATATTTCAAGGCTGAGCAAACATGTTCAATGGATGAGTTAGTGCTGAGATAGATGTTCCACAAGAGATATCAGGAAAAGGGAAGCGGGTTCGGCGCCGCCTGATATCTATGTAGCCCGTATTGGTATCTTATCTCCTGCATGCGTGCAGTGCGCTTCTGTGCATCGTGCATTAGCGATCATGCCGAATTTAGAGGTATACGCGCCCGTAGCTCTCACACTTTGCGTCACTCAAAACTACTGCGTCACTCAAAATACATTTATAGGTAAGACATGCGTTCAGCAAATCTGCGTGGTACCACATAGGTGCTGGGATTAAAAAGTGTAATCCGCACACCCTTGGACAAAAATTTGGACAGGTTACATTGTACGTTCATTTAATCTATTAGATGTTCCTACTGGAACTGCTGGATGGCGCCTATTGTAGAGGTTCCAAGAGGACTGAGGGTTTTTTGGATTGTGGCGAGATAGAAACCCTAACAGCTCTGGTATCTCTGAGCCGAGTTGGATGCATCACCGGGATGCATTGACCCCTCCCCTCGCCAAGTAAATATAGGAGAGACGCTAATTAGGATTGTCATTGGGAATTTGCAGTGCGCGGCCATATGTGCTAGAGCTTGGATAGGCAGATCTTTTTAGTGTTCTCTTATTCATGTTAATTCTTATAATACTCGAGTGATGGAGATCATTTGGCTCGTCTTGAGCACCAATTATACGAAAACTATATATTTAGAAAAGACGACTAGTTGATTGATTTTCCAGATGTACCCAGTCACGCTCTTCATTACCGCCAGCAGGGTACGGCCTTTACAAATGGTCCTTAAATTTAGGCAGTCTTTAATGTGCATAAGGGCCCAGCCCCACGACGGAGATCGAGTAAGCAAATTTTTTGATTCAAAAAATGAATCAGGCCATTGCTTATGTCGTCGCTCTCGGAGCCCGACATTACCCTGTAGGGCCAGATATGCATGGCGCTTGGCAACCTTTATTTTTAGTACATGACTGTGGGGGTGTACGTCGACCCCCATTTTAGTCACAGAGTTATTCGGATCAATCGCATCGTTTATATACCATTTCTGCGCAAAACGAGACCTGAGGCGTGCTGTTCGCTTGGAAATAACATTGCCGAAAGTAAGCTTAATTCGAAGGCGCGCTTAAGCGAAAGCCTTGCATAATTCTAAATTTGGAGATAAATTGTAGCTAAAGCGGAGAAAACTGTTGTATTGGGCACGTCAGGCTCACTGGTTCAGAAACGAGCTTTTCAGGTGTATGCAGCATTTAGTATCCTGACTAAACCTGCCAGCTTTTAGTAAGTGGTTCGCTGCAATACAGCACCCACCCTGGTAAGACAGGGAGCATCAGGAGCTGCATACTCGGAGCTCTTGTAATATTTGACATTAGAATACTACCCCCAGTACTAGTACTGATAGATCAAGTCTAAGTGGTGGATACGTCGTTTCCACTGGTCTAGATTAGTCGAAAACGTAAGCATGCTACTTGGTGCGGCAATTAGCTTACGGCCAAGTGAATGAAATAGCAGTAAAAACATGAAATAAATGACTCGGAGTAAGATCACAGAGAGTCGCGACTATTAAAGGGACACATTTCGCATGGTCGCTACGTAAATCACGGTTGTTGTACTGTAGCGTCTAATGTCCTGCCTTGCAAAAAGTGGTGGCGGGTTGAGAGTGGGATTGGAGGGGTGAAGTGGGTAAAGTGGTTGTGCAGGAGCTGAACGCCTCTTGGATCTAGTATGAAACTGATTCATGACGTAGCCCCCAAAAGGCAGTATTCCGAATCAAACACTTGAGATTTTACTAATTCGTTGCGAGGGCAAGTCCCATGCGGACCCAGTGACGCTGTGCACAATTGCATAACCCGGCAAGCGCATACTATACGCACACTCTGCAGCTTCTCCTATTCTTGCATATGTCGTATACTCTTGCCTACGCGTGCATACGCGTGCATTTATCACGATGAATTCTCAAGATAAACCAAATAGTGTGAGTATCAGGGTATCCATGGAATATCTATATGCTTATATCGGCCGAGAACTCTAAAGCATTATCCCAAAGACCGCTAGCAACCCTAGATCTTGGCGATGCTGCGTTACGCCATGGGCATTCCGCTAATGCTGCGAAACTGTTCGTGATGCAGCGAATGCACTCTTGAAACTCATGCTACAGGTCTAGAACTAAAATTTCAGATTCGAGCCAAAAAAGCCTGCTCAAAGACTTTTGTAAGGACACATAATGCCATAAGAATAGATGGCCTGGTAATCAAGCGGTTGCTTTTATCGCTCGAGTCACGCGTTGATAGCAGCCCATATGCTGTTTCTCAGCATTGCCCAGACTTGCATTACTCTCTGATACGGCGCTTGGCGGCTTAGCGTAGTTGGGTTTGGCTCAATAGGTTCACCCACCTCAGTAGCCAATGCGCTTACCGCTATAATTTGTACCATATCCTAATGCATAATATTAAATACAGACCCCATAGTTTATCTGATGATCGGTTTCACCCAGCGATAGTCATAGCGAGTCATTCATTCTCGACCATCTGAGGGCCCGTTTAGAGACAAGACCCCTGTAAGTGGGGGGTGGGGAGTCCATGGTAGCTGGAGTATTCAGAAACGAAACAACCAGTAAATACTAATTATATGAGTCTGAGGCTCATTTGCGACACTCACATAGCCATCTCAACCAATATACCACACTAATTCATATTGCCATACACAGCACCCGAACGCTACAGTAAGCATGCTGCGAACATCAGTGTACAGCTCTGTACGAGCTCTTGGGGCAGCCCGGGCTTCTGGAATTCGTAGATATAGCGAGAAATCGCCTCTTCAAGTAGCATTTTCATTAAACGATGAGGACGACGAGGAGAAGCGGTATCGCACCGAGAAGAACCCCGTGATCCCCAATGTTGAAAATATCGTCGAGAGGTGGAACAAAATGGACGCCGGCACCCAGGACGATATCATCGCGTACCTTGAGGACAAGTCCCGCGGTGATTGGCACGAGTTTACGCCCGACGAGCGCAGGGCCATGTGGTACATTTACTTTGGTCCCTGGGGCCCTCGTGCTGCCAATGCCGACAAGACCGGCCGTGGGTACAGCGTTTTTGCTGGTCTTGTGACGGGAGTTACGGGTGGATTAATTGGATATAAGCTGTGGGAGGACCGACAGACTGGCCACTAACTGATTATAGAAATAAATAGATAAATATCAAGTGCATAGGACGCTCAGGGTAACTCAACGTTCAGCTCCTAGAGCCTTAAGACGCAGCTGCTCAATGCTGGCGGTGTCGCGGGCCTCGTTCCTCTCAACCACTAGGTTCTTGAGCCACTTGTTCTCCATCTCCAGCTGGCGGACTTTATTCTCCAGATCATCGATTCGGGCCTGCATTTGCTTGGTGTTGCGCTCCAGCTCCTGCTCCTTGAGCTTCTTTTTGATGCGGAACCGCGCAGACGCAGCGGTGTTGCGACGACGCTTGTCCTCTTCAGCAGCCACTCTACCGGTGTTCCCGATGATAGCCAGTTCACTATCCTGTGGCTGCGACTGGAGCTTGAGAGTGAGCTGCTGTTGCTCTTGCTGCTGCGGCTGCTGCTGCTGCTGCTGCGGAGGAACCTGGTGAAGATGTGTGTGGTGAGGCTCAATCGCGTCAATCTGCTGCTGGTGCTGCAATTGGGGGTGCAACTGGTGGTGCTGAGGTGGATGCGGATGCTGCTCGTAGTGTGCATGAACAGGAATCTCGCTCGCATGCTGGCGAGACTTGTACCAACTCATGCGGTGAGCAGTGTGCAGAGCAGCAGGCGTGGTCTCATTCACGCCCATGTACGGGTACCCGGGCATATCTCCTGCGAGGGAAAACTGCTGTAGCTCATCAAAATCAAAATTCCTCTGGTTTGTGCTGGAACTGGGCCCGGTCTCGTCCAAAGGCTGGGATTTATGGGGGAATTGAATCTCCTTTTCCTGCTGCATCAACAACTCGTCGACAGTGGTACCAATATCGGTATTTTGGCCCATGTCCAGGTCATAAAATTGGGTGTTTGAGAAGATACGGAGCTGTTCCTCCTCATCGAGGTTCTGCTCGTTGCGCTGGTCATCATCCTTGAGAATATTCAAGTTACTGATATGGTGTGACTCGTGGGCCATATTGCGGAAGTTATATTGACTGGATAACGGGGGTTTCGTGCTGCACTGTTGCCAAGAAGTGTGACATTTGGTGCTGGGGGTTGATATTTAAGTGCTTAGAAATAGAGCATGGGTTCGTGCTCGCACGTGACTTTGCGCAATGCGTTTTGCTTCCGGTTTGGTAATCAGGATGATCATTTTAGCTCAAGGCGGTATACATATGTATAAAACTCAAACACGAATGGATATATTAAACTAAACATCTATCTAATAACTTATTTTAGTCCTCCCGAATAGATTCAAGAGGAGATTCAAGCGATCGGCTACGTCCCGAGTCAGTGCGAGATGCCAACACAGGAGACACATTGAAATATGTAACGACTGAGTTTTCTTTGCGAATTACCAGCGAGCTCTGCCTGGCGATTTCCGGTCGCTCCACCACCCTCTCACGTGCACTTTGGGTCCGCAGCAGTAACGCCTCGGGTTTCGAGGGACGGCTCAGGCAGCCAGGAGGTGGGGCTGGGGGTTGAGCCGGAGCTCGAGCCGGAATCCTCTGTCCTGTGTTAGCATCAAAGTAACCATTCGCCGACCCGTACAAGTGATCCAGGTCTTCGTTGTCGTCGTCATCCCACACATTCAGATCAGAATCAAACTCACTATCGTACTCGATAAACTCTGAAGGTGCAGGTGGGGGCTCCACTGGTTTGTAAAACTTGACTGAAGTTTGCCGTTCCAGGTCGAACGAGAATGTGGACGCCGCATCGTCTGCCTCTTCTGCATCTAGAGCTGGTTTCTCCTCTTTGTCTCGTCTAATCCACCGTTTAAAAGGCATAGGCGAGCCGATTGCTGGTGGCGCTGGATCTGGGTAAGCGGTTGAGGGTCTAGGGGGTCTGTAGGTTGAGGGTGAAACTTAAATTCGGGGTCTCCAGGGGTCTGGGTCCTGGTTGGTAGGGTCCTGGTAGGGTCTGAGTTTGGGTCTCTAACGGGTCTGAACCCGGCTTAATCAACACCAACCTGAACCTGGGCAACACAGGAATTCAATCCCTCCAAAAGCGTGCACGCTTTGCACACAGTCTGTGAAGTTATGTACCCACACTTTACGCATTTCGATGCAGATGCCATCTTGACTTGCTTCCGGTTCACCTTGAACTGTTCACCCGAATGAATAATGTCCACAATCGAGCTGGGACGTACCGCTTCGAGGTTCTTTATCAGGGCCCGCGCATTGCCCCGGAACGCTTCAGGCGAGTACGTACACTCGGTGGAAAAGTAGTCCAGCCCTTTATAATGAGCATATAACACAATTTCTTTCTCGTAGCAGTACTTGAGCGGTTTAGACCGCTTGACTGGCGAGTCGGCTCCCTGGGTGATGATCTCAGTGCACCGGTCCAAACGGCTGATGTCTCCACGCAGCAGGTTCATCAGGATTGTCTCTGCCATATCATCCGCGTTATGGCCCGTCACAACGTGCTGTATATCGAGCTCTAGACACCCTCTGTCCAGAGCTTGACGGCGAAATACACCGCAATAAGTGCAATTATTTTTCTTGCCAATCTGCTCAACTACCCGGTCCATACTCCAACCGTAGAGGTCATTGTAGCTAACAATCTTTAGGGGCATCACGTACTGATCTTTGTTGCGTTTGACAGTCTCTAGCGAGTCGTCACGGTACCCGGTGATGCCTTCGTCGACGCTAAGGAGGTAAAAATCAACACCATAGTCGTACCTATCGTTCAAAGTCTTGAGTACATGAGCCAGGACGGTGGAATCTTTGCCTCCTGAAGCGCCTATAGCCACTTTTTCACCCCTGTAAAAGAGCTGGTTGTCGAGGATAGTTTGGTGAACTTCTTCCTCAAAGAGCCGGTAAAAGCACTCTTTGCAGACTTTGTTTCCTGTCTTGGGTCGCTTCAGTGCAGCTTTTTGACCGCATTCGCATTTCATTTTAGTGCTTTCTTTGCGTTCTTTTAAGCTCTTGACTTTTTTACTTTATCTAATAATTTTAGTTTTCACCTACAAAAACGACGACCCCGCTGACAAACAATTTTTCAATATGTCGAAATTCTTCGCTGGAGGTGCCAGTGATAGCAGCGACTTTAGCTCTTCTGAAGAGGAAGATCTGTGGCTGAGCGAGCAATCCGACGTCAGCGAATCTCTTGGGGAATCTTCCTCCAACGAGAGCGAGGACTCGGGTGGTGAGGAAGAACAAGAGTCTCCTCAGCAGACAGTGAGGCGTAATAAGTTCCTTAAAGGCGCTGGATCCGACAGTGACGAGAGCGACAGTGACGATGATCGCGGTGCCATCAAGTCTGCCAAGGACAAACTCATCGATGAGGTCAACACAGCAGTCCGTTCCTTTGAGACCGCTGCCGGTGAGGACAAGTGGGTCGATGCCGCTGCTTCTTTTGACAAGGCTTTCAAGACTCAGGAGCGTGCCATGCGTGTTTACTCGGTGGTTCCCCTCTCCATCGTCAAGCTTTTGACCTCCATTGACACCACTTTGGCTGATGCCCGTACCAAAAAGTTGACCCCAAGCAGTGCCAAGGCGGTTAATGCAATCAACCAGCGCACTAAAAAGGTCTCCAAGGAGTACGCCGACCGCATTGAAAAGTACCTCGCTGACCCCGAGAACTACAACCCTGAACCCCCCACCGTCTCTGAGGTGCAGGGCAGCAAAAGCGGCACATCCACTCCCACTCAGGAATCCGAGTACACGTCCGCCACTCTTTTCACTACGCTGGCCACCGTTGTCCAGGGCCGTGGTAAAAAGAAGACCGATAAGGGCGAGCAGATCCAGGTGCTGGAGAAACTGCTCCAAGTGGCCGAGACCGCGTATCAGAAACTCTCTGTTTTATTGATTTTGGTGCCCATTCGCTTTGATATTCACGGCAGTGGCCAGATGCCTAAAGAGACCTGCAAGGCCATTGAGCAGAATATTCGCGAGATCTTCGAGGTGCTCGAGGCTAACCCCGAATTCATTGTGATTGAGACTGCAAAGGAGCCTGAAGAGATGGATACACCCCCCGCCCCTGGTCCTGGTGGTGCTCGCCAGATCCCCGGTAGCATCTCGAGCCTCGTGGAGCGCCTTGATGATGAGTACCTCAAAGCCTTGCAGGTCATTGATCCCCATACCAGCGAGTATGTCGAGCGTTTGCAGCAACAAACCCAAATCTACGATCTGTTTTTGCGTGCCCAAGCCCACATGGAACGCAATTTGGAGCGCATTGGCAAGGATGAGAACGATAGTGGTGCCCTCCACCGTTTGTTGGTGCGCCGGTTGGACCACATTTATTATAAGCCTGCCGAGGCCATCGTCGCAACCGAGTTGGCTAGCTGGAAGGCGGTTCCTGAACCCCTCAACTCTCGCATCACTCCCCGCTTGACCGAGTCCACCAGCCCGTTCTCTGAGTACACTATTGAGCTCATTGATAGTATTTGCAAGGCTCTCTATAACCAGCCCAACACGGTATTCCGCTCAAAGGCTATGCTTGCACTTATTTACCATTACGCGCTCAACGACATGTACTACAAGGCCCGCGACCTGATGCTCATGAGCCACTTACAGAGCACTATTCAAAACGCCGAGCCCACTGTTCAGGTGATGTTCAACCGCGCCCTTGTTCAGGTCGGTCTCTGTGCCTTCCGCTGTGGCCTCATTCAGGACGCATTGCAGGCTCTTCACGAGGTCTGCTCCTCTTCGCGCCTCAAAGAGCTCCTTGGTCAAGGTCTTGCGAAATTCACCACTGGAACCACTCCCGACCGCAGCCAGATCCTGCCCTTCCACATGCACATCAATATCGAACTTATTGAGTGCGTTTATCTCACTTCTTCGTTACTGATTGAGATCCCCCAGAGCGCCGGTGCCGGTGCTGGTGGTGCCGCTGGTGTTAATGGTGCCAACGCTACCCGCAGTACTGATAAAAAGAAGAGCGGCAGTAAACCGCTTAGACGCATGCTTGACTTCCATGACCGCCAGGTCTTGATCGGACCCAGCGAAAACACCCGCGATCACATTATCCAGGCCGCCAAGGCACTCCAGCAAGGCGACTGGCAGGAGGCTTCCTCTCTTTTGTGCGCCATCAAGGTGTGGTCTCTGCTGTCCAAAAAGACCGAAACAGAAAAGATCATGGCTATGCTCAAGGAGAAGCTCCAGACCGAGGGCCTCGTTACCTATTTGCTCAACTTTGGCAGTTGCTACGACTCGCTTTCTCTCGAGTACCTAACAGAGCAGTTCCAGCTCCCTCTTGAGGCTGTCCGTTCGATAATTCAAAAGATGATTGTGAACGATGAGCTCGCGGCCACTTTTGACGAATCCGACAAGTACCTTGTGTTTGGCAAGTCTGCGGCCCCCTCAAAGTTGCAGGTCCTTGCCTCTGCGCTCGCCGATAAGACTGCCCTCTTGTCGGAGCGTAATGAGCGTCTTGCTGGTGATGGTCATGATGTTAAAAAGAACACTGCGCGTTTCCCTCGCAAGGTCACTGCCTGAGGTTCTCTTTTCAAGTTACAGTGGAATGAAGTTTATTATTTAGACTACCATATTATATAGCGTAAGTTAATGCCTAGGTGAGGTGGGGTGAGGGCGGTCTGGCTCTTAAGGTCTGTTGTTGAGGTGGTTTAGGCACCCGATTTCCTAATTACAATATGCATAGTTCCTAATTAAACAAAATAATTTCTAAACAAAACTCCCTCCAAGCTATCAAGCTGGTCCTGATCAAACATCTTTTGGTCCAAATGCCAGGTATCTTGTCTTGACCGCTTAAAGTCGCTAAAAGTCTTTTTCACGGATTTCTCGATGATTCCTCCACCGCTCGAGTAGCGTGCCAGCGCACTCAAGGTCTCGGGGATCCAAGGCGGGAGTGGTGTCTCGTATGGGAATGCAGCCACAAGTGCCCCAAGACCAAGGGCAGCACCGTGCCGCTTTACAAGAGACGGAGAGGCCGCTTTGTTGCAAATATCGTTTGAATAATCTTTTTTGAGGCGCTCAATGAGTTGAGTGCGTGACCGCGGTGACTCGCACATGACCCATGTCATGAGCAGCTGAGACGCCAGCTCGCGAACCTCCACCTGGCTATCCACTAGCGCTGCTTGGATAGTCTCTAGGAGAGACTTCTCGAGCTCTTTGCTGAACCTAAACATGTTTCTGCGGTAGAATAGCTGCAAGAAAAGCAGTGCGCGTATTTTCTGGTGCCAATTGGATTTGGTGGCCCAGTGCTCGAGCAACTCCACAATCCACGGCAACGTCTCTTGAGAGAAGTGGTGGCATGCAACAGCTTCAAACACGCTATTCAGAGATTTTATGAGCTCCTGGTCATCGCGAATCATGGTCAATTGAAACAACACAGGCATCACGCGATAAACCAGCATTTTGTTGAGGGTGTTGAAGGTTGGCCGCTTCACCAAGAGCTGTGCAAAGCTGCAAAACGCGCGCGCCTTGTCGGTGAATCGCTCATCGCTTGCATGAGGTGTAATCTTGTCCATAACCTCATTCACCATCTCACAAAACTCGTGCGATACTGGGGGATTGCTGACGCCGGTCTGCAAGTTCAGTTTGGAGATATCCTCAAGACAGTGGTGCGGCCGAGAATGGATGATTTGTGCAAGCTGTTTGGCGACCTCGGTGCGGATACTTTCAAGCGGGTGACCGAAATTCTGGCACAAGTTATCGACGATTTTCTGCTCCAGCGGGTACTTCCAAGAATAAATGTTGATGAGTTCTGTGCGGATCGCCAACCTAAAGCTATCACGGGTGCCAGAATTCTCAGAGATTTCAGTATTCGCAATACGTTCAAAGGGCTTGTAAACGCGCCTGAAATCCAAATTGACGGTGAGGTTTCGCAAAGACGACAGCATGTATCCCAAGGACTCGTGGCCAAAAGTGCGCGTTCTGAAAAGGTCTTGGATCTCAATGAGCATATCAGTGATGGTACTGCGCGCCTCGGGCGAGAGCAGCGGCTGTGCGTTGCAGCAGGCGAAACTTGCCTCGGCCAGAACGCGGTGCCACTCGACATCGTTATTGTCGCAAATTTCGCGTACAACCTGGCACCACTCTTTGAGGGTGAGCTTTGTGAGGCCGGCATCCACTAGCACAAGCACGTACTTGAGAACCATTGCGTTCATGAGCTGAAACTCGTTTTCATCCTCTTTGAGCTCAATGACGCTCCGGTTTAGATAGGTGAGCAGCCACTTTTTGTCAATATCTGCAGCCCATTTCAAAAGCTGCTGCGAATCATTTTTATCCAGCTTGAGCTCAAAGCACGAATCTGCCGGAAGCATTTTGGCTGCTGGCGGCCATTTGAGCCATCCGGCGCTGGTATTGCGCGAGTACACAAACAGATATGGGTTCATAAACTTGCTATCGTAGAACCAGTTTGGCGAGTGCACATTTTTAATCTCCTCAAGCGCCTCGCTAGAGCTCACTGTCAACCCATCACTGTTGCAATCTTTTTCTTGCTGATCCACAGGGTAATCCAAGCGATAAATGTTGTAGTTGTAGTTGCTCATTGATTTTGGGTACATTTTAGCGAGCTGCACCGTCAAAATATCTTGTGCCAAACGCCGAATGATGGGGTTTTGGTTTAGCGTTTCCTTTGAGAGAATACCAAGACTCAAGGCATTGTAATGGAGCTGCGGGCACGCCAGCGTCGCGTTGAGGATCACCAACGCCATTGCTTGAGACCTCCAATGACCGCCGAAATCGCCTGCATTCACAAACGCAATCAGCTGCTGGATCTGCCCTAACGCATCTGCGCGGCGATTCTCCGATGACTTTTTGAGCTCTTGTACCAGTACAAGCGACTCATTTGACAGCGAATGCTCTACATTAGTTTCAAAGTCAAGCGAAACTGGCAGTTTGATATCCTCTACCACCCGCTGCGCCAGCGAAAATGCAGTCAAGTTGAGCTGCTGGTTGTCTGCCTTGATGGCCATGAAAATGAGCTGAAAAAAGGCGTTGATGTTGTTAAACTGGCGCTTGACCACAGAGCTCATGCTGCGATAACTGAGAAACAAAATAGCGCTTTCTGCGCGCTTAAAATCGCCAGCAGGAATCGCAGTCGCCAGCGCCTTGAGGACACGCGGGTAAACCAGCGACCGCGACCGCGACAGGACCTTGATAGAGGAGTACAGCGCTGACTGGGCATTCCGCCGGATATCAGGGTATATTGAGAGTGTTGCACTCACTAGCTCCAGGAGCAGTACGCGATCCAGTGCAGTCATTTTACGAGGGGTAGACGCGGAGCTAAGCCGCTGTAGGTGATAGAGATATGCTCGACGAACAAGTGCACTGCGGGGATAGAGGGCTTTGCGGAGTCCTTTTATTTTGTAGACACGCGTTTCAGTGGCGTAAATCGATTTTTGGTAGTGGTCGTTCCGCCCGGACTTTTCGTTTCCAACATCGCTAAACCAGACCTTGACAGCCGAGAGCACGCTCTTGAGTGCTTGGGTATCAGTATCGCGCTCTTTGAGCAACATACGCAGCACTTGCAGCAACGTTTCGCCCACCTTATTATGCATCTCATGTAGCTCGATATACAGTGGATCGTCTTTACCAAGCGGAAAATAAGTGTTTGCATTGTACTTGTGATGTTGGATAGGCGCCCCTTCACAATCTTCATCCTCTACAATGTCAACATCACTCTCTTCAGGTTCTCTGCCGGCACTATAATCACCGTGCTTGTACTCGTAATCCGGGTCTAAAAGCACGGAAATAGCACTACTTGTAGTGCGGATATATGTCAAGTTGTTGGTAAGCTCATCACTAAATTCGGTGGGCGACCGGGCCTGGTCCAGCTGTTGGGCGAGCAGAGTACTTATGTTATCGAGCGACAGGGTGATGTGTTTTTTGTAAAGCTCAACAGCAAACTTGATTTCCTCTGCGCATGGTATATGCCATTTGACCTCGAACGTGTCCAAATTAACCGTCGACCCCCAATCTTGCCAAGTAGCCTGCTGGCCCCTGGGCACGGTATTATAATCATCGCAAAAGTAATAGACTAGAGCTGTGATCGCATGATGTATAGTGTTTGTAATGTGGTAAACAATCTGGCCCTTTGTGTTGGCCCGCAGGAAATCTGTGAGGCTGAGGATCTTGGCTTTAAACGGCAGCAGCTCTTTACCGGCCATGCTCATGGACATGTTGAGAATGCTCAGGTACCAGATAAAGTTACGGTCACGGGATGCAAAAGCACGTGTTTTACCTGCATTATTCTCGCACACCTCGTACCGGATATTGGTATCCAAGATCGTGTACAATCGGGGAAACACCAAGGCCGGGTTCGCACTTACGAGCCTACGGGCGATATGGGCCATTAAATCAACCGCATTGTGCATCGGATTAGTGGTAACCTCATCGATAAAGCGGCTCACGCACTTATCGAGCAAATCCGGCGACACGGAGATGAGGACACACCCACAAGCATAAGGCATGAAGAACGCCAGGTTGTACTCGAGTGAGTTGCGGATCTCGTTGGATTTTTCGGGCATGTTCTCCAGGACCGCAAGAGTCCGGTCGATAAAAGCGTTCATGATGGGCTCAAAGTTCATGGTGCTCGATTTGAGGATCTCAATGGCATCTTCCTCGGTATACTCTGGGTACTCAAAATTCGGTGACTCCATGGACGCGACGATGTTGCCCACGTGCTCCTGCGCCAGTGCCCCCGACTCGCCGAGCGGCCAGAAGGGAGCCGAGATGGCGGCGATCTGGATGAAGCGGAGCGCCAAAAATGTCTTGAGCGGGTCGTTGGGGTCAATGCAAGGGATCACAAGCTCCAGCAAGGCCGGTAAATGGAATGCAAATTTGGGGATCCGGACCATGATGGGTGTCATGGCGGCCAGCGCGCTAAGACACGAAAGGGTGCGATGCGGGGTATGAAAGCCTTGCAAATAGGGATAGATTTCTCTCAAAAGCCTTGGAATGACAATATCGGGGCATATATACGCCAGTTTATAGATGGCCGGTAAAATGGATGCCACGGTGGTGCGTGATTTCGAGTACAGGCCGTACATGAGGGGCTCGAGCATGATCAAAGCGAACCGCTCGCACATTCGGGGGGTCAGTCTGCGCTCCTTCAGGTATCCACGCTCGTTTGCTTGCTCCATGGTATATCTGGTGGTGAAGAGATCGACACAGTCGGCAATGAACCCGAGGACCTGGCTCGATTCGCCATTTGAAGGGTGGCAATATGGCTCCACCGCTTTGATGAGGGATTCAAGGTGATCCAGTACCACCGGCTCCTTGTTTCCTGTCAGTGAGGACACGATAACCCAGGGCGTAAAAGTCATTTGGCCGTGGTCAAAGATCAAGCTCTTGCGAGCAATTAAAAGGCGGTGCAGCGCAGCGAAAATGCGTCCCATCTCTTGTTCGGTAAAAATCCCGTACTCGCTAAGCTCTGTGTCTGCGGTAACTGTGCTATTGGCGATTGTTGCCAAGCAGTAAAGGAGCTGGACCTCGAATAAAGTGGTTGGAGGGACAAGATCCCACAAGTAAAAGAGCATCGGGATAATCTCACGGAGCCTATGGGCTTGCGTTTTCGGTATCTGGCTCACAAACACCAGCAGCAGATTAACGGTGGTATCGCTAAGGTACTCCATGGGCCCCGAAACGAGGGCGAGGATCTGCGACCAGTACTTCTCGAAATCGCATTCATTAGGCATTATTTGGAGCTTGAATGCAACAGCAGTGAGCAGCGTGAACCCCTTGGTGCCCACTCGGTTAAAATAGGTCTTGTTGAAGTTGGCGGGAACCATTTTCAGTAGTGCGTTGAAGTAGCGGTCCCATTCCCCGAGGGTCATCTGAGGGTTTTCTCGCAGCCAATCGGTAAAACTCTGATCGCTGCTCAAGTGGCTCAAAACGTTGGCGTAGCGCTCGATACTGGCGAGATCAGTGGCCTGGAGGCAGATGTCAAAATACAGGCGAACTAGCTTGACGCGGTGGCCAACGGGCATATCAAACTTTAGCTTGAGCCAATTGGAGAGCTCGCGGGTCCAGTACACGAACCGTTTGCCGCTCTGGGTGCCGAAAATCCCCGAGAGATCGCCTCCGCGGATGGATATAAATAAGTTTTCTATGATCTCGTCGAGGTAAGCCAACGATTCCTCATTAGATACCGATGCGTACGGTAGGACCCGCTGGTACGGGTACGTTCGTGGCCGGCTTCTCATGTGCATCTGTGAGGACTTCCGGGTGACTTCAAGAGGTGGCGTATGTGGCGCCTAATGCTAAGGGGTGGCCAAAAGCAGAGTCTGCGGCACGATGGTGGCACGGGATGGTGGCACGACGACAGTTTGATCTTTCTGGGTAAGGATATATGCGGTAGCTAGTCTGTATAAGATTATTATTAGATTTTCTAGCGAGACGGGTCTGGAGCTTGAACCCGTATCTGTACGCCATCGAGCGGTAGGAGCTTAACTTTTCGCTGCCGTTTTAATTAGTTGCGTAGCTAAAACGACTCGCTAACGACTCACCACCACTCAAGCACCCTTGTCACTACGCACTTGCATAATCTAGTTGACTCGATATGACTCTGCTACCGATCTCGGAGAAGCCATAGATCCACTGGTCTTCGTTGAGCGATTTTGACTCTGACGATTGAATTTTACGCAGTGACGCTTACTTGAGAGTAACGTTAACAGTTACGGATACCATCTACACGTTGAAATACCCATGCTATCGTCACGCTGCACTCACCCCAGGCATCACACCCTTGCAAATTTCAAGGGGGTGGTGATGAATGACGCTTTGCAGGGTTATGGTTTTACAATTAAGAATGGACCACCAGAACCACCTCGTAATCGATATTTCATTAATATTGTCTAGAATAAATTTATATTGCCCAAATGTGTGAAATCCGTCACTTGGTTTTAATTATTATGAGAGTACCGGACCACCACCCAAATAAGTTAATGAGAAGCGTGAAGTGCTTCAAAATATGTTTTTTCCTCCTCTTAAGGTTATCCTTGGTTATCCCTTATTCTCGTGTTCCGCAAAATACAGAGGGGGAGACAAAATGCAAATAGATCTCAAAAAGAAAAAGAGAAAATAAATTAGTCCTTGGAAATAACCTTGGCCTTCTTGCGAGGCTTGAACTTGTAATTAGGGTGCTGCTCGCTGTGCAGATGCTTCTCAACTCCGGCAGCCTCACTGAAGAACTCATGTACATGGCTGCTCTCGGTTTGCCATAGCAGACCTACAATGCTCGAGATGGTCTGGTGGTTGATCTTGATGCCCTTTCTTTGAGCATTAATGCGAGCACGCTGGGTCTGTGCTTTGCGGTAAATCATAAAAGAGTTGAGCGGGCGCTTGACGTGCTTGCTCTTGGAGTCGAGTGCACTTCCGCCCATCTCGATACCAATGACGGGGTATTGGCGCAACTCCTGGGGGCACTCGGCAGCCCAATCATTATCGGGGAACATTTGCAAGTGAGTCAACACAACCGTGGGGTTGAGGTCCTTCTCCATGGCCTTTTGCAAGATAATGTTGCGGCGATGCTCGTCAAGCGAGGCAAGAGGCATCCAGAGTTTGAGTGACTTCTCGGAAACGCTGCGGACCTGAGGGAAACTGCAGTGGAAACCCATATTTTGGATCTTCATGCTCAAATGCTCAGGGGTGATTTGACCCTTTTCAACAGCGACGCCGCCAGTGGTGGTGGATGCAAATCCATATTTATTAATGGGAGCAGGAGTGGGAGGGCTCGGGATATACTGGTTCTGGGGCTCCTGATGAAGGTGATGCTGGGGCTGCTCGTGAAGAGACTGCTCATGAAGCGGCTCGTGGAGAGACTCATAACTCGAAGCACTCATGGTAGGGCTCGGGTACATGGAACCATGAGGAGCCATCAAAGGGATATGCTGGACTTGCGGGGTCATGGGGGTATTGTGGCCAACAGTAAAAGCATTGTGGCTCTGTTGTGGGTGCATTGCCAATGGGGCATGATGCTGTAGGGGTGACTCGTTGATGAGCTCGTTTGACGAGTATGTAGGAGAGGGGATCATGAGAGGGTGCTGCTCGTAAAAGGGACCAGGGCTGATAGCCTCAGGAGTAGTAGGGTATTCTTCTACCTTCACAGCAGTAAAAGCGGGCTCAGGGTACTCGAGCTTCAGGTCGGTAGCTGCAAAGTCGGTATAGTCGCTGCAAAAGCTCCAGTAGGCACTGTCATCCTCGTAAGGCATGAATGATACGTCGGGTGTGTCAAGGTACATCATGTGTGGTTGTAGTGAGGACCAGTGGTGCTCAAATAGGGGGGCCTGCGTGGATAATATACGCAGAGGTGCGTGTAACAATGCATATGCAATGCAATCTCATCCTAAACCATGCGTGACAGTACATGCATATGTATTTGCTTCACTGAGTCGCAGCATCTGCGTCAGGGTGCAGATCTTGGATTTCCGATGTTGCCATGAGAACCAGTTCTGCAGCATGCCTGCTGGAGCGCACAAGCATGCATAATTCTCGCCAAAAATTCGAGGTCAAAATATTTCAAGTAGTTTAAAAGGATACAGCTGCGCTCCTTATCCAACTAGTTGAAGCCTCTTCTTTCGGCCTATTTCGCTCTGCTTCACCCCTAGACGCACCGTCACCGAATTCACTCGATTATGCGTTACGCGATACGTCCTGCTGAATTCTGATCTTTGGGAATAGAATATCTAGTCCACTGTAATTTTCAGCAATTAATCTATCAATCGGCTTGGCTTTTTACCGGGGAAACAATCTTCTATCTTTGCTGCTCGATTTTTACACAAAATCTTGTTTCAAGTTTATATGCTGAATAATTATTCCGAATCGGTCTATCTACCAATACATCTCTCTAATATATAGAATTCATCATTTTCTGTGCCCAGCAGCTTTGCTTGAAGCTCCCTAATCTGCTCTTCTTCACACTCTATCATTCGCCACCAATCTTAGACCCCCCCTCCAAGCCAACCCCACCTCTAACAGCACAAACCCCCTCATCCCGATTCTCTTTGAGGTTTGAGCACCGCACTTTCTGTCTCAAACCAGGAATAGCATCCCTGGTAATGTCTTGAATTATAAAAATAGCTAAATCATTTCAATCGTATTCCTTGAAATTCAAAGATACTGCCTCAAACCTCGGTGAATTCGAGGGATTTTAATCTTTTTTTCTCACTCTTATCATTCACATGTTTCCCGTTTGCGATGCACGCCAAGCCAGTTAAAATCTCTGTTTTCGTGGGTAAGCGACAAAAATACCGCACCTCCCGGACAGCGAGGCTTAGTTGCCGGGGGTAAATGGTACTGTTTATTTAGTATAGTTTCGAGTTTTACAAGTACATGTTGAGCTGTGCTGCTCGTTCCGGGCATTGCAATTCTTAGGGCTTTCGACCCCTTCAACACCCCCACCCCGGACTCCCTCGAGTCTTGACATGTGCGCCGAGCCGAACCACGGCTCCGACCCTCAAATTCATGATTTTAGGTGCAAGCCAAGATTAAAAACTCGAGTTTGATGAATTCAATCAGGCTAGATGGAAATAAATTGAATATATGCTATTGCTAGTCTGCGTGTTTGTCGAATATACGCTAGCTGGCTACTCCGCGTTTTGGGTTCGTCATCCAGTCCTATTAGAAATACTGCATGAGCTCTAGGGAAGTAATTAGCGAGAGGACATAGCATGGGAAAAATAGCACCGATCTTGCCCTAAATCAGTGGATTTCGATAGCCAAGTGTATTAACAAGTAATCCCACTTGTTAAAAGAGTCTTTTTATCACCCTAAATCGCCTAAATTTGGTGTACCTTGACTTGACTCGCTAGTGTTGCCAAGCGGTTAGGTAAGCAAAGTCTTCCTTTTTTTTATCGCCGTCCCTAAGTTTGAGCTTGCTAGCGAGAACGCCTTGAAAATTTTACGTGCTTAAGCGACTAGAGATTCGGCTTGCTAAAGTTTCAGCCACGAGGTCCGTATTTGACGAGATAAATGGCAACGAATCACAATACATGTGGCCTCCAAAAAGCCCTATCATTTTAATCTTGTTTAGCAGGCATCTTTTTAGGTACCCTGTGTGGTAGTAAACCAGATTAGTCTCTAAATTACAAGCTAAAACTCAATTAAACCTACCTATAGCTCATATAAACCTTGTAAAATACCCTTTCGACCCCACCAAGACAGTACCACTGCTCCAAGAGAGTGCTTGAGGGCCCCTACATGTGCATGCACACGGCTCGCATCATGCACTCATTCTTATACCTATGCATAAGCAATTGCCTAAAATTTATCAACATTCTGTACAGATTGAGGGTGAATACACGCAAAATAAATTTTTGAAAAACCACTAAAATTTATAAAAACATATCAAATTTTGTTTGGACTAAAAACTCGAAAAAGTCACGCTTTTCCAATTTCCTGACCCCTCATGACGTGTGGTGACGCTAGCATAAGAGAAGTGGTCCCAATATGCTCGCGTAAATGTACGTTCCTGGAGCCACATGATAGTGCAAAATTGTAAAGAAAAGTGCTGTTCTGAGTTTCTCAAGGATTCTTTGGCAGTATCTTTTGAAAATCAAAACATATTCTTGGCGGGTCCAGTGCCGTGCACTTTGCAATGCGGCTCTATAGACGCGAACCACCTGCAAGCTTAATTTAGGAAAAGTATGCAGGTGGTGCATATCGCATGGAAGTGGTTTTTGACGTATTTTGAAGCCCTTTGCTTTCAGATTGACTAAATAGCAGCGACGATTGTTCTTGAAAGTGTCTTGATTTCTGTCTGATTTAGTTAGATATGCTACTTTAGCTCCACTTTTCTGACTGCATATGCACGATTGCGTCATTTCTAAAGGGGCTACGGCGTAGAAATACTCTCTACGGCACCAAGCTTTGGACATGTCAGCCGTGGCACGGCCCCACGCACAGAACAATTCCGTGACCGAATTGAGCTTGCAGAATAGACAAAGGGTGGGGATGTTATTTTTAGTTTGATAGAGTAAATGTGGAATTAGAGTTCTTAATTAAGAGCCAAAAGGAAGATAGAGATTGATAAATAGCCAACAAACATTAAACATAGGCATTGTTGGCTAAAAGGCATTGATTCGCGTCTAAATAAGCGAGTGACACATACTTGATCCGGTATGGGGATCATCCGAATGTTTCAGAGTGTGTTTACATTTTATCTATGGTGATAAGATCTAATTCTGAGCTCATAATCTGAATTTTACCATCTGTAACTCAGCTTTACGGGTGTGGTGTGGTCCTGATCCTGCACATTCTGCCCACTCAATGACGACCGTGGTGTCTGCCGCGACCTCTGCCACGTCCCCGAGTAGGCCCTGTTTTCTTTGGTAAATAAATCTGACAAGAATTGAGCTCGTTTTTGTCCATCCGATCATACGCCTTTTGGGTTTCATTTGGTGAACTGAAATGCACGATACAAGCTGAACCCTCTTGAGTAGTTTTGGTTACTAGTGGCCGGTCCTCCTGGGCGAGTTTCTCGAGAACTTTGTCTTCCGGGAGGTTGCTCTTCACGAAGATAGCGTACACGGGCTTTGCGGGGGCACGTACCGGCCGCTTGATTTCGCGACCAGTGGAGTAGATTTCGGTGCTCATATGGCCCTCATTAGCAACACCAAAGACGTATCCGCTGCTCAAATCACTGAGGCAGAAATGCCATGCACTACGGTAAGGCTGGATGGCATTAGTCTTTTTCTTGGCCGCCTCAAAGATAGCGTTTGCAGCCTCGGAGCATGTACGGGTGGTTGCAGAAGTGGTCTCGAGGTGCGGCTCCACGGCCTGCCAAAGGGTAGTCCACTCTTGATTGACCTCTGAGACCAATTGGTCGTACTGGTTGGTAGCGGGGCCATCAATAGCATAGTGGTTGAGCACAGTAGTATTTATGAGATGCAAATTGGCGGAAAAGGTATAGAGAGCGCGAATACTGAGGGCAAACCACTCGAGTAACGGGTTACGAGGGACGCTCGAGTGTGATACAAAAATCCGCGGCTCGGAGGTGCCCCTGAGGTGGTTTGCGAGGGCCCCCAGCTGCCAGGCACCCACCCAGAGGCTCAGGCTGCTTCCAGGAATCCCGTATTTGCCGTCGCCAGCATTAAACAGGCTCGAGGGACGGAACGCACCACCCAAACCACAGATCCGAAACCCACCGTGGGCAAAGCTCGTATTCTCGTCCAAGATAAACAGGTTCTCGACCTTGTACGCGCCCTGTCTAAACTTTTCCAGGACTCGCAAGTCCTCTACAGCGCCCCAGGTGGTGTAGACGGGGACACTAAACCGGTGCGATCCGTCGAGAAAACTGGTGAGCTCGCTCATTTTATCGGCCATGTACTCGCGCATGTCCTTGTCGTCCGAGGGGATTTGCTCGATATCGATGCCAGGACAAAAAGTAACGATATTGTGTCTCATGGTACGAAGGCTCATGTGGTGGGCCGATTCCGAGTCGTAAAAGCCAAAAGTAGAGGTATGAATAACAATGTCTGCATTGTGTTGCTCAACCAGCTCGTTAATTGCGGTAAGTTTTCCTCTAATCTCTGCTAAAAACAGGATACGCGTGCCATTAACTTCGTGAACATGCATGAGTAATCAGCAATGCAAGGAGGGTTTAGGTTATGTCAGGGGGGAGAGCTAGATAGGTAGCAGGGTAGATAGGAGGGAACTAGCAGGTAGCTAGCAGGTAGCAGATCATACTGCGTTTTAAAATGCGTTGCGCACTACTGCGGTGTACTTTTACTTTGATCGCTCATTAGGCTCTACATACTTTATCGCCAAGACCTCGACGACTACCGCAAACCAAGTTACATAACCCCAAGCCTCTCCCGTCAATGTCCCGAGCCAGCACGCGGGCTTATGGTCCTGGCGCTCAAATAGCGGCGCCAGTGACCGCACCAGTTAGTGCTATAGCACCCCAAGAGGAAGCGCACCCCCAACACGCTGCCCACCACTCGCGCAACCACACTCCGCGCAAGCAAAAAGTCCAGAAACGCACCTCCGTCGGGCCCTGGGATTTTGTCAAATCGGTTGGCGCGGGCTCAATGGGGCAGGTTAAACTCGCGGTCAACAGGTACACGCGCCAGACCGCCGCTATCAAGATCGTCCCCAAGGCGTTCACGCTCCAAAACTCCTCGGAAGCAAATGACGTGCGTGACGCGCGGATCATACGCGAAGCCGCCCTGGGAAAGCTCATGGTCCATGAAAATATCGCCCAACTCTACGAGATTTACTCAATGACCTCGCATTATTACCTCGTTTTTGAGTATATCTCTGGTGGTCAGCTCCTCGAGTATATCATCACCCATGGCTCCGTTTCCGAGGTTCAGGCGCGTCGGTTTGCTCGCGAAATCGCTTCGGCACTCGACTACTGCCATCGTAATTCAATTGTGCATCGTGACCTCAAGATCGAGAACATCCTCATCAGTGATAAGGGGCACGTCAAGATCATCGATTTTGGACTAAGCAACATGTTTAGACGGGACGATCTGCTCAAGACGTTTTGTGGATCGCTCTATTTTGCGGCACCAGAGCTCCTCAACGCACAGCCATACGTGGGCCCCGAGATTGATGTCTGGTCGTTTGGCGTCGTGCTCTATGTGCTGCTGTGTGGTAAAGTCCCGTTTGAGGATATGAGTATGAGCGTGCTACATGCTAAAATTAAAAAGGGAGAGGTCACTTACCCGCATTGGCTTTCTCCTCTTTGCACTGACCTGCTTAGCCGCATGCTCGTGGTCCCTCCAGCCGAACGGGCTTCACTTCGAGAAGTCATTCACCATCCTTGGATGAACAAGGGCTTTGACCAGATTGTCGAGGCGCATTTACCTCCCCGCGTACCGCTCCATTGGCCGCTCGATTCACGCGTCATCAACGAAATGGCGGAAATGCAACTCGGAGAATCACAGGACATTGATCATGAACTTCGCGCCGTCCTTGGCAGCCATGCGTACCAGGAAGCGGTTAATAACCAGCATAAAGATTCATACAGGTATGCCGATCCGCTCAATTCGTTTAACCCGTTGATCTCGCTGTACTTTTTGACTCGCGAACGTCTCGAGCGTCTTGGGCAGATTGAGGTGCAGCCGGTTCAGACAGTGCCGTCAGTTCAGCCGGTTCGGGTCCAGCCTCAGTCCCCGCAGCCTCAGTCCCCACAGCCCCAGCTCCCGCAATCTCATTCCCAGCCTCAACGGCCTTCGAGACCCCCACAAATTACTCTGCAGGAGAACGAGGATACAGCTCCTATCGACATCGCATCAAATCCCCATACTCCTATTCAACAGCAAGTGGCATTCGAGACTCACCAATCATCAAGTCAGCACCAATTCGCCACGCTTTCTCCCCCAGCAAGGGCAACCCGGATGAGATCCCGTACCCAAGGCGAAGAGTCAAGGCCTCAGGGTCTCGGTATTCAGCCACCAGAGGCAGGTGGTATGTCTCCTGGTGCCACTCCCGCTGGTGCGGCCACCACTGGCGAATATGATGACCAGAAAGTGGGTGGGCTCTCCAACCTGTTAAGACACATTTCATTCCGCAAAAGGGGTGACTCGAGAACCTCCTCGCCTGCGCCGCGTCGCAACAGGAATCGGTCTGCCACTACTGCCCAACAAGCTCCTCCCAATCTCACCGCTACTGCGCCTCAGGCACTGACTGTACCCTCGGGAGCTGGTGCTGGTGCTGTGACTCGTACTCATAATAGAGCCAAAAGTACCTCATATACTGCTGATCAGCAGTTGCAACAATCGCAAACGGCGCAGGAGGCTCCCGACATGCCAAGCATTGTCGCCCCCAAACAGGTGTTTTTCAAAGGATTCTTTTCGGTGCAGAGCACTTCCAACCGTCCTTTGGTACAATTACGGGCCGACATTATTCGCGTATTGACCGATTTGGGCATCGAGTTTGTTGAAATCAAGGGTGGGTTCTCTTGTATCCATGGACATGCCGCTAATAAGAACAACAATACACCCGCAATGTCGCCCTCTACCCCTAGACAACAGCAGGGCCACCAACGTAAGATCTCAATGGGCACCCCAATCTCGTCCCCTCGTCGTGACGGAGCGAGTGATAGCGGATACAGCTCATCCGAGTCGTTTGAAATGGGAGGCTCCGATATGCTTGGGCACGTCAACTCCAACGTACACTCGCCAGTCAGATTTGAGATCTCAATCGTTAAAGTACCAGTGCTTAGCCTTCATGGTGTACAATTCAAGAAAATGGGCGGTAATGCCTGGCAATACAAGACCATTGCTCAAGAGATCTTAGAGCGGTTGCGACTATAAATGAAATTGCATCACTTTTTTGAGCGTCTTTTTATTTAATTAGTTTATTATTATGTGTTAAAGCTGCCACAGGGGGCGATAGGTGCCACTATGGTGCACGACTCACTGCCCCATGGATGATGATGATACGGCGCTCTTGGCACGTCTATCTTTACATTGTTCCCATAGTAACCCAAATCCGTATCATGGTGGTGCTGCTGCAGGGTCTTCTGCACGCTAAAGTTCTTGTGCATAATATTTGTAAGAATGCATCAACACAGGACCAGTGCATGAAGGTAACTACTGTGACGCACTCGAGAGGATAATCATGCATGCATGCAGTCCACACATTACCGGTACGGCTCTCAGAAGCCCAAGCCCTCGAATGCAATGCTGTTATGCGTACAGCATCCCCCCAAAGGGGAATGCGTGATTATAGACCAAATTAACCCTTTCAGCAATAGATGATTAGATTGATTCAACACAATCCCTCTACTTTGCGCTCCCTGCTGAACCCGCGGTCTACGCAAGACTAAAGTGGTTCCATTTGGAAAATCTCATGCAGGGGACGGCGCCAGTGGGGTTGGTACTTGAAATCTGAATATCGCGCGAGATGGTTAGAAGGGACATATAGACTCAATTAAAACTGGAAAAACGTACTAAGGGTTTTTGGAGCCTCTCGGATACCGTTGAGCGTCACTACGCTTTCCAGCAACTGCAGGTTTGAGGGCAAGGTGTGCAGGTGCACGCATATACCTAAGCACACCTCGGAAAGAGGCAAAGAGAACAGAGAAATGCGAAATTTGGAGAGTTACAGCTGCGTGCACCCTTTAGCAGCTATTTTTGGATGGATTGCTTTTCCTCTATGCTCACTATTTTTGGCTGCCAAATATGGTTCCCCAATGGGCCGGGTGGTGCAGGCACCCACTGCGGCATCTCCATGTGGCAATACTGACCGATACGATTGATGAGTCTAGAACAACATTGAAATTTTCAAGGAAGCCCGTGAGCCAGTAACAACGAATCTCATAGATTCCGAGGCAGCCAATCTCGGCAGTCTAAGCGAGGATCAAGGCAACACTTCGGGATCCGGGAAGTCACCTACCCGAGAGACCAAAATTGGATGCCTGGGCCAACAAAAGTAAACAGCCAGTAAATCCCGAGGTACCGATCCCATTTTTATAGTTTATACTCCATGCCCGGCGCTCATACTTGGTGTCATATGTCAGTCACGTCTAGGCCGCCTTGAAATTCTAACCCACAGTCAGAGTGGTCCCTTCCCCTGCAGCTATAATCAGGCCGAATATCAGAAAATAGATTGTCAAAATTCGCTGCTTCTAAAGTAGAGTTTGGTTTTGTGTAGCCTTATTAGCAATAATTTGAATTCATTGTGCTTCGCCGATGCCTTGAATCATTTCCCCGAGACTGCTCGGTAGACCAATTCAGCCGGGAAAACGGCAAATAAAACAACGATGGGATCCGAGATCGAGGAATATTCGTGAAACGGTGCTCCCTTTTACAATTCGACATTTCTCCAAAAAGACTTTACAACTTCTATATTTACCCCAGTAACTATGCTGGCATAGTGTATGTCGATCACTTGTGGTGGCGTAAGATTGGCGAAATTCCAATATCACGACTAGAGGCTCGGCATCTGGTCGAGGGTATGCCCTGCCTTTATATGAAAATTTTCTTTATTAGGTGTTATGATTCTAGAACAAGAAGAAAAGTAACATAGTAACGTTTAAACGAGCCTGCAACGTGTACGTGACGGTCCTAAAGTGTTGCTCGTGTCCAGATTTATCGCCTCGTTTCAGGTGGGACCCAAACCCCGGTTGTTACATGTCCCACGGCACCAATATGCATGCATAAATGAGGAATTTAAAATAAATGATTGAAATTCTTAGCCGACACCGGGCCAAAGCGCCCATTAAAAAAAGCAAACTCCTGTTTCAGTAATGATTTAATGCGCTCTGCCCTCTGTGAAACATTCCAATTCTCACCTTGAGGCTCTGCATTAGTATGCGTGCAGATGCATCTAGCGTAACATCTCAAGAGTCTGGATGGATCCTTGAAAATTTGGTAAAAAGTTTAGAAAATTTCAGTAAGGACTATTTGAATGAGGATCTACGGGATGGGACTGCTAATCTGAGGCTGGTTGACTGCTAGTTTTGCCACCGCAGTCTCGTTGATTTATGTTTGCCACACTATTGATCTCGAAGTGTGTAGGGCAGGGTGTGAGTTATGGGGCAAACAGGGGGTCGAAGGGAGGCTAAAAGGGGTGCAATGTGCTTGGTGTCGAATTTTTCACCGGTTGTGTTAAGGATGGTTTCTTTGATCACGGCGGCTCCAACCGTTTTGGTACACCGGCCAGGCATGTGTTTAACCGGTTTACCCCAACGTCTCGAGAGCACTGCGCCCAACCACCTTTGTGTCACAACCTTCTAGTGCTGCCCTCTCTTGTCTCCAACCGCTTTACTCTCACTCACCTCTAACCACTTCACTCTACCCACCTTCAATATGGCAGAAATGTACGGCGGAGACGAAGTGAACGCCGCAGTTATTGATACAGGCGCCATGTGGACCCGTGTGGGTTTGGCTGGGGCACTTTCTCCTACAATCACAATCCCCAGCTCCTACGTCCAATCAGGTGTTCAGCGAGGGTACGGCGATATCCCTTTCCTGGTCCCCAGCGCCTCAAAAGAGGTCAAATCGCCCATCAAGGACAGTTTAATCAGCGACTGGGACGCTGTAGAAGGGCTTTGGTCGTTCAGCCTCAAAGAGGCCGGGGTTGAGGTCGAAGAGTCGCCTCTTTTGTTCACTGAACAGCTCTGGTCGCCCGATACACAAAGAAAACAAACTCTCGAGCTGGCTCTCGAGAAGTTTGGGGCCCCTGCTACTTATATTGCGAAAGCCCCGGTTTGCTCGCTCTTTTCGGCCGGAAGAGGTACGGGTCTTGTGGTGGATATTGGACACCAAACGGTGGGGGTGACGCCCATTGTGGACGGGCTGCCGCTGTTCAAGCCGGCTCGCCGTAGCCTCAAGGCTGGTGCGTACCTTGATAAAAAGATTTCTGAGCTTATTGGCGAGCCCGTGCCTTCATTCAAGGTAGCCGGACGCAACCCTTTTGTGGAGAAAAAAATATCTGCTACCGATTCTTTTACCCGTTTCCACTCTTTAAAAGTGATCCAGGACTTTAAAGAGTCAATGGTCCAGGTATCAGTGGGCAGCGGAGAAACGAGCCCTAGCTCATATGAACTGCCTGACGGTAAAGTTCTGGAATACGGCCAGGAACGCGCTAAGCTCGGTGACCATCTGTTTGTGGATGGCGATGAGGACGTACCAATGGAAGAGGGCTCTGGCGCGGCGTGGAGCGCCAAGGGGTTGTCCTCGCTCGTGGTGGACGCCATCAATGCGTGTGACGTTGACCTCAAGGCCAATCTCGTTAATAACATCGTCGTCACTGGCGGCTCATCACTGGTCCAGAAGCTCACCGAACGCCTTAACGCGGATGTTACAAGTGCTATCCCGGGCACAAAGATCCGCATCCATGCCCCAGGAAATTTCACAGAACGCAAATCCAGTGCGTGGATCGGTGGCTCGATCCTCGGGTCCTTGGGAACATTTCATCAATTATGGGTTTCCAAAAAGGAATACGATGAGATTGGAGCCGAGCAATTGATTCAGAAGCGGTTTGGTTAGGTATATATTTTGAATCCTGTATTACTAGTAATAGATTCGTGGCTTTTAGTTTAGTTATCTAGTTAGTCCCTATTACAGAATTTCCTAATCCTCTCCCACATCGGCCCCCACGCACAAAAAAATTACTTCATCATGGCTAGATCTCAAAGAAGTAAAAAAGATGCCAAAAACAAAAGAGCAAAGAGAGCTTCATTTTTCGGTGAGGTAGCCGATGAGAGAGCCCTCCGTCTCGCTGAAAAGCTCCATGGTGCCTCTAGTGAGCAGCTTCTTGCACTCCGCAAAAAAGTTGAGAAAGCCCGTGGAAATGAGGTTATGGAGGATGCGCAGCCTGAGGAGGAGAAGCCCTATGTTCCCAAGGTATCTACAGCTGGATGGGGATCTAAGAAGAAACACCAATCCAAACGCAAGCCCAAGCATCACAAGAAAAAGTAGGGCCAGGTTGATCTGGATGCCTGGATTGTGGGTTAGGCTGGGGTTAGGCTGATATCAATAGAGTGATCGAGTGAGCAGAGTCTCTCCTTGGCCTGGGCTCAGTTTTCATGTCTCAGGTCGTCTCAAGTCCGCTTCAGGCCGTTCAGCTCTCGACGGCTCTCCAGCCAGCTCTTATGTTACGTCTATCCATATTCTGTATTTAATTGATTTAATAACACCTTTTCGAGTACTTGGAGCTGGAAATAAGACTACCTATTACTGGAGACTACCTAAATGTACCGGATCCTAGAAGGCTGGTAACTATCGGTTACACTGAAAGACACAGGGGAAAAAAGACAAAAAAAAATTCGTGAGATAAATCATGTCCACATACCCACATTTGCAGTCTTCATCCAGTCTGCCTCCAATCTACCTCCAGTCTGCTGCCCATCCACCTCCACACACCCCAGACCCACCCCGGTCACTCCTCTTGCAACCCCCCATGACCGAGGAGTTTGAGATTGAAGATAGGCAGCCGCCCAAAAACTCGCGAATTGTTGCCATTATTTATATTCTCTTATGGTACACTTTTAGTATTGTGCTGTCTGTTTATAATAAATGGATGTTCTCTGCCAAAGGGCTCAATTTCAAGTTCCCCGTGACCACCACATCGTTCCACCAGCTGGTCCAAATGGGATTGGCCTACGCGACCCTCAGGGCTTTTAAGCTCAAATACGATAGATACTCAGCCAAGGACCTAATGCAAAAGATCCTGCCCTGCGCTTTGGCCTCGAGCGGTGACATCGGAATGGGGAACGTCAGTCTGATGTACGTCACCCTTTCGTTCTACACGATGGTGAAATCGAGCTCGCTGGGGTTTGTTTTGCTATTCTCGGTGATCTTCAAGCTCGAGACCCTTAGCATGACCCTCTGCCTGATCATTGGAGTCCTTACTGCAGGGGTATTTATGATGGTAGCGGGCGAGACTCAGTTCTCGTTGATTGGATTTATTCTCGTGCTCAGTGCTGCGTGCGCTTCGGGCTTACGCTGGGCACTAACTAAAGTGTTTCTCCAGGGTGGCCAAAACAAAACGCGAGTCAAGCCCCATCCCGTGCAGACGATCCTGCTGTTTACGCCGTTTATGTTTGTGATCTTGTTTGCGTGCGGTCTTGTAATGGAGGGCCCCGTCAGGTTTGTCAAGGCAGACATCTGGTCCAAGTATTCGCTGCCCGTGGCTCTGTTTCTGACGTTGATCCCCGGACTGTTTGCCTATGGCCTGACGCTTGCGGAATTTGCTCTACTTAATATTACGGGACCGCTAACGCTATCGATCGCGGGTATCTGTAAAGAGGTGGCCACGATCATTGTGAGTGTGCTGGTGTTTGGTGACGAATTGACGTTGGTCAATGGAATGGGCTTGCTGGTGACCATCAGCAGTATTATTGCGTACCACCAGTTTCGCTCGTATGAGGAAAGTGTTTACCAAAAGGTAGAGAGTGATGATGGGAGGTGAGTGTGGTGACCCCACCGCCTTTGTTCACACCCTGCTCTTCCACTTGCCTCTTATTGCCTCTTCCTCTCCCCTTTTCTTCCCTTTTATTTATTAGAGGCCATTCTGAGATCTCAAAATGGCCTCCAGTCGACCATTACCAGGCAGGTTTCAAACTCATGCTGCATGATTGAAATACGTACTGGTAGAGAATATGGCCGTGTATAAAGTGTACTATATCAGAGTGCCGTAGGCTATTGGTACCATAAGTCGTCCAAAGCTGCGGTGCCCTGGCTCCAGCGTGACTCCAGCGGTCCAGTTGCAGCCCATGTTTGACGAGGCACAATTCAACTAATGCAGGTGGCGTTAATCGAGTTGTGTATGTCTTTTATGCGGCCAAGTGGGCCCAGCGGCTAAGCGAGCCCAGTGGCCTCGCCTCGGTGGGCCAGTTCTGGTGGGTTACCTTTCTCACCCAAACATAACGCTAGAGCTATAGATCTATGTATTGTTCTTGATGGTGTGATCTGGTGACCCGTTACTCTGGTGACTCTACTGTAACTCTGGACTCCACTCTGGACTCCAAGACTGGTGACCCAAGACTGGTGATCATGGGTCCACGTAACGGTCTGGAATCAAGCAGAGGTGTTATGCTCATGTAGTGCCAGCAGATGCAGCAGACGCCAGCAGTTACTCAAGCACGTACTCACCTCGCATATCCCCCAACATCACGAACCTGCATATCCTGGCTTTGCGGCCTGAATAATACAATATTCAGGTTGAGAATTGCTCTAAATCTGTATTCTTTAATGTAGTGTAGTCTATTTGGAGCGGATTGATATTTTATAGTTCTGGATAAGGAAAATCTATTCGCATTGGGTGCAATGAAGGATACCAATACATTCTACTAATTTTCTACTAATCATCTGCTGCTATCTGTCATTGAATCCACTTTCTCTTGTCTTGGTTCACGGCGTGCTCAGGCGGCTTTATGCAGGTGCTACGGGGTCTTATGAGCGACGATCTTGATGCACTAAGCCAGCTTGGTCAGCATCCCGTTGTCGTCGTCAATCATCATCTTTTTGCAAATTCATATGAACAGTACTTTGACGGCTCTGTACGCATCCGTAGACCTCAGCGCCCTTTTTGCGGCCACGCTTGCTATCGTGGGCATCGCCGTCTCGGGGCTTCGGTTCCTCAGCAAGCGCAGTGTCAGTCGCAAGAGCACTCGGGCGTTGTTTCCCCCTGTCAAGAGCAGCAAGGTGACTTTGCAGGGTCCTGAGAAGTGCTCTTTGGATGGGAATGTTTTTGTGGCCTCTCACCAGCTTGTGAATGGTGACTTTGTGTATGACTTCCCCGATCTCGGCGTGTATCAGGGCCAGGGTCAGCACCAGAGTCAGTATCAGAGTCAGGGTCAGTACCAGAGACAGGCGAGCCACAACCAGAGCCAGGCGAGCCATAGCCAGAGCCACAACCAGAGACAGGCGAGCCAGAACCGCAACCGCCGCCAGAACCGCAACCGCAACCAGGTCCAGTACCACACCCTCAACAACTGCCCGCCCGCTCACGCCCCTAAGCGCCGCGCAGCACAACCCCTCGAGTACCACTATACTCCTTACTACAACCCAAAGAAGCAGGCCCACCCCAACGGCGTACAAATTTTCTCGCCCACCCTGAGCTCACGGGACCAGAGGTTGCTCGAGTACGTGCCAGAGCCAGTCCCGGAACCGGTCGTCCTCGAGCCGTACACGGCCAACGAGCAGAACGCCTACGACTTGTGGACGCAATCTGGTTACATTAACAAACCCATCGAGGTCCCGGCACAGGACCAGTACCTCCAAGATCCCTTAGTCGCCAAGCGCCAGGCTCAATACTACCCTGTGCAGACCCAAACTAACCATAATCAGGGTCAGAACATTCAGAACCATGCCCAGGAGTACCCCCAGGAGTTTATTGGGCATGCTCAGATACCCACTCCGGTCTCTTCGGATGCCTATACACCAGTGACTCAACCGGCTGTAGCTGCCCATGCTCCTGCCCATGCCCCAGCTCATCCGGCTCCTGCTGCTCCCGCTCCTATAGTCATTCCATCAGCTCCTGCTGCTCCCGCTCCACAAGCTGCTCCGCAGCTCGACACGGATGACTTGGGATTCCCGCTCTTTGATGATGTCCTTGATGTTGTGTACGATACGGACTTTTCTTTTGCTGCCATCCAATCTAACAATGAGATTCTCTCCCATACATCCTCCGATCACAGCGACCAAGAACTCTGGTTCTCACCGCCCCCCAATAGCCAGCAGCCCCTAAGTTATTCGCCTGATGAAGTGTCGCCCGAGGCAGATTCTTCAGCATCGGGCAGCCCCGAGCAGCACGATCGGTTCGTATGCCCCGAGTGTGGCGCTGGGTTCCGGATCAAGGGATACCTTACCCGGCATCTAAAGAAGCATGCCCAGGATAAGGCGTACACCTGCCCATTCTACAGTCCTGATAAGGGCCACAAGTGCCACCCCACAGGAGGTTTCTCACGAAGAGATACGTACAAGACCCACTTGAAGGCACGTCACTTTATTTATCCGCCAAACACGCCCTGTAATAGACGTGCTCAGGTCGTTGGCACATGCTCTGGATGCCAACGGACTTTCTCAAGCAATGAGACGTGGGTCGAATCACACATTCAAACAAAAGAATGTCCTATTCTTTCAAATTAAGGATATTATTTATATAGAAAACGATAATGAATAATAGTACGAACAGTAGTGAACGAGTAAACTGGTGGTTGGTCTCGACCCTTAGGGCTGCGATCACGTGACCAAGCCTATAAATTTCCCAGCTCAAGCTCCTTCCCCAAGCAAGTGCCAGAATTTACTTTCAAAGCAACTAAAGATCATAATCAAGCTTTGGGGAAAGTCTCCGGCCAAAATGCAGAAATGCAGCCTCCGCAAAGAGGTTCTCTCGCAAGCCAGCTGTCTTGTTAAAGGCCTCGCTCCTATTTGGGAGGTGCTGGTGAGAGCAAAGGCGCTGGTCTCTTTGAGGACTAAACGATAGATATGTAAATGTTCCATGGAACAACCCAATGGAGCTTATCTGGTACTTGCTTCACTTTTGGCCCGGCGATCCATCGAGATGCGCTTCATGGTCGAACATGGCGGGTCGTTTGTCTGTGATGAAAATTTTTATCAAGAGTCAAGCTCTGAACTTCTACTTTTAGTGTTGACAACCTTTATTTTCTGAGACTTAGTAGCTACAGTTAGTGTTGTGTAGTCGAGTGTGTAGCCGCTAGCTAGTACAACTAGGATTGGATTGAACCATATAGGAGACTGAAGTGTTTTCGAGGAGCTGACGCGTCGAGCCCTGGCTGGATGCTCACGCATTCGCCAAAGTCGTGTCAAATTTCACTAGCCGCATCCGTAACCCTTGGTGAAGGCATTTGGCGCCACTTGAGCTACTGGCCTCGAACCGTCTGTTAAATTGTGTAGCTCTAAGGGTCCTTGAATAGTCTAGACTAAATAGAGTGATCAAATGTACTATAATCTGCGTTGGCTTCTACACTATGCAGGCTATGATAACAAGTAGGTTCTAGAGCTCGAAAGGTAGGCAAGCGGGTTAAGATTCCTTACTGGTATTCCCTATCAATCAGCACTCGTGCATCCTAAAGGATCACAGCTAAACAATCAGACTCACAGACATTACCGATGCCGCCGCATTTATGGGGCACCATGGCCTCACCGAAGATACAGGCATGCCAAAGATACTTGAGCATTGGGCTTGTCGTGCATAGGAACTCCCCAACCATTCAGATATTCTTGCTATAATTAATCTACGGATTTAGTCTACTCAATGGTCAGTCTCAACCGCTACTTGTCACCACCCATAAACTGCTTAGCCATGTTCTGGATCATAGGGTCGTTCATCATCTTGGACAAATTGGGATCGTTCATCAGTTTACCAAGATCAGGCATACCCCCTCCATTGCCGCCAAACTGGTTCTGGATGGACTTTGCCGCCGGGGAGTTCATTAAATTGGCCATCATTGAGGGGTTGCTCATCATCTTTGAAGCCATATTTTTGATTTCGGGGTTGTTGAAAAGCTCGCCTAGGCCACCAAGGCCACCAAGGGAGCCCAAATTGGGAACGCCGCTGAAACTGTCAGTTGCAGGAGCATCGGCACTGGTAGCGGCCTTCTCGTCGCCCTCATCTTTGGCACTAAGCTCCTTGCTCTCGCTCTCGATACGGCTCTTTACGGTATCGTAACCGCGCAGCATACCTTCGCTGGGTGCATCGCCCTCGGCTTTGATACCTTGTTCATAGGCGTGGAGAGCTCCCTGGCTATCACCAAGAGCATAAAGAGCAACTCCCAAGCGGGAATAAGCCTTTGAGTACTTGGGGTCCAAGCTGATTGCGCGACGGGCATCGGAAACAGCAAGAGAGGGTTTGTTGGCCTGAGAGTAGGCGGCGGCACGGTTACTATAATAGAGCGGGTTCTCCGGGTTGATGCTAATGGCTTGTGTATACAAATCGATTGCTTTTTCATAGTTTTTGTGGGCCATCTCGCGGTTACCTTCGACTTTTTTTTGTTCGGCCTCTTGTTTGATTTCTTCGGTAATTGGCTTGGGGGAAGCACCATTTTCGCTGGCCCCGCTAGTTGTACCACTGGATCCATTAATTCCGACTCCATCGGCTCCATTGGTTCCGGTCCCATTGGTTCCACTGAGACCGCGCTGATAAACCTTTTCAAGGTCATTGGAGCCGGCTTCTACGCCAAAGACTTCCTTGATCGCATCAATAGCAACCTCGAGGCTTTCCTTATCATCAGAACCAACGTTTCCACTGGCGAGAGTATCCTCAAAGTACTTTACAATGTCGGCGATGAGTGGTTTGGACATGTAAGCACGCTTCCACAGAGCCGGCCTCATGTGGGGCCGGATGGAAGGGTCAGGAACCAGTGGTTGGGAGCCAGTGGTTGGGAACTAATGTCAGTACCGTTTTAGAGCTAAACTCCCTGAAAGCCCAGGACATGAAAAAATCAAATAGCGGTAAATATCGATAGCTGTCGGTATTCTATAGATATTATTGTGCACTCACGTCCTCTCACGTCCCAACCCACAAGACCCAACCATGAGCTGTGATGAGTTTGCAGTGAAGCAGTTTCTACGTCAAAGTCGGAAAATCTCCGACGATAAAATCGCTTCCTCGCTATCGGAGCGTAACTGCAACGACACAATCCCCCTCGTCTTATCAGAGTGGTCAAAACGAGGTCAGATCCTCGCCCTATGCTCGAAAATAGCTACCAACCCGAGCGCTGATGCCGACGCAAAGATTGCGGCCCTCTGGGAAAAATCACGGGAGAATATCTCGCTCCCAGAAACCGCAATCAACCCCAGAATCGACTCGTACGGTGCACGCGATGAGCAGTATGAAGCACAGCGGTTGCAGCAGATGAATGCTTGGGTTCGTCGAGAGCTCATGGCTGAGGAGGTTGTGCGGGACACTACAGATGGCTTTTTTAACCAAAGGTGTGGGTTTAGTATTCTAAAGCTAAGTGAACGCAGCAGCGAGTGATTTGATAGCAAGCCCGATCAATGAGCGAGCCCGAGCCCATCCGAGACCCAGGAGCTGTGAATTACCTCCTATAATGCTTTTAATCAGGCAAGCTATGTACATATTATGTCGCACTGGCCCTTCTTGTTAGCATTCGTAATGCGGAGGTCGTAAGTGGACAGTGCAAATTTAGATACTCGGTACTCTTGAACTTTTCAATTCTTTCTAGAAACAGATAAATTCAAGAGAGCCTCCGATTTATTCAAACTGCGCACTTGGAATTCTCATATATCCTAGATAGGTATCATAAATGATCTCAATAACGCTCCTGGCAACGACAAGAGCCAGACCGTGTAGGCAAGTCATACCAGTATTTATCATACCAGTATTTAGTTTAAATTCCGTTAAATCCAGATGTACCAACCATTGAAATAAAGTAGCCTTGATGTTTCGACTGTTATCGTCCAGCTTTCTGCTAGTGAGTTCATGCTGTACAAGCAGCCAGCTCTTCAAATTCAGGATTAAATTATTTTTAACTACATTTAGTAAACGAAGCCAAGGATCTTACCAGCAACGTGCTTGCGGCGGGCCTCCTCGTGGTCCATGATACCAGCAGAGGTGGTAAGGATGAGGAAACCAAACTGACGAGAGGGCAAGAGGTTGGTAATCCACTGCTCAATGTCGCCAACCTTGACGTTGAAGCGAGGAGAGATGACACCGACCTTGTTGAGACGGCCGTTGAGCTGAACGACAATCTTACCGGAACGGTGGTCATCGACCCATTCGAAATCACCAATGTAACCTTTGTTAGTATTTTGTTTCTTAATTTTTTGTTTTGAAGTTTTTTTTCTGTAATTGCATGTCTTGGAACCGATCGTCAGGAATACACACTTGAAGCATAAACCCTTTAACTGAACCAAATTAATCTTCGATGTCTTTTATAAGCCTGAGATCATGTAAAGATCCCCAACCAGTTATAGACTCGAATCCAAAAAAAAAACAGACAAAATTACTTACCGTGCTTCTGGATCACCTGCAAAAAGCGGATGATCACCTTGGAGGCAGGGCGGATGAGCACCTGGCGCTTACCAGCCTTCTCAGCGTTGGAAATGGTCTTGAGGGCATCAGCGAGAACAGAGGTACGAGTCACTAAGTTAGAAAATGAACAAGGGGGTTTTGTTCCCCCGGTAGATTCAGGGAACCAGAGTGTCCAAATGGAGTCTGGTCCAAATTGGACAACCGGTGTGTCTCTACCGAGAGACCGATCATCACTTACTGTTTGATTGGGGGTTTAGGGATTTCTGGCTCGGTTGTATAGAGTGAAAAGTTTGGGACTCAGGCTGAAGCCCTACATGGCTTAGTAAGACACATGCTGACACATAATGTGGGTCCTGAGTGAGGCAGTGGTCACGCAGGTAGTATCACCAAACTGGTGTCGTATGAATTGGGTGCGAGCTAGCCGAGACGTACGCTTTATGTGTGTCGATCTTTCTTGTCCGTACCGAATGGAATTCTCTCAGACAAGATACCGCATTGGTGTTGGCGTAAACCGGTACACTGATGGCTCAGACACCATTTTACAAGCGTCTACACGTTAGAGCTATATAGGAAGGACCCTTTTTGAGATAAAAAGTAGATGCAACGCAAGGGAATGCTGGTAAGGTCGGCCCAAGTATACAGAAATATGTAACAAGGATAGATTTATATACGTTAAAGGGCTATTTATACTAGCGTACTAAACTGCACTTGATAGGGTTAGGCATATATCTCGCACCCTGTCAGTCAAGATTGTGATTATAGGGGTTCTCATATGTAGGTCTAATACCTAATATATATGCTCCATACCAGCTAACGGTCTAATAGAATGTAGTAGAGACTTGATATTGCATTTATAAGGAGGCTGTTGACGCATATAACTAACCGATGATACTTAAAACTACGAAAGACTCTGGCTTTCCAGAAGACTTGATTTCAATTTCCCACCGATGACCTAGACACGCATGGTTTAATGCGGTATGCATGCATTATGTGCCCTCCTCTAAGTATCTCAGGTTTGTCATTGGTACTATATATACGGTCAAGTGACACCAATACAGTGAGAGGGGCTTGGCCTCAATCCCTATCCATAAAGAGGTGGATAGTTAAGGGCCGTGGTGGGGCTTCATAAAATGCCTGTAGCAGCAATACAGCACCATGAAGCCACGGATGTAGGGTGGGATTGGTTGGAAGATACTCAGCTAGCCCTTGTTTAACTCAAGTCGCCAAGCCTGGAGCAGTCTCATCCGTAAATGTCGCCCTATGTCTGTCCGTTGCGTATTATCGGATCTTCTGGATGCGCATTGAATGTAAAATATAGTCGGAGACTGTATTCCAAGAAAGCTGGATGTTTGTCGCACCAGCTCTATGAACTACCTTACAACCACGTAGGGTGGCTAAGGAAACCATAATCATATTCTAATTGTGGTATTGAGAAATGGTCCCGCATCCCTATAAATTTACGGGCTTGGATTATGGTACGTATGAACCAATCCTCGCAATATTACAACATCGGGTGATGCTGTATTCTTGCAGGGAGTAGCGTAGAATCTAGATTGTACATAATTTTAGTAGAAACATGGAAGCTGAACTCGAATGACACCGAGCATCAGAGTGTTGTGCTTCATCACTTGGTCTCAGAAGTTAGCTATTGGGTTAAGGGGTGCGTGAAGATGCCTCACTGGGCATTAGACCCGCATGGCGCATTCTGTGTGGGGCCCTAGATAGTTTCACAAAAACCAGCTACCAGTCTAATGGATGTAGTACCATGAAATTCGAGAGCTAAATGTTAATTCTATTCGGTGTATCCACACCGGTTTGATCTAATTTTTAGTTTGCGCCCCCCGCCCGTTCCTTACCCTGGTTTTGTTAGTCAGCTGGGGTATATATGCTTGCGACTTCCCACCATTTTGGCGTGCTGCGGTGCCCGGTGCGTATATGCGTATGTGTGTCGTTAAGAACTAGCCGAGTATTATGACATCGCCATAGCTATTATTAGTTCTATGGGGGCATTTTACGGAGCTGACTGTGTATCTTCGTTGCCTGATGGAAGATACTCAAGATTGTTACCCTCTTTGGAGTTGTTTTCTAGTCTGGCCTTGGTGGGGTTCTGTGAGCGTTGTGTGTGGTAGGGGAACGATTTTCACGGCGTGCTCGGTAGGTGCCTTTGTGTGATCAGCAAGGGGTCTGCTGAGTGCGCGAAGAATTTTCTTGTTGCCATGGCGATCTGGATCCTCGTCGAATCCGGACTGGACTTCCGCTACCAAGATGAGTGGCAGGAGCAGTCTCATCGCTATAGGTGGCGGCGTTGCGGTCTAGATTGTTCGTTTTTTGGCCTGAGGGCTCATATATCTCAGGGCAACAGAAAGCTAGTGTGACTGTATATGTCTATGTCCCTGATCTCGTATGTCTATATCGCTATAATGAGGCCATGTTTTCCCTCTAGCGGCAAGTTTTTTTTTTCTTTTTCTGTTTCTGAGGCCCGAATGTATCCATTGATGAGTGAGCTCGGTGCCATTTTTTTGTTGCTTGTTGACTTTATTGCAGGAGTGACTATGTCGATGCTTGTGTTGTCTGAGATTTATGTTTGACTGTAAGACTCCTGATGAGTAGGGCTGGTCCCCCATTTGACCGTACTGTAAACTTTTGACGAGTAGGGCTGGTCCCCCTTTTTGACTGTAAGACTCCTGATGAGTAGGGCTAGTCCCCCATTTGACCGTACTGTAAACTCCTGACGAGTAGGGCTGGTCCCCCTGTTTGACTGTAAGACTCATGATGAGTAGGGTTAGTCCCCCAGCCTGGGCTTGGCCAACTAACTAGATTGATTTACGAGGCGGATGAGGCAAATGCGCTTAGTCGACCTGCATAAGAGCGGACCCTGATATTCGAAGGAACGAAGAGCTAGTACAGGGTGACCCACAGAATGTATCAAGATGAGCTCTGGAGAATGGGGCCCGGGAAGGTACAGGAAAGCTTAGTTCAGAACTGAAGGTGGCCGGCAGTTGTATCGTATTAGTGGTTTGAAAGCATGTGAGATATGACTAGATGTGTCGTCCACAGCATCTGACCGGAATGTAATTCACAAGATCTAAACAGAGGGCTTCGCATCCCTGATAAAACTGCGAGCATGTGGCGATAGAGATCCCCTTGCAGGAATCCAAGCCCGGGTGGTTTTGTTTTTTTGCAATGAAGGTGAGTCGATAGACTGGCTTAACTGGAGTATGTAGCTGGAGTTGTTGAATACTAGACCGCTAGCTGGATCATAGGAGCCTATAGGTTCCCACAATAGTTTATTAACGTCAGGGTCACACCCTCGCAGCGGGTCGGTCCATTGGTGCAGGACCACGCGAGGGCGACGATAGGGCCGCGGACAAGACCTTCAGCACAGCTCATGAACTTGAAATTTTGACTCTAATTTACACAGGGTCCCTATAGGCACCCAAAGATTCCATAGTTTCCTAATTCGGCACCACTCGCTGTCGAGCTACGGATCATTAAAGGCCTTTGTCAGCTAATTGACAGTGGACAGATCAAATAACCGAGCTATTTTTGGCTCATTTTTGACCAACTAAATAACGCTAATCGATTACAACCTATGCTTGATTCTCGACACACTCAGCTCGTGTTTTTAGAAAACTGCACGTTTCAGAGTTTGCTCATATAATACGCCTCTTATTACTTAACAACTTGTAAACAACATGGCATTTGGAGACTTTTCTGGCATCTGTGGCCAGTCAAACGTCCCTTTATGTTTTTTATTGGGTAAACTTGAGGATGGCGACCTTATTCCGTACCAGGGACAGTGCTTTGCCCGGACAGTTGTCCTCGCCAACACAATGGTATTCAATATCGGAAACCTTTTTCTCGAGCTCGCTACGCTCCTGGTTATTGCGGTCGTGGGCTTTAACGTATCAGGAAAGTTCACGGCAGTTGGTCGGAAGGAATTTGTTGACCTCAACTTTTTGTTTTTCTTGCTGATTCTCCTGTCGATTGTGGTCGATGGTAACGTAGTGGCCCCCGAGATTGGGCCGTACCCCTACTTTGTGGCCGTCCAGGCGGGCCTTGCAAGTGCCTTGTGCGGTCAGTTGGTGGTTGTGGGCATCACGATGTTTCAGTTTTGGGAGGACGGTACCTTCAAGGCGGTATTTATCGACCGGTGCGGTGTTGCCATCTGGGGCCTCGTCAACTTTATTGTTGCGCTCTTGACGTTCAAAACCTGGACCAATTCGAGCGTGATTGGCCCCACGCATGGCGCTTTCCTCATGGCGTTCCTTTATGTGGTGAACGCGGTGCTCGTGTTTTTCTATGGCCTCTCCAGTTTCTGGCTCACCGGCGCTGTTTTGCGCGAATGGTGGGCGTTTGGATCGCTGGTAATGTCGCTCGTGATCTTTATTATTGGCCAGATCCTCCTATACCAGCTTAACAATATCATCTGCACTAATGTCAACCACTATATCGACGGAAAGTTCCTTGCTACATTGTGCAACCTGTTTTCCTATGTCCTTATTTACAAGGCATGGGATATCATTACTACTGAGGATCTCGAGTTTAGCGTGTCTCCAGTGGACAATGTATGGGACCTCAAGAGTGCCGACGAAGGGTTGAGTGAAAGCGAATACGCCATGAGTCACTATACACAGCAGACCGGCATGCTGTGAGTAAGTTTTGAAGGAATTGTAGCATAGACATTAGCATAGCATTATTTATAGCCAGGGTGAAAACGCGCAAGACTGGACTTGCGGCTCCCTCCAGAGCAAACGTGCCAAATCAGCCGATTACATTCAGTTGACAGAAAATTGGTTCATAATCTCATATTCATTCGAATTAAAACGTGTTTCACCCAAACCCACCTCCAACCTCACTTGACACCCACAGTCAACCCCCTAACCCCATGCCTATTGATCCTAGAAATTTAATTAGAGTACAGGGACAGCCCTCGCTCGTGCGCAATGTTTGCGTTTTAGCACATGTAGATCACGGCAAGACGTCACTTTCCGACTGTTTGCTGGCCACAAATGGCTTCATCTCTAGGTCAGAGCAAGGCAAACTCTTGTACCTCGATTCGAGAGAGGATGAGCAGCAAAGAGGAATCACAATGGAAGCCTCGGCGATCTCACTATTTTTCAAGGCCGCCCAGCGTGCTGTGGATGGCGCGGCCCCCAAAATCGACGAGTACCTCGTCAACCTGATCGACTCGCCAGGGCACGTAGATTTCTCTTCTGAAGTTACCACAACTTCACGGCTGTGTGATGGTTGTGTGGTGGTGGTGGATGCTGTAGAAGGTGTGTGCTCTCAAACCATTGCGGCGCTCAAGCAATCGTGGGATGAGCAGCTCACGCCCGTTTTGGTGATCAATAAGATGGATAAATTATACTCTGTGCTGGACATGTCCGCCCAGGACGCTTATTTACACATTGTTAAGCTCGTGGAGCAAGTGAATGCCGTCATTGGCTCGTTTTTTGCGGGGAAGCGTGCAGAAGAAGAGTACCAGGCGACGCTCGATGAGAATGCCAAGGTGACTACCGAGGAAATGAGCGATGAGGAGCTCTACTTTGACCCCATCAAAGGTAACGTGGTTTTTGGAAGCGCTATTGACGGCTGGGGCTTTGCGCTTGCCCAGTTTGCCGCCATCAACGAGAAACGGCTAGGCGTTGACCGCAATAAACTCAAAAAGTTCCTTTGGGGCGACTTTTACTTTGATGCAAAATCAAAGCGCGTCCTCAAGGGTGCGCAAGCCCGCGAAAAGAAGCTCACAAAGCCCATGTTTGTTCAGTTTATTCTAGATAATATTTGGGCGGTGTACCAGGCGGCCACCGAGTATGATACCCCCAAGTTGGAGAAAATTATCAGCGTTCTACAGCTGAATGCTCAAATCGCCAGCGAACCCACCCAAACTATTGTCAATATCTTCAACAGCTGGATCCCCATCTCTCGAGCTATCCTTTTGGCGATTGTACACGAGGTACCGTCACCCCTAAAGGCGCAAACGCTTCGAATGACGCGCGTCTTGGAAAACACCCCAGAGAGTAGTCAAGTCGACTCGAATGTGCGCAACGGAATGATCAACTGCGACAAAAATGGACCCGCCGTGGCATTTGTGTCTAAAGTAATTCAGGTGCCCGAGTCAGAGATTCCCACAGGCGATATTCTGGCAAACTCTATCGAGAATTTGAGGCTCAAAAGCGGCAGAGGTACAGTCCAAAATCAAGAATCGAATAAAAATGTGCTGGTCGGTGTCACACGCGTCTTTAGCGGTACAATCAAAGTCGGCGACCAGCTGGACTTGTTGGGCCCAAAATATATTCCGGGACAGAACGATGACCCCATATCTACCATTACAGTCACTGGTCTATTCATGCTGATGGGCCGTGATCTGGTCCCTATCAAGCAGGCTCACCCAGGAACTATTGTGGGCATCAGCGGCCTCGATAGCAAGATAGTCAAGAGTGGAACTCTTGTCACACCCGGAAAAGTGGGTCCCAATCTCTCTGCTGGCAGCTATATTCCCCCTCCTATCTTACGGATCGCGCTTGAGCCGGTAGACCCTCGGCAGCTGGATGAACTAGAGCGTGGTTTGGAGCTCCTCAATGTCAGTGATCCCTCAGTGGAATTTGAGATCACCGCGGATGGTGAGTATATTTTAGGTACTGCAGGCGAGTTACATTTTGAGCGGTGCTTCAAAGATCTCGAGGAACGGTTCGCCAAGATTGAGATTGAAGCCTCGGAACCGGTCGTGCCATTCAAGGAAACAATTACAGACTCGGGTGAATGGGAACCTAGTGCGGAATCTACCGAGCGCGGACATGTATCAATGCCAGTATGCGACGCAACACTTGAGATCGCGGCAGTGCCCCTGCCCCAGGATGCTTTAAAATGCCTTTCCAAAGACTCTGTCAGTAAAGAGTCTCTTGAGTGTGCTCTTGAATCTATCAATGTAGAGGATATCGTGGCCATCCGTGGGACCAATATCCTCGTTGACCAGACTGGGGCTCTTGAATGTCGTTATTTTGGCGACAGATCCAAGAGGGGTGCATATGACGATAGCATTCTCGCTGGATTCCAGAGTGCAATGACCAAGGGTCCCCTGATTGCTGAACCAGTTGATGGGGTTGTAGTGTTTGTTAAGAATATCTGCCAGCAAGACGCTGATGTAGTTGGGGCCGCCACCAAAAGGCGTATTATCACTGCTACTCGCAAACTTATTTATCAGGGCATGGAGCAGTGGTCTCCACGTGTCCTATTGGCGATGTTTTTGTGTGAGATCCAGGCACCCACCGAAGCGCTCGGCAAGCTGTACTCGGTAGTTACTCGGCGTGACGGCAGAGTCATTTCAGAGGAACTTAAAGATGGAACGCCTTATTTCAATGTCAAGGCATTATTGCCCGTAATTCAGTCTTTTGGGTTTTCGGAGGAGATGCGTGCGCGCACCTCGGGCAGTGCCAATCCCCAGCTGGTGTTTTATGGGTTTGAGGTCCTTGATGAGGATCCTTATTGGGTCCCCACGACTCAAGAAGAGCTCGAGGATCTGGGCGAATTTGCCGAGCGTGAGAATGTCGCTCTGGGCTATGTCGAAAGTATTCGTAAACGCAAGGGTCTCTTTACCAAAACGAAGCTCATTGAAAGCGGTGAGAAAAACAAAACTTATAGAAAGTAGGATGTTTATACGCTAGATGTACATATCTTACCTGCTAAAGTTGCTAGAATTTATCTCTTTAGACTTTATATACAAAAACTCAAGTTCGGGCTACTTAGGACGCTTATCTTATCAATCGCATCTGGTTCCTAATAGCACGCAATCTCACTTATCGCTCCACCACCGCCCATGGAAACCCCGTTACTGGCTGATCGGCCCGTCAGGCACTTGGGCGTGGGCTCTGCCATCTTTCTCAATGTCAACCGGATCGTGGGCACCGGAATCTTTAGCGTTCCCGGTGGTATCTATGCGCTTACCGGCTCTATCGGGTGGAGCCTCGTCCTGTGGATGTTTGGGGCGCTCGTGGTGCTTGCAGGATTCAGTGTTTACTTGGAGTATGGATTAGAGCTTCCTCGATCAGGCGGAGAGTTCAATTATCTTTCGCGGGTTTATCGGAAACCCAAATACCTGGCAACGGTCTCGTACGCGATGATTATCTTCATTCTCGAGTTTAGCGCCACTAATTCGTACGCTTTTGGGCTCTATGCGCAGCTAGTGGTGGGAGTGGAGACCCCTAGCGACCAACTTTCACGGTATATTGCGTGTGCGTCGATTCTGGTGACATGCTTTGTGCACGCTGTGTGGCCAGAAGCGGGTAAACGGGCATTCAACGTGCTGGGATTCCTGAAGCTTGCCACTCTGGTGATTATCTCGTTTATCGGGCTTCTAATTGTTTCCGGAGCGTGGCAGATCCCCAACAGGCCAGATAATTTCCACAATATCTTCCAAAACGATGGACTCCGCGGCGGCGGCCTTTACGACTATGCTACTGCTCTGCTTAGAGTTAGCTACTCATACCGTGGCTGGGAGACCATGAATGCGGTGCTGGGAGAGGTCAAGCGGCCCCACCGTACCATGTTGATAGCTGGCCCCGTCTCCATTCTGCTGATAGTGGGGCTGTATCTGCTGTGCAATATCGCGTACTTTGCTGTGATTCCTAAACCTGAAATTCGCGAGGCAGGTGCTATTATTGCTGGAAAATTCTTTATTATCCTATTTGGAGAGTCCATCGCCGCGCGCATCCTCCCGCTTTGCGTGTGCCTCTCGAACCTGGGGAATATCCTGGTGGTGAGCTTTGCATGCGCAAGAATTGTTAATGAGTTCGGAAGACACCACGTAGTTCCTTTCAGCGAGACCTTTGCAAGCTTGAAACCGTACGGAACTCCAGCGGCCGGCCTGGCCTTGCATGCAATCACCACTTGCCTTGTAGTACTTATCCCCCCTCCTGGAGAGGTTTACGAGTTTATTGTGGACCTGAGTACGTATCCTGTCTCAATTATTGCTCTGGCAATTACCTTGGGGCTTGTTTACCTCCATGTGTATGCAGATAAGGAAGGGTGGGGCCAGGGAGCGCACAAGTGGTATTCACCCTGGTACGCCATTGCTCTGTATGCTACAGTCAATGTGTATTTGATTGTTGCCCCATGGATCCCTCCTGCCGTTCCAAAGGAGGAAGGGCTTCCGTATTATGCGTATCCTCTGGGGTCGGTATTGGTGGTGCTCATCTCGATTGGGTACTGGTACTTTTGGCGTCAAACAGACAAGAGGCTACTATTTGAGGCCGAGTTTGGCAAGGCCAGAGATGATTAGCGGCAATAAAAGCATCAGAGTTACCGGAAAAACACCATAAGCCCCATATAGGGCTCTTATTTAAATCAGCATGATTCTAGATAAATATTTTATGTGGTTTTAGTATGGCACAGCCAAGATAGACTCAACTGAGCTTGCTATACTCGCAAGAGAGTGGCGGCCCAATCTCAACTGAGCTCGCTCTCAAGAACACCGAGAATCCATTGAGCAGTCGGTCTCTGCTTAAAATTACGCACCAGGATGGAGTGCAATAGTTTTGTAACATCGGCATCCACATCCTCGGGGAGATCCAGTTCTGCGGCCATAATCTCGTCAACGTTGGAGAACGGGTTCTCCTTGTATATGATGGTGTAAAGTAATATACCCAGTGCCCAAACATCTTGTGGAGGGCCAGTGAATGGATTTCCCTCTAGGACCTCTGGCGCAGCAAAGTCTACAGTCCCCACAAAAACATCAAAAGGACCCTTGCGAGTGTATGCAGCAGACCCGAAATCAATAAGCTGGCAGTCTCCATGCTCATCAACAATAATGTTTTCGTCTTTAATATCGCGATGTACAATTCCCAAGGAATGCAAGTGTGCTACAGCGGAAACAACTTGCGTGAACATTGAGAGGCACTGTGAAACGGGTAAGTCCTGTTCATTCTCAATATAATCAAACAGGTCAAGGGCTGGATTGCCATGCAGTGAGGTCTCTATATGATAATACTCACGGTCCTCGAAAAAGTCCAGTAGCTGTGTGATATTAGGGTGCGGCTGTTCCCGCAATTCATTAAGAATCTTAATTTCATTGGGGATAGTACCAAGCGAACGATCGCGGGTCCACGTATCAACGAGAATACGGTCTTTGATGATACTCTTGATGATTATTAGCGATTCTGGATCGGTCTTGGGGGCGGCCATACACACTTTTCCATAGGCACCCTCTCCTAGCGGTTTCATGATAATGAAATCATCCATAGACTGATCGCGACGCCTGGCACCCACTTTCTCTACCTTGATGGCCGGAGTCGAGGGCGTGGCAGTAATATTTGTGACACTGCCACTCTTGGGGGATGGTGTGGAGAAAGTGATTGAGCCTGCGCGAGGCCTGCCAGGAGTTGTGGGGGAAGTCAAAAGATTCTTCCCACTACCACTCTGATCTGAAGCGTTGCTATTTGTGCGCAATAGCTGAAGCTGTGAAGGTAATTGATAAGAGCCATCCGACTCAAGAGTGGGCCGGTTGAATGTAAGCCATAAAACACGTAAATTGGGACTAACAATGCGCAGTTCAATGTCTACAAAGAGCTCTTTACCCTTATCAGAGAGGGCATAAACGCCACTATTGGGAAAATCCACAAAGTACTCGCTGCTATCTTTGCAAGCCACCTGCCGAAACATATGTTCAGGTACAACGATTCCAGGGGTCAGTTTAAGCTGTATAAGTCGGTCGATTGCTTCAATATAGTTTTTGAACCCGGGGATTACAGAGTCGACTGCCTGGCCATCGAGGCTCTGGGGCTTAATTCCCAGCAAATTGTAGAGGCTTGAGTGATTGTATGCGAGAATATGATTGTTACTGTCCAGTACCAGGGCTGTGCCAATGACTCGTGGAAATCTGAACCGGAGCCGGTTATTGTGGTGAGACCAAAGGCACGGGGCGTTGCGTTCCCATGCGTTGACGACTGCATGATGCATTACAGCTGGTTTAAGCGTTTTCCAGTTGGGGGCGATATCTTCGATGCTTAGTTTTTCAAACGGGGCTGGCAGTTGTTCTCCGGCCTCGCACTCGACGATACGCATATCGATCTCCTCCAGAACCCACACAAAGAAGTTACCTGATCGCTCAATCCAGAAGGAAGCGATCGAATTGACTTTTGTGTTCTTTTTTATATCCACGAGTGACCCACTCAGCGGAATGTCAGAGTCTTTACCGAGAGCGTCGAGGATCTGTGCATGGAACGCCTCATCGATAAATGTGAGGATTGAAGCGCCCACTGTGCCCTGTTGAATACCAAACATCAGGCACGCCATATCGTTAAAACTGCGGATATTGTAGGGGGCAGAGGTCGTGGTGGTGAATACGGCCATTCGGGCACCGTATTTTGAAGTCTGAGCGGCCACAGGAGTAGGCTCGCAGGTTGCATCAGGCTGGCCCAGTGCTGCTTGAACCAGCGGGATAGTGGCGTAAGACGATGTCCTCCTCAACAGTGCGGGTCGGCCCCGTCGAGAACATACATCAATATAAGGCATGCTCATAATCTCCAAGAGCGAGTTTTGGTCCTTGACTTCATCGCCAGGCTTTATAAACCGCGCGACACTCCTTAGCCACGTAGAACTCTCCTCTTTAAACGGAAACAGCGGCACTGCCGTCCCACTGGAGTCTTTACTATCGATATCAAAGGCGTCTTGGATAGAGTTAATGTATGAATCGACTCTTTGTGATTTCAATAGCGCAGAGGAGGCCTGGGAAACGTCGGGGCGCAGCTCAGCGAGGTTCACAAATGAAGTGCTGCGCAGCGAAGGGCTCGGGCACAAGCCGCCGCTGGAGGAGCCGCTAACACTTCTCAGGGCCGGGGAGTGGTGAATAAGGGGCTGCTGGTTAGTGTTCATCGGGGTGAGCGTGCTGCCAAGTCCCGCGTGCTGCTGGTTCTGGGGTTTCATTCTTTCCAGGCTCTTGAGCACCGATGCAAGCCGCGAGGCCACCAGCTGGCGGATATCAGCGGTGTACGAGTACGCGTAACCACTGCGAGCAATAGTAGCCGCATCAGATTCAGCCAGGCTGGCACTGGGCCGTGGACTGAACTGCGAAGCTAAATCCATGATGACTCGTGCAAAGGCTGAGGAAGCTCAAGTTAGGGAGAAAAGCGGCTCAACAAAACGAGGGGGGATGTTGAGGTTAGGATTTGGAGATCATTATTTGAAATTTTATATTTAGATAAAGTTCCTGCTAATGTAAATGATTCAGCCAGTGAGAGGATGGTTGGGTGGAGTGGGTGGAATATATTGATATGGGGGTTTTTGCGTCCCGTACTTGAAGTTTGCTTTTTGGTATGCTGGTACCTTTAGCTGATTTGCGCTATGTTCATACTATATCTATTTAACACGTTTTGAGCACGTTTTGAGAATTTACCCCACAGATCAATTGGTACCCCTTAAGCCCTGGGGATGAGTGGCGGGGTGGCATAGGCAGTGGCGGGGTGGCCTTACTACCCACTACCCAGGCTCTATATGGCTCCATATTAAGCTCCACATTAGGCTGCCCAAGACTGGCCAGTATTAACTTTATCACTTTTCCTATCAATTGATAAATTTCACACTAAAATTCTACCACTACACCCACGACGCCTACACCCCAGATTTATACACATCCATGGTAGACCGATAGCTGTAATGAGTAAGATCGTCTACTACACTCACCCTGAAACTTCCGAGTGTGAGAATCTGTGTTACATGAGAAACACGCATGCATGCATCTGTACTCGAAATATAAATAATAATTGATGGGGAAATCGCCTGTGGCGACGTTTCAAAAGCCTGAACCATCTACAAATACTATATAGAGAGGATTTCCATGCCCATAGATCCTCGAGATAAGCAGATAAGCAAATTAGAGCCATCAAGTTAGGACTGTTGCGAGGCCACTGAGTTTATGAATCCGCTTCGAGAAACAGGTGGTGATCAATTAAGAAACACAGATCTGCAGGTGGCCCATTGGTGCTGCGTTGGCTTAAAGTGAACTGCCCAGCCTATGGTCAAGCCTAACAAACACGAGCAACTAGCGCTTGAACAACCCGGTCCTGCTCGAGTAATATCCACACATGAACATCCAGACATGCATTTTCCTACTCGCACACATTGGCCTGCAACAATTGCTCTATCGGGCACCGCCGTCGGGGTGGCTAACCCAGGATCGCTAATCCAGGATCGCGTCAACGGTTCCGCTGGTCTCAGCTCAACATCTAAATCTAGAAAACGTATTTAGCATTAACTACCTACTCATCGTCATCCTCGAGGTCAGCCTCGGAGATACCAGTCTTGTTGGACTGAACCTGGTCGTAACCAGAGAAAGGGTTGGCGTTGACCTCCTCGAGCAGCTCGTTGGACTTTTGCTGCCATTCCTCGGACATGGTCTTGGGCAAAGGAGGAGAGAGGAAGCGGAAGAGACCAAACAAGCCCACAGCAGAGGCGATGCCAATAATAGTGCCAAAAGTAATGTAGGAGCCGGAACCCTTGGGGTGGACGGGGCGACGGGGTCCCCACTCACCGTAAGAAATGTACCAGGTGGCCTGCTTTTCGAGGGGAGTGAGCTCGGACCAGGGACCCTTTTGACGTTCGGCGAGCTGGCCGATAATCTCCTCGCGTTCTTCCTCGGGCATGGACTCCCAGCGGGTGGGAAGCTGGCGAAGAGTGGGATTCGAAATGGCAGTGCTCATATACCGCGATGAAATGCCTGCAGAGCGGGCGAAATTGCGCGAAAGCATCTTGGTAAGTTACCTAAGGAAAAGAATTCATGTCTATTGGTGGTTAGTAATGGTGGTACGATCCACTGGTGTTTGACAAGACAAGGTATTATAGTGTGCTGATTTATTGTCAACAAGAGAATTAGCAGGTACCAATGGATTGCAATGGGGTTTGCTATATTTATGCAGCTGGTGACATACGTTCTATCTATAGCAGAGATCGCCAGTTATCTACATGCCTTTATATATCACCATAATTTGATATGAATTCAGATCATACAACTAGATATAAATTCATGTATTCATCTAGATATTTATCCAGATGTACACTGATCACAGATTGCTATCGTTTAATCGTATATTTCTCGTAATTGTGTCTTCCTCCTCTAGCACCCCTCTAGCGCCCCAGGTCACATGCCCGGCTATCCAATTTCCCAAGAGACTGCATTGTCTCACTATCTGGGTAAGAATAGCTTGAGGCCCTTACATCATCTCTCAAATGGACTACATGCGGGAACACGATTGGCGCTCAGATTTCCCTCGAGAAGAGCGTCAACGGCTCGTGGCCGCCCTATTGAACCAGCTGAAACTGCTGCCGTTCAAGGATAAGCTCCAACAGGAGCGCATGGTCCAATCGGTGCATAATTTCGAGTCAACCACCTTCAATCAGAGCAGATCAAAGGAGGAGTATCTGCAGAAATTTAATACCCGCCTCCAGAATTTGCGCCAGACCATGCAAAACAATCAGATGGCTCGACAACAGGCGCAGGCTCAAGCGGCGCAGGCTCAACAGGCCCAGCAGCAGCATCCTCAGGCCCAGCGTCCACAAGTACAGGCCCAAGCGCAGCACCAACAACAGCGATTTTACGATTACCAGCAGCAGCAGCCTCAGCCTCCCCAGCCGCCCCAGCATTCACAACCCCCAGCACACCAACAAGCCCAACAACAAGCGGCACAAGCGCAAAAGCGTCAGGTCACACAGCAGCGGCTACGACAGCTTTTCCCCCAGGGACTTCAGAATATGCCAATTCCACAGCATATTCTTGGGCTCGTTCCTGGTTTACCGCCGCATGTGAGCACGCTGGCCCAGGTCCAGGAGCATCTCAAGAGCATCCGTGCCGACCCTTCCATTGTGCAAATGTTCAAAGAGCAGTTTACGAAGCATCTGATGGTGTTAGCTGAAAAGTCTCCTCAGCGTCCACAGGCTCAGCAGCAGCAGCAGCACGCCCAGGCACAGGCCCAAGCACAGGCGCAGGCTCAAGCGCAAGCGCAAGCGCAAGCACAAGCTCAAAAGGCTCAGCAACAGGCTCAGCAACAGGCCCAACAAGCCCAGTGGAAAGCACAGCAACAAGCACAGGCGCAGGCACAGGCACGTGCGCAGGCACAGGCTCAAGCACAGGCTCAGGCGCAGGCTCAAGCGCAACACCATGCTACTACTGCACAGCAAGGGATCGCAGCTGGTCGTGGTAGCGGGGCCCCGGGAGTCGGCCGCGGTGGTGTAATCGCCCCTCCTCCCCAAGCGCAAGTGCCATCTCAGGTGCCATCTCAGGTGCCGTCTCAGGTGCCGTCTCAGGGGCCTTCTCAGGCACAAGCCCAAGCAGCCCGTAGCAACTACTCTATGCAAGCATGCCAGCAGGAGATCTACCAACTGGTACAAGAAGTGAAAAAAGAGGGCCACTCTCGCCTCGAGGACCACACAAACTCGCTTTCAGATGCAGAGAAGCAGCAGCTGGCAAGACGATTATCGCCGCAGTATAATCAGCAACTACTCTCCCGGCTGGACCAGATAATCAAATTATTTTATATGCTGAGCAAGAAGAACCGTGAAGGCACCAAAAAAATTATCAGGTGTCGTCAAACCCATGCGGAATTGTTTGATGCGTTCACAAAGGGCCGATTCCTTATCACAATGGCTCAATTGGAGGCTCTCAAGACCGAAGTTTCTGCATATTTTAGGTTTGTTCGTGACCAAACACTCGCTCAGCGCCAAGGTCAGGCTAATGCTACTGGAGCGCCTGGTTCACAAACTAACGCAATGGCTCAGCAACAGACACCCCAACCGCCCCAGCCGCCTCCCCAGCAGCAGCAACAGTTTGTACGTCAGTCGCCCCAGCCTGCTTCACCTGCAATACTCACACCTCCTAATCAGAAGCAGCAGCTCAGTCACCTGACCCCTAATCAGTATGCTCAAGCTATGGCCTCCCAGCATAAAATGTTTGTGCAAAAATCTTTCCCTGGACAGGTTCAGGGCCAGCAACAACCAGTTCAGGGTCAGCAGCATACGGCTCCACCTCCTCAGCAGCAGCCACCACAACCACAGCAATGGCATGGCCAGTCAACGTCCCAGCCGCAAGGCCCACAGGCCCAGATCCCCCAGCCATCGGGCCAGCCTTTGGCTGCTCCTCCTAGCCAGCAACAGGGCGGTATGCATCCATTCACACCTCAAATGCAGCAGCAGCAGTTAATGTTTGGTACTCCACAGGGAAGGCAGGCACCACCATCCAATGTCGTACAGGTTCCACCTGTCCCATCCCAACGAAAACCTCCAGGTATGGTACCTCAGCCGCAGCCGCAACAACAGGTACCTCTACATGCGCAGCGCCCACCACCGCCGCCCCAGCAGCAGCAGCAAATGCCGGGAATGCATCAGGTACCAACCCAGCAAATTTCTCAACCTCCACCAGCACCTACCACCACCACTCCTCAAATGAGCCAAATGAGCCTGGCAGGCCAGCCTACACAACAACCCACCCCTGGCCAAAACACGCCCGTGAACCAAGTCGCTCGCTTTTATGCTCTACAAAAGAATATACCCAGCTTGATAGATAAGTCCAAGATCAACAATATCGCGAAGCTCAAGCAGCGCGCAAATGGAGATGGACTTTGGTATTTCTTATCCTCCCTGGGCACCGTACTCAATATAAGCGCCGACTCGATAACCAAGGCTATCAATAGCGCCAAAGAGGGAGAACCCATCAAGGTCCCCAAAGACAGGAGCGATACGGGGAGATGGAAAGGAGTCATGCCTGCAAGTGACTTGCGTGCCGCATTTGGAGAGGTGGATCTGCTCAAAGAGTCGAATATTTCATTTCTAACCCCACCAGAGGAAAACGAGAGTCCCAAAAAGGCGCAAACGGTGGAATGGGATTATGATGAGCTGGTGAACTTTGCACCACAGGGCGGCGAGGAGCTCTGGAATATCTAATTACATTGTATTTAATTAACCATTTTAATTCGCAATAGAGCCTTGATTGATGCTTGTTTATGTACCAAGTATATATATATGTGAATGAGTATATGGACGGGACGTATATGGGTGTCCCTTTTGTGGTTGCACCCTTTTGTGTCGCCCCCTTTCAAGAACCCTCCAAGATGGAAATGCTGTTGTAAATGAGGTCCCATAGGGCATCAGGGTTGACATGCGTTGCAATGTAGATACTGCCATTTTCCTTGCGCTCCACTTCTAGCTTGCCTGGCGCATTATCAGATAAAGTAACATCGCCTCTATATCCCTCCAGCTCGAGATTCATGTTGTCAAACACAGCGAGAAGCACCGCGACCGCCAGTGGGTCATGGACGGGTGGCCCATGGGGAAACCCGCGTTTGAGCTTGTAAACCGAGGCAAAGTATGTTAAAAGCTCGTACATCATTTGTCTAAACACCGTGTATTTGTCGTACTGGGGCCCGTGCTGGATACAGCGGAGTACTTCGGGGGTGGCGAGGACCTGGTTTGAGAGGTCAAGCGGAATGAGAATGATGCGGCCAGCAAGTTCCTGGCAGCCAAAGACAATTTTTGCCGCCTCAGGATCGCTCCAAATGTTGTATTCTGAGCTCTGAGTGTCGGGGGCACAATCGATAGCGCCCCCCATGACGGATATTTGGCGAATGTGAGGGAGCAGCTGGGGATAGTGCATAATGAACATTGCGATATTTGTGAGTGGGCCAGTAGCTACAATGACAAGCTCGCCTCCTGCAACCTCTATAGCCTCGGCGATAGCGGGAACTGCCGTGTGGTCGGGTTGGCGTTGGTTCAAGGGCATCGGCAACAACGCGGTCCCGTCAAGCCCCGAACGACCATGAATATCGGTTGCGGTATGGATAAACCCCCGTAAAGGCTTCTCTGCCCCCGGGTACACCGCGGTGTGATGGTGGTGGAATGCAGTGAGGAGTGCCAGCGCATTATTTGTGGTCGAGTCCAGGCCGGCCGTACCATATACAGTACTTACGCCCATAAGTTCGAAATGCGGGAGCGCACAAGCAAGCAGCATAGCCAAGGCGTCTTCATGACCAGGGTCACAGTCCAGCCACAGCGGTATCATGTCAGCTCGGCAGCATCAGCGGGAGCGCGCGCTCGGTATGTTGGCGCTAGTCAGGGAACAGCAGGTGCCACGGGGAACCCCTCTTTGTACTTCATTATACCCTGGCCTAGACAAACAACAACAGCGCCTGCATCTCCTGGTATCCCTCTTGTTGAGCAGCCAAACCAGAGATCAGGTGACTGAAGCGGCAATGGCCAGGCTTCGTGACAGGGGGACGTTTAGCCTCGACGAGCTTCAAAATCTATCTGAGCAGGAGATTCAAGGCTTAATTTATCCAGTAGCGTTTTATCGAAGAAAAGCCGCCTCGCTGGTCAAGCTGTTTCCCATTCTGCGTACTCAGTACAACGGTGACGTGCCCCAGACTCTGGAGGAGTGCCTCGACCTGCCCGGAATAGGCCCCAAGATGGCCCATTTGATGCTCAGTGCTGCGTGGGGGAAAACCACAGGCATTGGCGTAGATACTCACGTGCACCGGCTCGCCCAACTCTGGGACTGGGTGACGCCAAGCTCGAGTCCCGAGAAAACAAGGCAGCAGCTTGAACTGATTCTGCCAAAAGAGCTATGGTTTGACGTGAATGAGCTTTTGGTACGGTTTGGCCAAAACATTTGTGTGCCGCGAGCCCCAAAGTGTGGCGATTGTAAACTTAATGTAATGTGCAAGGGCAGCAGAGTTAAGGAGAGTAAAAGTGGGCTTGATAAGGTTAAGCTCGAAAATCAGGTCGAGGAAAGTGATCTGAGTGAGCTCGAGAAACCTCGAAAAAAACGTAAAGCGCTCGGTTCTGGATCTGTGAAAAAATTACAAAAGATCGAGCTAGAATTGGACCCTGAGCCCACCAAACCCAAGATTAAGCATGAATCTTAACTGAGCACTCTAGCAGAGTCTAGCAGAGGCTGATTAATTCCCATGACCTCAAACCTCGACACCTCAAGCGATATCTCTAGCCTTGAAGCTCAAATTAGAAATTATGTGTCTAAATCCAACCCCGGAGAACCTGCTAAAGTTACATTAACGTGGGCACAGTCCATTGACGGGTGCATTTCAGCGGGACGGGGCCTGCGAACAAAATTAAGCGGCAGCCACTCGCACAAAATGACCCACTATTTGCGCACGCTACATGATGCGATTCTCGTGGGAAAGGGCACCGTCACCGCTGATAACCCTAAACTCAACTGTCGTTACCCCAATTCCTCACACTCGCCGCGACCCATCATCCTCGACTCGCAACTCGAATGGGAGGCTGAAAAGGGCACCTGGGCTGTGCTGGAGGGTGCCAAAGCCGGTACTGGCGCCGCTCCATGGGTCCTTTGCACTGCCAAACCAGACAATAGTGCTAGAATTGCCGCAATTGAGCAGGCTGGCGGCCGAGTGATGGTCTTAAACAGTCTCGAGTGGCCCGAAATTTTGAAATTTCTCGGAGAAAATCAGATCCAAAACGTCATGGTTGAAGGCGGAGCACAGATAATTGCAACCGCCCTCCAGGCCAAGGTGACTAACTGCGTCATTGTGACGGTTGCACCGATATTCCTTGGCAGGGACGGAGTATGGGCCACTCCCAATGGAAGGATTGAGTCCACAGATGTTTCCTGGTGGTCGGCCCCTGGAGTTGACGATACCGTCCTATTGTCTCGAGTAGCTTAGCTGTCCTATCTAACCGTCATATAAGTTATCTGTACAGTGATGTCATTTTAAACTCCGGGGCGCACCCTCAAAAGGAACGGGTTCCTTAGTCAACCGTAGAACCTCTCAACCCTTTTACACACACACCCGACAACAAGATGGAAGAGCTTGGTGAAGTCATTGACTGGAACACTTTTGGCCAAATTACCGATTTAGACGAGGACGGTAATCGCGAGTTCTCCAGGCGGCTGGTGGAGAAGTACTACGAGCAGGCCGAGCAAACCTTTGCCAACATGGACGATGCGCTCGCCACAGGGGACCACGAGAAGCTCAGTAGTCTGGGTCACTTTTTGAAAGGCAGCAGCGCATCGCTGGGTCTCATCAAGGTACAAAACACCTGCGAGGAGATCCAGCACCTCGACAGCCAGAGCCCAGACCAGCTGCAGGCTCTCATCCAAAGGGCTCGTCTTGAACATAATGAGGCATCAGAGAAGCTCGATTCCTTTTATAAAAAGTAATTCCCCTACTTATCGAGACACTCCGGGTACGGATTCCGCTTGACGGCCATCTCCGCTCAGGCAGCCACACATAATAAGAGCATCTTAGGTCCTTGAAGTGTGTTTGTGAAGTGTATTTGATCCCAAGGCATGCCTTTGAGAAGTCTCTTGAAGGTACACGCTCAAGGTACATCCTAAGGAGACAATTGCGGGGCCCGGCACCACTGGTTGGCTGTTCATGGAATCACATAATCTTATCTAGCGCTACATTAATGTTAAGAACTCAGGAATAGACATTTGTGTTGCAATTGCTAAATATTTGCCACTATGCGATCGCTACCGCATATACATAAGCGAGCTCGTACTTGCAGATTCCTCGCGCCACTTGCACCTTGAGTTACGCTCACATACCATTGATTATGGGATGCCTAGCGGCTGACGCCGGCTGTAGGTCATACTGAAATGGAAAGTTAATCATAGTCCTGGAGAACCCCTTCCAAATGCGCACACTCACCACCGTCATCGGGACAAATATCGCATTTATCAGGTTGCCATTTGCCGAGCCATCCTCCATTAATGCCTTTTGGAAGGTACTCCTGATCCACTGCAGTGACATAACGCGGGTTATACTTGTACCCATTCGCATACCCCAGCTCCTCCATAAGTTTAGTGGGGGCATTGCGCAAATGCATGGGAATGGGGGCATTGCGGTAGTCGGGTAAAGTTGAAACCTCGCTTTTTACAAGCCCCCAGGCCTTGTATACCTCCACGTCCTTGGCAGCCCGTGCCAATTTGACGGCACAGTGGGCTAGCATAACGTCACATTCAGGCATCCCAATCTGCTGGACAGATGTGTGTGTGGCCACTGCAAATGGAAGGCACGAGTCATCCACAAGACCGATATCCTCGCTCGCCATGCGCACCATTCTGCGACTAATGTAAAGCGGGTCTTCTCCCCCTTCCAGCATGCGAGCCAGATAGTATAACGCAGCATTTGCATCAGATCCGCGTATGGATTTGTGAAACGCAGAGATGAAATCATAGTGGTTCTCGCCCTTCTGGTCGTAGTTCGCCATTGTCTTGAGCGATGCCTTAATATCTTTGAGGCTCATGCTTGAGGGCAGACTAGCCGCCAGCTCGAGCATATTAAGGGCGACGCGAGCATCTCCCTGGGCGTGCTCGGCGATATGCTGCAAAATTTCATCAGCCAAGTGGTCTTTTGGTGGATCTCCTAAAGACTCAAGGGCTCCCACCAACATCAAATGCAGCTCCTCCACTGAAAGCTTATTTAGAGTATAAACTTGGCTTCTGCTCAACAATGCACCTTGCAGTTTGAAGCTGGGGTTCTCGGTTGTAGCACCAATTAGTGTAATGTCCCCCCTTTCCATTGCCGCCAGTAAAGAGTCTTGCTGGGTTCTATTAAAACGATGGATCTCGTCCAAAAATAGGATAGTGCGTTGCTTGAGCAATTTATAGTGTTTCTTGGCTTCCTCCACCACCTGCTTGACATCGGAAGTGCCCGCGGTTGTAGCACTCAATTCAATGAACCGCGACTTAGTTGCAGAACTAACAAGCCGAGCAAACGTGGTTTTTCCGACGCCCGAGGGCCCCCAAAGGATGATGGAAGGGACCCGGTCGTGCTCAATGAGTTTGCGCAATACCCCATCGGGACCCACCAAGTGCTGCTGGCCCACATATTTATCTAGAGAGCTAGGCCGCATCCGCTCGGCTAGAGGTCGTTTATCAGCTACTACTCTACTTGCTCGTGGCGTCGATGTGGGCCTATCTGTTGGTGGAGTTGGCTGGAAAGTCCCAGGTGAGGAGGATGCCTCGAGGCGGGGTTTCTTGTGGCATCCTTTGTCGAGATGGTAATTAATCATTGCTTCTGTGGTATCTTCACCACAAATAGGGCATATCATCTGTGTTGTTCCCGCTTTCCCTAAATAGCAGTGCGTGCCTGTGCTTACTCTATTTAAATGAGGGAACGCGAATTCGAGGCTCTGCTCAAGGGACTGGAAGATGCTGTGAACTCCTCGAAACTGGCAGACGAAATAGTGCTCGATGTCAAGGAGCTCATCAGCCGGGCTAAAGCCCAGACCAACGTCGAAGCAACCTTTGCCAGGCCCGGCTTGTCTGTGTCTAGTGGGTCTAGTGGGCCGCCGACAGAGGTTCAGAGCAAAAGCGGGTTGATTGAGGCACTTGAAAAAGCGATTCTCAGAGTACGTGGCCATTTAGATACCCCGACAACTTCGCTTGAGCCCCTTATACCCAACGAAGTTTTTCCAGAGGGTCAGAGGGCGGCTGCGTTTAGCAGATGTTTCCCACTTCACGCTAAATATTTCCAGTTTGCCACACAAAAGACCAGCTTGCTCAAACGGTCCACAAAAGGAACCTACAAGACCGCCTTCACCCCAGACGCTTCTCGGTTCGTGCTGTGCACCGCCAATGGTGCATACTTTATTTATAAACCTCCAATGTGGGACCTCGACGATGGACCAGCTCTTCAGTACTCGGGAACTATCCCAGAAGTCACACAGCACTGCTACGTGACGTTAAATAACTTTTGGCTCGTGATGGGGACCCATACCGGCACCATCCATGTTATCTCATTGAAAACGGGCGAGATTATATGGAAAAATAAGCTCAACTTGGGTATCTCAGCGCTCGAAGTTAGCCCCTCGGGCGCTTATATTGCGGTTTCCTTCCTCTCTACTAACAGCGAAGGTCTGCACCAGCCCCTGGTGCTGCTACTGTGCCCCGATACCTGTACTAAAGATGCAACGTCATTCAACCATGTGGTCGAAGTCACATTTGTTTCCCCGTATTATGACCCGATCCGTACTCTTGCATTCTCCCCTGATGAGCTCCATATTGTATGCTCCACCAGCCAAGAGTCGCGGTTCTTTGTGGTATCTCTGATGGATGTGCGCGAGCCACGGCTTATTTCAAGGTCTTCTCGTAAAGTTCCTGCAGATAACCTTCGCGATTATGAGGGAATTACCTGTGCGATCTTCTTTCCCAGGCGCTCGGTTATAGCCATCACCTCTGTGGCCCCTAACTCGCCGCCCATCGTGCTGGATCCCAAAATCAGCACTTTCACGCCTAGCGCAGACTCAAATGTCCATTCATTCTCGTCTTCGTACTCTCGGTCGCAGCTCCAGATCCTGCTCAAAGCCGAAAAAGTCGGGTCCAATATCCATAGTGCAGTGGTCTCACCACATGAAAACGCAATTGCATTCCTGGATAAGACGGGCCTCGTTTACGTGGTATTCTGGCCAAAAACAATGGACCACTCTAGAAAAGTCTCAGTGGTATTCGAGCTCACAGGCGCCCGCTCCTGCGACTTGGCTGCAGCGCTCAGGTTCTCTGAAGACGGCACTATTCTCTATGCCGTTGACAGTAAAGGGTTTTTGCATATCGCTGACTTTGGGGCCGCATATCCCCAATCAGCCGGTATAACCCGTTTACATCTCTTAACGTGAGCAAAACACTCATGCATATACTACGCATATAAATATTTATTGCATACTGATACACCTTACTCTAAGCTCGGCCACGCGGGTCTCGATCGTTTCCTGGTCGATGCCCAGTTGTTTGGCGATTTTTAGCTTGATGGCCGCGGGTAAATGTCCATACTGTTGGCACAAATCGCCATCCACCACGTTTTTAGGTGGTGCGATATAGCCCCTGTACATTAAATGTGACCTTCCCACGATACTTTGTGGCCCGGAAACTCGCATTTGCGTCTCGAGGTTGGTGAAGAACTTGGCCTCAGCGTCGCTCATGGGACACAAGACACCGAGATTGCCCTGAATACCGCACCACAACAAGCACTCTATAGCTCCAGGAGCAAATATTCCCATATGCATACCGGTAATAACGTCCCCGATATAATAATTAGCAATAACATCAAGCTTGAAGTGGGCGCCATTAAGGTTGGGGGGTTTGGCTTCCAATAGGGGCAGTTTGACCGGATCAGAGCTCAGCTCCGATGCCTCTACTGGGACTCGCAGCACACTAAAGTTGCCAAATCGATCGCCAACTGCAACAGTATCATAGTCAAGCACCACCATACTCGAAATGGGACGGGCAATCGGGTCATCAGCAACTGTCACAAATTTGTTGTCTCCAAGCGCCAGAACCGTAATCGAGCGACGAGAATCGCCCACAAAAACTCGTTTACGGTTCACAGCAACATGAACAGTTTTTGTAGCAGAATAAATCTCGTGCGATAACTTTTTGAGCAGCTGTTTGAGGCCGATATCGTAGAGCAGAACCTTGGAGCCAGCACCCACTAGTAGCATACCATTAAAGCTCGATAACGCATTTGCAGCCTCGGGAATGATGGTCGAGTGGACGAGGGTGAGCTGGGCGTCGCTGGTTTGCTCAAACACAATGAGCACCGCCTGGTCGTACCTCTGCTCGAATTTATCGTAATGCATGTTGCGTAAAGCGGAAACGACCAGATATTCTAGCTTGCGGCTTTCAAACCGGCAAGATGCAAAGTTTAGGGCAGTCATGTCCTCCCCCAGCAACGTCTCATAGTCCTCGTCACTCATTTTGCTTTTTGAATAAATAGAGTGCGGCAGAAGAGTGTGTAGCGTACCATTTTGGGTTTGGAGCATCTTCTTGGGCACTCCCGGCACCGTCTTGGTCTCGGTTTGATACCGGTTCTTGGTATCCGCAATACTAAACAGCTTCAGAGTACTCCCCACAACCCCAGCCATCGCTTGAGGGCTATCTTCAGTACTGAATCGAGCGACAGAGGTGAAGGCCATCCCCAGCGGTACCATATCGAACACGGGGCCAGGAAAGCTCGCGTATGCCTCTTGGCCTTGGCACATGACTACTGCACATCGCTTATCCTCATCTCCGGTCCATGCTAAGCAAATATTCACATTAGATGACCCTAAAAGTCGCGACCTTGTGCCAAGCACCGAGCCTGCGTTAAGGTCGAGTTTTGACTGCATGTAGACACCGTTTTCAAGCCCGATATGCATTGTGTTATTCAGGTCAATACAAACGGAAGCTACTGCGGCAGGTACGGTTTGAATGCCCGTGAGCTCAAGGTCCTTATCAATAACGCACACTCGCACCGTATCGCCCAGCCCCAGCGCTATCATGCTGGACCTGCTAAGGCCATGGGGTACCTCTGCAAAACATATGGAGAGTACTCGGGTATCCAGAGTTTGAGTTGAGACCTTTTTGAGCACGCCGTTGCTCATTTCAAAATAGATGACCGAGTTGTCCTCCAACGCCACTAGGACCTGAGTAGAAGTCGCAGCACAAGCCACAATAGGACTAGGCGCCGTCCAATCGGTTAGCTTGGTACCCTTTTGCCTGATTCCTCTAACATGAACCTGGACCAGAACGCCGGCCATATCCTGTGCGCATAGGGTGCGGGCATCAACTAGGCCAGAATCAGCGACCTGAGACACGCTCTCACCGACCTCTAAAACCAAAACACTTGCCTCAAAGCACACCACAATGTACTTGGACGCGGTCGGCGTGCCCGTGACAAACACGTTGGTTGGCCGCTGAGGCAATGGCGACGAAACAAGCTCCTCGATCTGTAACTGATATTTAAGGGTTCTGATCTGCTGGCCTGCACCAACAGTGATTCTCTGCTGTAGCTTGGACCGCGCCGATCCTAATCGAGAGGTTGTCAACGCGTTGAGGTTCAAGAGGGTATCAGTGTGTTCCAGGGTGGGCTCGCTGGGGTCATCCGCTGGCTCGTCATCTTTAGGCCCCTCGTCTATTTGCTCGATTAACTTCTCATCACCACTAACACCATATGCAATCACCGGTTCATCTTCACCCAAAGATGTAAATTGGAATAGTTTATGGTCTGTCAACTCTGACGCAACATAGAGGAACCCAGCCTTGAAAATATGGAGGGCAGTAGCCTGGTCAGTGACTCCAAAAAACTGCAACCGCAAGCCAACGTCCTGCCCTTTCTCCTCGTGGAACCCAAGTTTGTAGATCTTGCCATCTTGTGCTTGAATCAGGGCAAACGTCGTGGAGGTATGGTGGACTGTACCGCATAGCGCGCGCCCAGGGAACGCAATTGTGACTACAGGTCGAGTGGAGACGTTACTGTAGTACTCGATACGATTATTACAGCACACAAGAACTCCGTGCAAGTGCTGAGGCAATGCGATCAAGAGATGCGCATCGTTGCACGCGATTTTCTGCTTTGGACGGAGGACATTGAGCCCTAAATCAAACTCGTAAAATGCTATCATGCGAGATCCTGGGTTGGCAGCCGGATCATCAGTTCTTTGGCGCTCAATCTGACAGAAAACGGGGTTTGAGAACCCCACATCAACGGCACACAGATCGTACACAATGTGGTGCTTTTGCGAGCAATCTATAGGCCCATTGAGCTCATTATCACTGAAAACAAACACCAAGCGCTCTGATTCGAGCCCACAGGTGACGAGAACCCGCATCTGAGGGTCACAGGCCGCATACACCGGGGAAATGGTGCGGATCCCTGAGCGCATGACGTTGGCAATTGTGGAGCTCAGCTTTCCGTTTTGGTATTTCAATACAGAAACGCCACCAGAGTCGCTTAAGACGCAAAACGAGTCCGCGCTAAGCGAGATCAGGTTTGTGATGGTTGCAAACGCATTTTCTGTATATACAGGCTGTATTCTAGCAAAATCATCGTTTACTTTGGATATCGTAATAGTTGAAGGGCTAGAAGATACTAATAGATTGGATATTAGGCAAGTTTGAGTGTAAGATCTGTGAGCACTGAGCGAGTACAAATGCATAGTGCTGAGGGTGTTGAGGGGGGTAGATTGAGCAGAGAATATTAAAAAAAGCCGGCATCATGGCCTTGATAAATGGTGCCAAGTTCGCTAACCCAGCACCTATCTCAATGTGTTTGATGAGCTGTTTCACGGCTAATTTATATATTATTATATTAGACGCCATTTTGGAGTTTTCGTGCTTTTGGGGCCTCGCTTTGCACACGACGCTCGGGCAACACTATATAAGATATTCGCGACGGTTGAGCATTCTTTTGGCGTGAACTAGCACCCTCAACACCATATGTGCCTGATTAACAAATATATTGCCCAGCTTGGTCTGTTCAGGGTGTGCTGGTGTTCAAGATGTGCTCAGCTGAGTTCTCTCAATGCTTTTCCTTACACGATACTTCACAGAGGGTATAATAACAGCATCATAACTGGCCCTATTGTTCCCAAGCAGACGTAGCCTCTATATTTCTACAATGTACAGGGGAAAAGACCGCCTTCAGAAAATAAGAAGGGGAGGCCCTGAATATATACTTTACGGTGCATGATAGACCTTCTGTATTAGTGCGAAGATTCCAAGCCCGTAGCTTCAACATCTCCTGAATAGGAAGGTGGCTGCTTGGGAAAGCCCGAACCTGAAAAGTCATATTATAGATCCATTTAAATGCATCCTGCAGGATTCGTGCTTATTCTATTTTTCTTTTGCATGCTAGCAGAGTTCTGTTTGTTTTTTGTAGTATATTCATGACCAAAAAACCGTCTGAACCCAGCTCTCGCTACCTATCATCATGCATGATATGCACTGCCTGCGAGTTTGAAGTGTGGGGGGCCCACATGACTCACTGCCGAGTGCATACAAAAGCAGTCGAGCCTTAACATAACCATCATACTTACATGGGCCTTCAAGATGTACTTTGAATCATTTCTGAGTCCATAAAACCAAACATGGCCATTTATCGCCGGCTAAGCGCAGTGAACCACGAATTTTATTCGATTTTTACTGGTGACGGGCTTTTGGACTAACGTCTATGAGGTCGAAACAGGGGTATGTTGAACAGGCTAATCGTAGCGCTATGTACAGCCACCTGAACATTGACCTGAGAAGCTCGGGTGGGAAAGGACGACGCGTGAGCAAACGTCTCTGTGCTAAAAGAATGCAGAGTATACATGTATACACACTTTCCACCCAAGTACTTACTCCTCTCCATCATCTTCATCACTATCATCTTCCTCACTATCATCGAGCGTTCTTGAAAACACACTTCGAGTAAACTCAACAGTCGGGTTCTTGAGCTCACAAATATCGCAGCTAGGCAACATCCGCTCAAGCCCCGCTGTTTCAACCACTCTAGGATCAATTCTCATATCTTGGTCCATAATAGCTAGAGCATTTGCATTTTTCTTGGCTGCTAAGACGTTGAACTCAAGACTTGTTTTCTGTTTGCTCGACGCCTCCCGGTAAAACGACTCGTCGTATGCTATTTTGTTAAGAAGAACGAGTTCACAATCTAGTGTAGATCCTGATGGTGCCAGACCGCATAGCTCAAACAAGGAAAACATAAAATCTGTGTCTTGTACTAATTCTGGGGCAACACAGTCATAAGGGAAACAAATAGGCCCATAGGGCGCGGGTGTGAACATGGCAGTTACCATCTCTTTACGGTCGCTTTCTGTGCGTGAAACGTAGCTATTACAACTGCTTTGCTTCAGATATTCAATCTTTTCGGTACCTGAGAGGTTCTCGTGAAGTGTGGGTCCAGGATACGCTTCGGAATGAATGTTATTGATAACGCCGGTGTTTTTCTTAAGCTCTACGTTCATTTCGACCCCTGGAAACTCTAGCAACTTATCTGTTTCAGCTTTTGTAGCGAGCCCTGTTGCTACCACTGCTTCACAAACCCGCTTGTTGGCTAGCAGCGGCAACTGTTTCCAGGTCCAGGTTGTTGCCGTATTTTGCCATTTATCGCCGTAGTTTTCAATGATTTGTACCACGAAATCTACATTGTATTTGAGTGAATCGGCGAGCAACGAGATATTATGTGGATCTGCACACAGCCGGTCGGCGATTTCAAAGCTTTCCCGAATTGAATCGGGAAAGTATCTATACGATTCTGGCCGTGCTTCTAATATACGTTTGCATAATTCGTGGTCTTCCAAAATTTCGCGTTTACCAGGGCAGTCGGCATCTTGGCGTGCAATAAGGGCAAGGTATTTTGTAATAACAAAGGTTGCAGTAGTTCGAGTATTGTCTTTGGAACATGCCCTCTCCTCTATCATTTCAAGATATTGAGTGATTAGCCGTTTGTCGATACACTTGCAATAAAGCAAGTTAGAAGGATCTAATTCAACTGCTCGGGCACAAATGTCAAAATTTTCAGTGAACTTGCTTGGAAATCTGTGTAGCAAATACTCGTGTGTACCTGTGGAGGGATCAAGAGCTTCAAGAACCTCCAACATAAAGTCCATACTGCAAAACTCTGATATAAAGGCCAAGACCCTGGAGTGTTCTTTGACCAGCTCTAGAACTCTTTCAGAATCTGTGGACAGCTCACGAACTAGATCTTGTGAAACATAACATATGGATCGAGCGTCTGTCTTGAGCGCGCTAGCACCAATGACTGGATCTTGTTGTAGCGTATACGCAGCGTGTTGTATAACAATCAAAGTATCCTTGAGGCCTGTAGATCTAACAGCAGCTAGAACAATATCGTAATCTGCCCTTAAATGCTTGGGCAAGTGCTCTAGCATCGTACCTCTCTTGGTAACAACCTCGAGCGCTTTGTAGCGATCTGAGATACGTCCGATAATACGAGAGGCAGTAGGGTAGTGAACATCCGCTCTGTATAAAAGCAGCTGTAATACACAATTCATCAGGTCGTCGACCTTGAGAAAGGGCTCAATCGGCCCTCGGTTCACGAGATATTGGAGCCAAACAAATCGGTTAGCAGTAAGTTTCAGAAGCACCCTGGGCTTAATTGAGCTATTACCTCTGGTTTTCAATAGTTTCAAGAGCCCTTGGCTCTCTTTATGGTCCAGGGCTCGCTTAAATGACTCAAATATTCCCGTTTGGACCCCGTAAACATCAAGTGACTTCCAGACCTGGTCACTGGTGAAAACAGCACGGAAGTCATAATTTACCGCGCTTAGCCCGCAAAAGCAGGCCATATCCGGCTCTATAAACCCAGCAATAGTGAATAGTACATCCTGGAGACCCATATGACTACGAGGATGGGTTAGACCTGACTGCCATAAAGTCGAGTTAAGTTCAGGTTGATTACGCGGTCCTGAGCATGCATCATGTACTTGAGCTGTAGATTGGGGCTTTGATGGCAATGGTGAACCACGCGCTTGTCATATACGAATGAAACCCTTTATTTCTTCAAGGCCTTGCGTCCAAGTCGAACTCTTGCATCCAGTGTAGTGATGTTCTCACCCAGTTCGGACGCGCACTGTGTTTCATAGTCTTTTTTTTTTCCGTATTCTGGAAAATGAATAAAACCAGTAGTTTGAGATGAATTGCATGTGGTTCTGAACCAGGACACGCTGAGTCCCGCTCTGGTCGATTGAAAGGTTCCAGGATAAGGATAATTCTGTTTCTGGTGCCATTGAACATGTGGCGCTACGTACAGCTACTGTGAGAGCAACACAAACTAAAAGCCATGAGAGGAGCTCATAAAAGGAGGACCTTACTGCTTCAAGTGCAATAGCTGACCGTAGTGACCTATTACCATTACTATTTGAGGCCCTTGAGCTTTTTGTGATCACTTGGGCTTTTCTGAGCTCAGAGTTTTACGATCATGCACATAAATAGTCATTACCCAGTTATTAGGTGCAATGATGCAAGCCGACTTGTGGCTACTCCTATCGAGTTTATATAGTTATCTATAAGCGGGCGCGCCGCTATATTCCCATCACAATATGGGCGCGAATACCTTTTAATGTATGGAAAGGAATTCAACATACATACACGAGAATATTTGATCGATATTTTAATTCGCTCATTTAGCTAATTATGTCCTCGTACAAGCTCGTTATACAACTCAGGCGCACCAGTCGGCTGGTGCATATTAAATCGGCTGACTACATAAGGGGTCTTATGGTCAGGTGACTTGTGTTCTCATTCCCACTTCTAGGGCTCCTTACTCAGCAACTCTAGGGCTTACGCAGTCACCGAAATTTCACTCAGATACCCACTCACAGCCAAGTAAACCAACAAATGTCCCACAATATTTCGCAAAAGCGCAAGCACGTTGCTGACGGTGTCTTCTTCGCTGAGATTAACGAGTTCTTCCAGCGCGAGCTTGCTGAGGAGGGATACTCTGGTGTTGAGATCCGTAAGACCAGCGGCAAGACCGAGATCGTCGTCCGTGCTGCCCACACCCAGGCTGTGCTTGGTGAGAACGGTCGCCGTATCCGTGAGTTGACCAGCCTTCTCGAGAAGCGTTTCAACTTCAAGGCCGGCCAGGTCTCTCTTTACGCTGAGCGTGTCACCCAGCGTGGTCTTTCCGCCGTCGCTCAGTGCGAGTCTTTGCGTTACAAATTGCTCAACGGTTTGGCTATCCGCCGTGCCGCTTACGGTGTCGTCCGCTTCGTCATGGAGTCTGGTGCCAAGGGTGTTGAGGTCGTTGTCTCTGGTAAGCTCCGTGCCGCCCGTGCCAAGTCCATGAAGTTCGGTGACGGTTTCATGATCCACTCCGGTCAGCCCGTCCGCGACTTCATTGACGTCGCTACCCGTCACGTTCTCCTCCGTCAGGGTGTCCTTGGTATCAAGGTCAAGATCATGCGCGACCCTGCTGCCAACGGCAAGCCCGGCACCCCCAAGAGCTCTTTGCCCGACTACATTCACATTCTTGAGCCCAAGGCTGAGAAGCCCGTCGGTGAGCCCATGGTCATTCAGCACCAGGTCGCTGAGGAGGCCCAGGCTGCCCAGTAACTTAAAAGCATAGCTTAATATACTATAACTAATGGTTATTTAGATGAGGTGGAGTTCAGTCGGTCAGCAGCTGCCGGCTGGAGTTGGCATCTGTCGGCTGGTTAGGACTGGCCTTTGCATGCCTGGGCCTGCCTACTTTCTACCTGGTACTTGAAAAAACTCATTTTTAGTACTTGTATACCCTATGTTTCATTGCATTTTTATATCCCTGACTCCAACTCACCGACCCATCGACCCACCCTTCAACCCCTTCACCAGACCCCAGACGCTTCAAACCCTCCGAACCTCCCTATGAAAGTGCCTGAGCCGATCCGTAAAATTTACGATTACTTCCCGTTATACACATTCACAGAAGCAAATACGCCCTCCTCGAAAGATATTCTCTACCTTTATTCTCCAGATACTCGCGATCCAGACTGTTTATTAGCAAGAGCCATTCTCGCCCGCTACAAAATTCCTCACAGCATCGTGGGATCCAGTGCCTACATCACTCCTAGCAATAAGCTTCCGATTTTTTACCAGGGGAAATCCAGAAAGGCTCTCAATCTATCGCAAATGATCCAGGAGTTTGTTCCTCTCGAGGACCGTCAAGAGCCAGTCTACATGGCCGTACTAGATAAAGTCAAGAATGCCTACCAGACGCTGCTGGAACAAACCAATAACCACACAAATTATCTCAATGATAAAGATAGAAAGCGGCTGTGGCCTCTTAACAGCACCATTTACCGACAAACAGCCCTCGAGGCGCAAGCGGCCATTGGGTACTTTAGAACAACACCCAAAGAGCTAGAGATTGCTCTGGGGGCTCTGAACGATCTGGTCGATACCAGAGCTGGAATCAAACTTGTAGATCTAATGCTGTTTGCTGTGTTGACTCCACTCGATGAGATGATTGAGCTACCGCGAGAGCTGCAACGAGAGATGGTCAAAGTGGCCCATGAGCTTGATCTCGGGTTTAATGAGCAAGATGTGGTGATTATCGAGGACGGAAGTGCCATTACGATGGAGGCCGAGCCTGTAGTTATGGTTTAGCCATCTGATTCTAATTCCTTGTAAGCTTCAGCTGCATTTAATATATAATCTCTACACTCATCACCTTAATTAAACCCACGGATAAACTATCTTGCGGGTCGCACTATCTACCCTGGTCGCAACCCTTATCTACGCTTATCCTGCATCTCGTGACTGATTTCTCCTTACAGCTGGACACTTATCAGAGTACGGGCTAATGAGATTCCATTTAAGTGATATTGTTTCATTAACGAGCCTTATGGGTGTAGTTCTAGGCTATGTTTATGCTGAAGATCTCAAGAGCGAGGTGCTCGAGCTCAACAGCAAATACGGCAATGATGTGACAGAACGAGCAGTGAAGTTGATGTACGGCGTGGAATATGAGAAAATAACTACAGACTTGACATTGTTGGAGCTGGCACAGTTGGGGCCCATGTCAAGCCATGCGTGTACGACGGACACGGCCTATATCATCACGCCTGATGGCACAGTAGCAGGCAAGTATGATTTTGTCATAGACGACTCTCTTTATGAGTTTAGGGTCTCGCACCCTGATGAGGCTACTCTTTGGGAAACAATTGACCAGCTCTTCCAAGAAGCGGCCAACAGTACTTCTGAGGAATCGGAGGACCTCCAAAGTGCTCTTGACTATATAAGGGATGCGTACAAGCACGCAGCAGAAGAGCTCACCGAGGGTATCTAATCGCAGTCGTCAGATATGCTAGATGGTAACGAGATCAGTAGCCGCGGTGTGGAAACGTTCGGTGCCGGTTGTACACTGGGGTATCACTAATTGATCTTAAGCCCAGTGGAGCCTCCTGCCTTTCCGAGCAAGGTACTGTCTACTATCCTTGCGAGTACTGCCCCCACCAGGTACCTAAATCTGGGTTACCTTGGCTGGGGGCCTGGCTCGTATTATTAGACCAGTCCCACCATGGTCCATAACTTCCACACCTATCGCGGCGCTTAAGAGTGGCTGATAGAAGCCATTCACATGTTGGAAGCATTCATAGGTACATAGAAAGCTTTTGGGTGCTTTATTGGATCTATGGGTGCATTTATCACCAACTACGTGCCGAATAGTCACATGCGGGATCCGCTTAGAGAAGCCATTGACGGTCGAGTTTCAAGTAGAGTAGAATAAAGGATTGTGTGAGACGCCCATTGCCAAGGTATTTAATAACCTCTACAGCACTCCTCCCTGATCTCCACTAGAGCTACCCTGTCCACTAGATAACTACATAATTAAAGTCTCACGCGGTTTTGGCTATTGTTTGCGTAAATTTGGGACCCACAAAACAAGAAAAACACAATATAAACAACGACAGCACCAAACACTGTCTTGGCGACCTGAGCACCATCTTCGGGGTCGTTGATAGAGCCCATCATACTCTCGTGGTTAGCCTTGAACAAAAGGGCAATAACGCTCAAGATAATCACGGCAAAAACGCTGAGAATGGTGCAGAACCATGCTGCTGCGCTACCGACCACAGGCTTCATTGCTTAGGTGATGTGATAGGCCTGTGGAACGTCCAAGGGTAGATTGTAGTGGAGATTGATGTATACAGTATGCAAGTATTTAATTTTAGGTAGGTCACTCAGCCAACGTCTTGAGGTCTCAGGCAGCGTCTTGAAGTCTCAACTAGCGTCTTCAATTAGGTCTCAGCTAGCCAAGGCTATGGTAGAGCAGCTACGCTTTGTAACGAACCCTCTCGAAGCCACTAGCTCAGTCAGACTACCCAGTGACTATTTAGTTAAACCTCTCTAAGACTCTCAACAAATGAGAACCGCATCATTGGTCCGTGACACAAACGAAACCAAAATTAAGCTGGCTCTGAGCCTCGACGGTGGTCATGTCCAGCTCGCTGATACTGCCGATTCCTCAGAGCATGCCACTCAAAACACTGGTGGTCAAACAATTTCCATCAACACTGGGGTCGGGTTCCTCGACCACATGCTCCACGCATTGGCCAAACATGGAGGCTGGAGTCTTGTTCTAGAATGCAAAGGCGATTTGCATATCGACGACCACCACACTTCAGAGGATGTAGCTATCGCTCTGGGCATGGCCTACAAGGAAGCCCTTGGTGAGTTGAGAGGAGTCAAGCGGTTTGGCCAGGCTTATGCTCCCTTGGACGAAGCTCTCAGCCGCTCAGTTGTGGACTTGAGCAACCGCCCTTTTGCATTTGTGGATCTCGGCCTCAAGCGGGAGAAAATCGGCGACCTGAGCTGCGAGATGATCCCCCACGTTCTCGAGTCCTTTGCCACTGAGGCCCGTATCACCATGCATGTGGACTGTATTAGAGGGTTCAATGACCACCATAGAGCCGAATCAGCGTTCAAGAGCTTGGCTTTGGCTCTCAAGATGGCCGCATCCAGTTCTGGTACTAATGATATTCCCAGCACCAAGGGTGTTTTGAGGTAGTAGCTAGTGTTAGTAGTTATTAGAAAGTATCTGAAATCCAAGACCTAATTGAGATGGACGCTCTGCATCCCCCTCCCAACCCTCGACACCCCCTGGACCCTCTGACATCAACCTCACCAATGCTAAAGGTATTCGAGACCCTGCAGAATAATATCGAGGTCGACACAGATGTTGCAGTGTCGCAAGTAGAAGTCTTGGAGCGCTCCAATATCGCCACCACCATCAAATACCAATCGGTGAATGATCAGCTAGAACCAACGGCTCTAGCCGCCAAAAAGATCAACCAGAGCAAAGAATCGTACAAGAAGCTGGTGGAATCACTAGACCAAGTGGAAGAGTACGCTGATTACCTCGATAAGATTCTCTCTGAGCTTGATCAGTGGGTTTCTGAGCTTGATGTAAAGTCGAGACGTCTCTGCCAGTAGACTGGAAGGGCACTAATTTATTTAATTTATTGAGTTCTATGCTAAGAGGAGGCACGATTGGGGTCTGTATCTAGCCCTGCGAGGTTCACAGGCAAGTGAGCCGTTCAAACTGGTACTCCACCCCGAATTGCCGTCGTCTGCGACTCTCCCTGCGTGTCCATTTACCTCTATAGAGTAAACTGCAAAGCCAGCCTCTTCCAAGTATCATAAATTAGTCTATGGTTCTGAGTACAGGTATTGAGGGCATTTAGCTAGCGCATTTGGGACCAAAGAATGGACAAGATAGTCTGGGTGGAGCTCCCTAATTATTCATGCAAAGTCAACCAGAGAACCAAATTTTTCAGCCTATTTAAGAATATGCCCGCTACGCTACACTATCGATACCTGAAACATGGCTCAAACCGCTTTTGAAGCCGCTCACACTTTGGGGTTAAGGCTGCATGGTTGCCTAGGCAAAAAGGTACCCTAATACGGTAAAAAATTGCAGCTTTGCTATCGTTATACCAGAAAAAATAAGCAGGTAATAACTTTGTATCAAATTGCAGACAAAAAGCTGGCATACTAGTGAACGTATCCTTAGCCCGGTGCTACCCGTAAAGGATCCACATCAGCCTACAGTCACAGACCGTATAGTTCCTAAATCCATACAACACTACTCCAACATCCACTAAAATCCCACTATTTTATTTTTCAGGGGCTCTTTTCCGCCCCCATTGTGCTCGATTTTTGAGTTTAGCCCCCCAAACTCGCCTGCACGTGGGTCAAGCGTCTTGCTCCATCTTCACATAATCCCATTATGAAAACGCATATACGAATCCCCCTGTTGTTCAGTTTAGCCCGTGCCGCTCCTATTGCACAGGTATTCCGCCAGCTGGTGACTGCGACCCTCTCACACGGCGAGCCAGGTGAGCTCATTCGCGAGCCTGAGGAGCCCTCCAACGACATGTTCTTCATGATGATGTTCAGTATCACCCTCGTACTGCTCGGAGGTGTGTTTGCCGGCCTGACAATAGGTCTCATGGGTCAGGATGAGGTCTATTTGCAGGTCATTTCCGAGAGCGGTGAGGCCCGTGAACGCAAGCACGCCCGCAAGGTTCTCAAACTTTTATCGAGAGGTAAGCACTGGGTTCTGGTCACCCTTCTGCTTTCTAACGTTATTACCAACGAAACCCTGCCAATTGTCCTCGACTCGTTCCTCGGAGGCGGCTGGCCGGCCGTTGTGGGGTCCACGGCCGCGATTGTTGTGTTTGGTGAGATCATCCCGCAGAGTATTTGTGTTCGTTACGGACTGGCTCTTGGTGCATTCTTTAGCCCCTACGTCTTGGCCCTCATGTACCTCATGTACCCCGTTGCATACCCCATTGCCAAGCTGCTCGATTATATATTGGGCGAGGACCACGGAACCGTTTACAAGAAAGCCGGGCTCAAAACTCTCGTTACTTTGCATCGTACCATGGGTGTAGAACGCCTTAATGAGGACGAAGTGACCATTATTAGCGCCGTCCTCGACCTCAAAGACAAGCCAATTGGCAACATCATGACCCCCATCAAGGACGTATTTGTGCTCTCCTCTGATACCATTTTGGACGAGGCCATGGTAGAGAAGATTCTCCTCACCGGATTTAACCGTATTCCCATCCACGCTCCCCGCCAGCCCCAGAACTTTATCGGTATGCTGTTGGTGCGTATTTTAATCACTTATGACCCCGAGGATTGCCTCCCAATTTCCAATTTTGCATTAGCCACGCTCCCCGAAACCCACCCAGAGACCTCCTGTCTAAACATCCTCAACTATTTCCAAGAGGGTAAGAGCCATATGGTGTGCGTGAGTACCAACCCTGGAGACATTCATGGCGCTATTGGTGTGGTTACATTGGAAGACGTAATCGAGGAACTCATTGGAGAGGAGATTGTTGATGAGTCGGATGTATTCGTGGATGTCCAAAAGGCAATCCGTCGTCAGACCCCGGCCCCCGCCAGAGGGCTCCTGAGCTCTGTTTCGCGTTTCAGCTCGCCAGGTGCTAAATTGATCCCTTCCAACCGCGCATCTAACCCTAAGATCACTAACAACTCCAAAATAACCATCAAGCAGAACCGCCCCAGCTCGAGTCTTCCTGCCAGCCGCGCCGCCAGTCCGGCATCCAATCGCGAGGTGAGCCGTTCTGGTACTCCTGCGGCCGCGAATGGTGATATCATGACTGAAACAGAGGCAATGGAGGTAAACTTGGAGGGCACCAACCTCAACTTGTCGAGTCAATCTGCCAAAATCCCTGTTCGGTTGAGCGGTGACCAGAACCAAGAAGACGCAGGTATTGCTGTTGGCACTTTCACCGAGAACGTTGTTCGTGTTGGTGGGTTCAACAAGGTCATTATCAAGGATTCAGAGACTGCATCTCGTTCTTCAGAGATTGGCAGCTCCAGCGTGGGCAGCAGCTCCAGCAGCTAGTCTAGTCTAGCATCCTCTCTAAGTAGCCAGCATCTAAATTATGTACAAATTATTCACGAGGTTTTCTAAGTGCCTGTGGAAGCTTTGGCTGCCGCTCTTTTTTCTCGGGAACAGGTAAAGTCTTGGGTCTGCGGAGAATGTAATCGCGTTTATCGAGCTTTTCTTGGTATTCTGTTGGGCGAGTGAGGCGCTTGGGGTAGTTGAATGCCTCGTCTACGGGGTCCAAGCCGCGGTCTGGGAGCTCGGGGCGAGACTTTTGTCTCCAGTGACCCTGAATCTCCTTGACGCAGTTCATGCAGAGGGTGTGAGAGCGTTTGAAGTGGCCACAAGCAGGGCACCGTCCGAGGTTTCGCAGCGGCTTTTGCTGGTTATTGCCTGCGAGCTGTCTTTGACGTTTCTTTTGGTGTGAGGTGCGCTTTTTGGGGGCGGCTAGCCAGATACCGTCGGTGATTTCGGGTGTGGGAAAGCCAAAGAAGCGGCCCAGTTGGCCCCAGATCCCCGCGAGAGGCGAAGGAGCCAAGACTGATTTCAAGCAGAGGCTCATTGAAAAATTATGACTAAGGAGTGAGTGAGTAGAGCACCGGTGAGTGTGTGAGTGAGTTTGAGTATATTGAGTGATTTAGATTATTGTTGCGAATAGCTCTTAGTGGATGATGGTTGTCGCTAGCCGGTTGGTAGTTGATGGTGCTGGAAGCGGCTGGTTGTCGATATGGTTGATAGCTGGTTGATAGCTGCATGAGGACTGCTTAGCGGTTGGGTACACTACACAGCATCCTGAATCGGTTGGACACAGCACCACTTGCTTGCTCGACAAGTAACTCTAAATGCTCTTTCACCAACTTAATGAATATCACCACTCCTACCATAACTAATTCCACTTATCCAACTCACACTAACTTGATGCTCAACAGACTCGTTAGACTTTCACATGCTTTATAATTTTGCTATACCGACTGCCAGGGTGCATGAAGCTGCTTATATATAAAGACTAGGACCTCCCTATAATGCTAGCGTTTGATGACCTTAAGCTCATTTCTATCTCGAAATGAGATTCCACGAAAAGTTCTCCACGGATCAATCGGCTTCATCACCGCCGGCCTCTACTGCGCTGGTGTGCAGCTTAGCCAGGTGACCCCAGTCCTCATCAAGATGCTGATACCGATTGCGAGCATTGAGGTAGTCAGACTGCTGGTTCCGTCAGTAAATGAGTTGTATATTAAGGTCGTCGGGTCGTTTATGCGACCCAGCGAGCGCGAGGGCCGCGTAAACGGTGTAATCTGGTACCTCGTCGGACTCATCTTTGTTTTTAGCATCTTCCCCAAAGACATTAGCGGGTACGCTATATTTTTGCTTTCTTGGGCTGATTTGGCCGCTTCAACGGTCGGAAGAGCCATCGGTGGACCCAAACTCGTGGGCAACAAGAGCATCAGTGGATCCCTGGCCGCGTGGGCTGCCGGTACTGTGTCGGGCCTTGTTTGGTACATGTACTTGATCCCGCAGTATTCCCAGTACAATTACCCTGGCGATATTTATTTCATACAAAAGGGAAAGCCGCTTGTCGTGTTTTGCGTACTGAGTGGTCTTGCCGGCGCCGTAGCCGAGCTGTTTCCAGTCATTGATGATAATTTGAGCATTCCAATTGTAAGTAGCGTTGCAATGTATTTTGTTGCCACATATGTAGTATAGATGTAGATGTATAGAGATTAGCACGCGTAGTCGTAACGCACAGCCGAATCTATGACTATAGGACAACAACTATAGGCCAACCCTATAACCAAAACTCCAGGCCAACCACATATACATAATTTATTGAGATAGATACTCTTTACATTATTTAAGTACTTAGTAGAAAGTGCTGGGGCGCTTGTAGGCAAACAACTTGTTGCTCTTCTGGACGCGGTGGGGGATGGGGAACTTGAGGTCCTTGGCGACCAACTGCTTGATGTAAGGACGCTTGATCTCGTCGACCTTCTGGAGCTCAACGACCTTAAGGATGTGGATGGAGCGGAAACGGGTGCGGTGGCGAGCAGCCATGTCCTGGTAGAGCTGGTTGATGGCATCAGCGCGGGTCAAGCCACGGAACTCCTTGTACATGTTGTGAGTACCGGAGCGGGAATCGTAGCGGAGCCAGACACCGAAGTTCTTGACCTTGGTGGGGCGCTTCTCGAAGATCTGGTTGATGCTAACAATCTCACCGTTGGTCTTCTTGACACGACGGAGACGGGCCAAAAAGTACCAGAAACGGGACTTGGCAACGACCTCATTGGAGGCGAAGATGCGCATACGGTAGATAGTAGGCTCAGGAGCACTCTCAGTGGGCAAGTGGCGGCCAATCACCTGGTATTCGTTCAATGCCATTTGTAGAGTGAAACTTTAGGGTGAGTGGGTATGTGTAGAGTGGTTAGCCCAAAGCCCTATGTTTGCTGAGTAAGGAAGCCCTATGAAGTTGGTCGAGCCTCACCCACTCTATCAAGTTGGCCATGTCAAGGATAATCATGAGGGCCATCGTACCATCATAACTGAAATCAGTGTACTTAAAAGTTACGCTCTGTATTCTATAGATCTCTAGCACGACTGTTGTTACTATGGCTACCGCTGGGATATTTGAGATGCTTATCTAACAGTGCTGCACCTACGATATGCTTGAGATAGTACTTGGATATCGTTAATAATGCGTGTTTACCGTTTTTGAAGCAGCACTAGTGTGGACAGTGCTTACATAGCTTTATATAGATCTTATGAATAGAGCTCCAGGGACTTCCGAGCCATAGTATTGGTACCATCCGAGTATTCATCAGTGCATGTCACTCACTGCACTCGCTGCACTCGCTGTACCACACGCACTATACCCGCTACACGCCTACGTCACGCGCTCCACACTACACCACTCATAACATTGACCGAGCAGCTCAAATTTAACAAATAAACACATACTTGAACACTCATTTCCCTCTAATCCCACACCCACCTTACCTAGCACCCCTTCCCTGAAGCCTAGCACTTTGCATAATCAAATTTTACCATGAGCACTAGAGATTCGTTTGTGCCTCCCAGCAATGTTCAGAGCCTCACAGCTGCTGCACAAGGCACGGGTGCCCACAAAAACTTTGGAGTGCGCTACTTGTGCGCCAACTGCGCAAGTCACGTATCCCTCGCCAAGGGTGAGCCAGTCCGGTGCAAAGAATGCGGTCACCGTGTGCTCTACAAGGAGCGTAGCCGGAGAATTATCCAGTTTGAGGCTCGTTGAACAAACTTATTTAACTAATTAGCATTTTGTCGATACATAGCATCTAGGTCTGGTGGTAGCATCCGTCTGGTTAGAGCAGCTTGACAGTTTGGCATCCGTCTGGATAAGTTACTTGGCGTTGGTATGTGTTTTGGCATCCGTTCTGGCATCTACTCAATCGAATCGACAAACCGCTGGCCAGCAGCAGTCTGCCTAAGCTTCTCCTTGAGCTTCTCAACGCTTTGGGGAAATTGGTACTTGCCAATTATCACTGAGCTGCAATCGACTAGCCCCTCCACCGTATCCTCCGTAATGTAGTTGACAAGGGCTTCAGTACGCTCCCGGTCATTGCGACATTCTGAGAGCAGCCCGAGTGCATCGAGCATATTGTCGCTTTCATTGTCCCGCTTGAGTTGTACTCTGTTGCGTTTCCGCATCCACCGTCGTTGTCGTACAAAACACCTGCCTATAGCGGACCCATCATGCCAGTGGTACTTTGTAAAGCAAAAATTATAGCTCCAGCCGTGGTAGTCCACATGATCCGTCATATCAACCACCCAGTTTGGCCATTCCCACTCCCATTCCGGGTTGGGGACTTGCATTTGTCGAAGCTCGAGGCCCGTAGGTTTACCCTCGAGGTCTGTGTAGGGATATGGGTCAAAGTAGGGTATTAGCCAGTTTGCAGTAAACACCGGGACCCCGCATATAAACATGCCCCTTTGGCTTTCGATTTGATAGTCTGTGGCCTCATCTGAGTCCATTTAGCGAATATTAGCAAATGCGGGGTGTGTGGAGTGTTGTGGATGAGTGTTGTGGATGGAGAGATGGATGTGGTAAACAGTGATGAGTTAGCGGCCAAGCCTCGCCAGTCTGATTTGAAGTAGATCTATTAAATGAAGCAATAGCAACGTGAAACAGTCCAATACGGTAGGAGTGCCTTTATTTGCCAGAAAAGTCACTAGACAAGTCATGTCCTAGCACAAGTCACTAACGTAGGCTGATTTCGGTCTAACCAGATACGATCCAGCCAAATTCGATCGATAATCGCGAATAGAAGCTCTTTTACTCTAAGCAATAAACATTTCCTACAGACATTCTATGACTATCCTAACATCCTTCGGAATTAAATAATTACCCACTCAAGAAGCCTTGTGGAGCTTGCAAGGGACACCTCCATCGACGCTGATCGTCAATCTCTGGTGCTGTCTTTGTCTGGCAACGTCCTTAACCTTGGCTACGTAGCAATTAGGGTCAAGCTGAATGCTATCGTATCTCTGGCAGAGACGCACCCAGGTGCAGGCAATCTCTGTGAGGGCAAACTGTTGGCCAAGGCAAATACGGGGGCCACCGTTGAATGGCAAAAACTCCCAATTGTGGCCCCTGAGCTCATCCCAGCGATCAGGGTTGAAAACCTCCGCATCGGGGCCCCAAAACTCGGTATCGTGCTGGGTGATCCAAGGCGAGTAGAGAATAGTAGTGCCCTTGGGGACAAAGACTTTCTCGTCACCGTTCTTGCCACCACCGCGAGGCAACCACGAATCGCGAATAGCCACGCGGAAGTTGATGGCGACAATGGGGTGGAGACGCAGAATCTCGTTGATCACATTGTTGAGGTATTTGCAACGTTTAAGAGTCTCAAAGCTGATATTGGAGATATCAGTACCGAAATCCTCGAGCACAGCAGCACGCATCTTGGCGTACACCTCGGGGTAGCGGGCCAAATAAGTAGCCATAAACGACATAGTAGAGGCGGTGGTATCACGACCAGCAAGCAAGATGTTGATAGCCTGGTCACGAATAACAACGGGGTCACGGGTCTCCTTGGTGAGCTCATTGATGAAAACGTACTTTTCGGCCACCTGGTCCTTCTCCATGGGCTTTTCGAGGGCCTTTTCGACAAAGTGGGAAACAAAGTTCTTGCAGCGGTTGCAGTGCTTGCGGAACCCAATGGTATCAATCAAGCGCCAGATAGAGCCGCTAATGAAGCGGTAAGCGAGAATCTCCTGGGCGTGGCCAAAGCTCTCGGCAAACTGGGCACCTGTGATACCACCACGGAGCACCTGGGTACGGCCAAGAGTATCGGTGGACTCGCCAAACAAGAATTCAGTAGCGGTATCAAGAGTAAGGCAGTGCATCAAGTCCTGCAAATCAGCGTACTCGCCTTTAGCAGAAGCCTCGTCAAAGCGAGCCATCATCACATCAACGTGCTCGATAATCGACGCCAAATGCGAGATCTGGTCGCGAGCAAATTGGGGACGCAGCAAAGTACGCGAATGCTTCCAGCCCTCGCCACTCAGGGTGAAAATACCGTTTCCAAGCAGCTTGAAAAACATCTCGTAGCGGGTGCCCAAGTTGTAGTCCTTAAAGTTGGTAGCAAGCATGGCCTTGACATTATCGGGCTCAGTAGTGACCAGCAACGGGCGACCCGTCAAATAAGTAAAGAACGTTCTACTATGCCGTTGCACAAAGAACTGAATCATGTGAGTCTCGACGCGCAACACAAAGGCGACAGCAGCAGCAAGAGTAGTGGTGACACCATAAGGGATCAGATTGGGGATTCCAATATAGGCGGTAGGCTTGTGCATCTTGTGCTTCTTGGCCTTGATGGCCCAGTTGACATTGACCAGCACCTCAAGCAGGTTACCCAGAATAAACCAGGCCCCATACAGAGATGCGAGCTTCATATACCAGCTCTGGTCCAAGAACCATTGTTTGATTTCCTCTGGAGACATGGCTACGTTTACTGACTTTGGACGGGGACCCTGTTCTTATAAGCTTTTTTGGTGCGGGGTGATTATGGCCCACTATGCGGAGAGACTGTCCGGGGAAGGTTTGGGAGGGGGTGTATTCAAGGCGTGCAGTGCACAGTGTGTTAAAAGGCATTGTGTATACGAGACAGCTACGGGAAAATTAATTTGCGATGATGAATTTTGAGATTTTATCAACGTTTGAAGTCTACATGATGTTTCTCCTCAACGGAACCTTGACATTGGGGTCACGTGAACGGATGGTTTGCCTACCACGCCGCCACTAATGGCCACAAGTGCCACTGGATCAACAACCTTGACCACATGCTTATGCGAACCCATAATGCATGTTGGGTAAATGCAAATGTAAATCAAATCAAATCGGAGAAAATAGGCCGTGGGTAGCTAGTAAGGTGCTTTAAGAGCTTGAGCTCCAAAGCGGGCTTTAATTAGCTCTATATAACCAACTCTATTTATTGACTAGTGATTACACGGTGTTTGATTGGCTGTTTGGTCGATGATGTTAAACCCACATGAAATGTTAGGGAAAGGGGAAACCGCAAATCATTGAGGCGATACCACAATAAATCTCACGTGCGCTAATTTATAAACTACGCTACTAAGATTGATGATGGTTCAAGTTGTGTGTTGAAAATGGGTTGCGATCGGGCTCATGACCGGGCCCATTGCGATCGTCATTCCCTGTGCTAAACGCAGAATCAGATTGAGATTGTGCGTCAGATGCTTGGTTTCTCCTGTCCAAAAAGCCCGGAGTCTTGCGAAATGGTGAGCCCGTAGTGGGATGCATGAACGGATCAGGTGACTCCGCCGGGGGGAATGTGGGTCCGAGGGAGCTGGCAGCAGCTTGCTCGGCCTGCTCTCGCTCTTGCTCGGCCTTTTCTCGCTCCTCTCTCTGTTTTTGATTTTGTTTCGCAGCAATTACTATCGCAGCACGGTGGGCATCTTCCCGGGCAACTACCTGCTGGACCCATGACTCGTAAATGGTGGGAAATAGCGAGACCACGAGGATCTTGAGTACCCCAAACCAGCCGCACTTGATCCGCATAGCATTACAGATCTCTTTTCCTACCTCGGGGCTCGTATCCTCATTATCCTTGTACTGGGCCGGGATTTTAGCGATCAGGTCCCGCACATTTTCGTTTTCTGCATACACGGGAGGCAAACGGGCAACTGTAACCAAGTTGAAATCATAAAATTGAGTCAAATAAAACCCCAACAGTAACACAAAGTTCATCAAACCCTGGATCCACTGGGGGACCCTGCTTGCAGACGTCACAAGTGTCAAAAACACAGAGACTGCAATGACCTGGTGGAACCCCCGGGCCCTTAAATCGCGGTAATTCTCAATAAATTTTTCGAAAACTTTGCCCAGGACCCCCATCAGCTCCTGTTGTAGAGTCACCACCTCTTTATCGATACCGACCTGCCGGAGCTTTTCGTGCAGTTCAGGAGACAGAAGCATTGTATCTCCCGCCATTTGAAACTGGTTGGGGCTATCAAACTCCACGGTGGCGCCATTCTCGAGCTTGATGCGCAGATTCCTGGGCGGTGGCCGCTGCCGGCGAGGGCTTACCAGTGACGCACTGGCTCTCCAGGGGAACCCATGGCCTAATTCGGGGGAGTTGAGCGGAGAGGGCATTGGTTTTTTCAGTTCTGGTGGATGGATGGGCGAGTACCGATCAGCCTCGATGAGCTGGCGCAGCTTTTCGAAATCAAACGCGGACCGTACCACGAGCTGCAACTTGTTGTCTTCTGCCGCCGCCTGGACGGAAAGATCCGATTGGAGTGCAGGGCTAGTTTGTGAGATGATGACGCGCGAGGAGTCTACGCCGATTGTGGTTGCGATGCGCCGGCGCAAATCGCCCACCGTTTCGCCGGGAACCGCGGGAATGGGAAAAGTGATGTCGTTGTTGAACGGCATCTCAATTATGAGCTTGGATGGGGTTTGGATGGATTTGTGAGATGCAAACGGTGTGAACGGTGATTCCACGGGTTCATCCATGTTGGGAGTATGGGTCTGGAGAGGTCTGTAGGGAGGTCTGAAAGATCTGGGAAGAGCTGGGAGAGGTCTGGGAAAGGGCCCTGGTCCAACCTATTTTGTCTGGTCGCGATCCAGCCACTAGTTCTATTAATGTATCTACTCTAGACTATACTAACTATACTTCATTAGCCTAAACCAGACACCACTAGACTACACACCACTACACTCACAGTCATCTGTCCGCTTACATGCTCAGGAAATTCTCTACTGCATCAGTCCGTAGAGGGTTCTTTAAAGATTTGCTGGGAATCGGAAGCAATACTGATCCGAATGCACCAACCATTGACAACAGATACCACCCGTTCGAGTCTTCGCCCGACCAAGACCTTCGCAACCGCGCAGAGTTTATCAAAAAGAACGCAAAATGCGTGATAACTGAAAAACCAATCAATTTCACCTGCCCCAAGTCTGGAATTCCCACTCATCACGATAAAGCCGCTTGGGAGGCCGACCAGCACTACCAAACCCAGCTCTGGGAGAAACTACGGTGGGCAAACGTCTTTGAGCATGATCTGCGGTCGGGACGCAGCTTCCCGGAGCTCGAGTTCCCTGCAGAGCAAGATGACGACCAGGTTATCAATTTCCTCAACTGGGATACGTTTTTTTACACTCGCAACTTTTACTCCATGGACACTGAGTTCAACCTTGCCGTAGTGACCAAGATGTTGACGTACCCGCTGACCATTGCTTCTGTTTTGGATGAGTACAGTCCATACTCTTTAGCTCCCAAGGGCCCTCTTACTCTTGAGGGTCTCAAGAGCACCGCTGCTCTCCGGTACACCTTGTTCCCCGAGGACCAAACCAAGAGCTGGCAAGACCGGCCGGTGCGCTTTTTTATTGTTGGTGCTCGTATGGAGTCTCAGTTACCCTACCACACCTGGAAACAGCTCGGGTTCTTGTTACCTCACACCAAGTTCGAGCTGGTATTTATCGGGCCCGAGTCATACTATGATCGTCGCCGCCAGCAGTATCTCAAATTGGACAGACCAGTCACAGAAAGAATCGACCACCAAATTACTCTGAAGTACTACACAGATTACTTCCATGCGTTAGATGAGGCCAAAGACTTTTTCCCATACGACCCCTATTTGGATGCATTCTTTTTGTTCCACCCCGGTTTGGGTGCTCCCGAAGCAATGGAGGCATGGAGGAGATCCGTCCCTGGCCTGCTCGACTCGAAATGTCCCATCTATGTTACTGGCTTCCACGAGCGTGACCAGCAGCAAGACTGGGATTGGCTCAAGCTCAACTTCAAGAACGACATGGACGTTCTCATGGAGCCCACCAAAAACATTTTCTCTAGTTTGAAATGGGAGTTTAACGATATGAACCCTCACGAGGTATACCAGTTGAACCAGCGCTTGTTTGCATTCAGAGGCAAGCGTTATCATGTTCAGTACTAGATTTCTATATGTAAATAATGTCTATAGGATTGTAAATAATGTAGATTGATCAAGTAGGGCTCTGATTGTGGCCTCTGACTTTGAATCCCTACCCACCCACCAATCAGCCACACTCGCCACCCTTCTACCTAAAATGCGTTCCACTCAGATGCTTTTGCGGACTCCGCTAATCAAATTCTTGGGAAAGCGTACTTATGGTGCTGCTGACCATGCTGTTAGACCCCATCCCGAGGCACCGGAGGGTCTCGTTCCCTCTGCCAATGCTAAGAGCTCCTCCGGGGGATCTCAGCACTCGGCTGTAGAGCGCGGTAGCTTCAAGACAAATGACGACTTGTCTCCTCGTTTCCGTTATGTTTCTATTTCTGATGCCGAGCTTGATAACATCAACTCCGGTGGTGCCACTTTTGTCTTTTAAGCCGACCCTTGCATTTTGATGCATGCTGGCATTTCATGAATGCAAAACTTATTTTATAGATTAGCTAGGTAATAGCGAGTAAACAGGGGCTCAATAGTGAGCATACTCGAGACAGGCACACTGAGGATAGGACTCCGTGCATCAAGACCCAATCTTAGGAACTCCCCACAGGCAAGCTCATACTATCAGGGGTCTTGATATGCATTTTTGCCGTGGGCCATTTCTTTTTGGCAACCGCAACGGCTTCTTTGAGGTTCTCTTCAACCTTGGCTTGTTCCATAAGAGTATGCCCTACATGGATCGTCACAGAATTCGTTTCCTTGATTACAATCTGAGTACTCTTCATTACTTGTCGGAGCCGTGCCTTGAGTTTACGCAGATCAATTGGTGCATCGAGGTTAACACTGATGGGAAGGTGCCGGCAAGTTTTGAGGTAACGGGGCCCCAAGATCTCCAAAAGAGGTTCCAGTACTTTATCCTGGCACATAAGAATGGGGAAAGATTTACCAAACTCGTTTATTGCCTTGTGAGAGCCGTGCAACCGACGGCGAAGTTTGCCCACCCCAATCACTTCGTCGAATAAATTAGCAGTGATTTCAGACTTGGAAAGGGCCTCGACATAAGGGCCTTGTGGGTCTTTAACCACTAGACACACTAGTTGGTCTTCTTTTCTCTTAAACTTGTGGGGCAGTGGGACCAAGATAGGGGTCATGGACGCTTTCGGGGTCTCCTTGAGCGAGATACCCAGATATATTCTTCCTGCTAGCTTTGGATTGGATTTTGATTCCTTGACCAATGCATCCAGACTTTGTTTAATTGACATTTAGGTCTGAAAAATTAGAGTGCAGTTTGCACAAGTGCAGTTTGCCTCATTTGCCACAGCCATGCACATCCAGGCCGTCCTCAATTCGCCATCACATAGATATATGTAGATATTTAAATAATTTTCGGCTCAGGCTCTGGATCGAGATTCTCCAGCTTCACTGTACGCCGGTTACTCGCATTGCTTAATCGAGACGTCGTGCTCACCCTTGATGATACAGAAGAGGTTGGTGAGTGGCCGCGTCGGATCGACGCTGCAGGTGAATGCCGTCCGCCCTGTGATGATCTCGAAACTACTCTATTGAGCTGCTGCAGCGAGCGTGATGCTCTAAGTGCCGGGTGTGGCTCACCTTCTTCGCCCGCTGCGCCTACCGGTTTGCGGGGGACCTTACGTTCACCAGCATCTTCACTGGCCTGATCTCTTGGTTCTTTGATGGGGTCAAAGTCAGCATTGGCAACTGTCACCGATGCGGGCACCGGTTTACGCGTTGCAAAGGTTTCGGGGGGCATAAACATCTTATTTTGGACGCCGTGGACACTTGCGGGAGTAACTGCAGTTGTACTCGAGCTACTGCTGGAGGGGACGCTAGACACAGATGCTTGGGCACTAGCAGTGTAATTGATGGGCGGAGCAACAGTTGCGCTTGAACTTGCTGCGCTAGAATTGCTTTTCACGCTCGCGGCCCGTTTCACGGAACCACCGGCGCTCCCACTAGCCCTAAGGCCTGCAGCTCCATTACCAGCACTCGCACTCGCCCTTGCTCCACTTGCAGCCCCAGTCGACATGGCTTGGTCCATCCCCATGTCTTCACTGGAAGCTTTGCGGCGCATAAAGTTACTCCAGAACTTGGTGATTGGTTTGGGCGTCGGAGGTGCAGATGCCTGGGGATCTACCAACGTCTCTTCAGTTGCTGTGCTTTGGACACTCTTGGCACTGGAGATACTGCTGGCGTCGTCTTTGAAAATAACCTCGTGGTCAGAATCAAACGAGTTCCTGGATTCGCGTTTCTCTTGAGGCGTTGTCCATGCTACGTTGGTGGGCCGCTGAGATGCATCCCAGATTCCTCCACGATAAAACTCGTCGCTGGTATCACAGAATGGGATGTCGTCCATATATGGGAGCACCATTGATTCCTTGACTGCATCACGGATCATTGAGTTGAGAGCATTGGTCACAAATGAGTAGCTTACCTGGCGATTTGCCACTGTGGGCTCGATCTTGAGCTCCATTTGGGGCATCTCCTTGAACCCGTACCAGATATGGCTGGAGGGAGGAGGCTTCACACGCACTACTAGTGTTCCCTTGAGTGATTCGAGCTTTACTGCCAATACGCACTTGAACTCCCTACGCGAAAGTCCCGGTACCTTAATTGAGCAAGTAAATACTACATCGAGTGAGAAGCCACCAGAGTATACGATATTGCCCTCCAGAGTAATATTTCCATCGACCGCAAACGACTTCAGGTGGATATCGTTGAAATAAGGTAATGATGAGCCCACATGGATATTATGGACCTCGATTGAGCCAATAAAGCTCGGCTTGACTTTGGTCAGTTTGTAGACAATCTTGTGCTTGATGTAATTTTCCAGCTGCCGGCTCGACTTTACAGCCAGGAAAATGCGGCCCAAGAGTGCGTTGATCCATTGTGTGTGGGGGCCCTCATTACTCGAGTAAATGCGGTTGAGCAGCTCGTGGACATCTTCCTGGTCGAGCTCAATGGGCTTTGCCATGGTGACAGGGTCACGAGGACCCATTGAACCGGCGCTTGATTCCGCTCTACTGCCCGCAATCAAGGCAAAGTAAAGGTCCTCTTTTGCGCACGGGTTATCGACGTAAATGTAGTGAGCGTTGGGCGGAGGCTCGTTGGGGTGCAAATCGAGCGAGACGAGGCCCTCCGGCGTCAGTTTTGAGATTAAAACAATTGGATATTTCTTGTAAAATAACTCGAAATCTTCAGCACCGTGCGGCCACAACGTCACCACAAAGTCTTTGAGCTTGATGCTGGAGACCAGCTTGGAGCACGTGTTATCAGCCCATACCTGGAGTACGGTTCCTCTGACGGTTCCAAAGTATTTGGGGATCTTGGCGAGGCTTGTCTTGACGCCTGTTGCCGGGTCGAGGGAGTTTCTGAGCTGCTGGCGGGCCTTGACCTGCGACATCACAAACTCATCATCCTGGTCGCCCAAATTCACAAAGTAGGGGCTCAAGTAAAAATACGTGGACGTCTGTACGGGGCTGAGGAATTGATCGCTGTATTGCTCCTCTGGTTCGGGGAGGGCATCCTTGAGTACAATGGGCTGGGCGTGGGGGGAAAAGTAGTACCCAATTAAAAATACACCAGGTATCAATGTGACGCCTCCTAATATATAGGCCCCAAAGTAGTTCCACACGGACATGGTGGGGAGCGTCTGGCGGGTGGAGGTCTGGGTGGCTAGGTGGCGGTGTGGAGTCGGTGGCGGTATGTGGCTCTGGGTTTAGAGAGCTGGGGGCTGGTGCCTAGCGGTTGTAAGACGATCACCAGGCATAATAATTAATAATTATCAACTAGATCACCTTTAAATTCGTTCTAGAGCACTGCCTGAACCACTAGGGCTCCTCCTCCTCCACCCCTTTGCCCCCCCTTTGCCCCCTAACACCCCTCCCCAACTATAAAAATCCTCCACTTCCATTCTTCTGCAAACTTTTCACTATAAACTGGGGAAGGTAACCTTAAAAGTAAGTCTCGCGGTGATTATTCAATTTCCAATACCAATCGTTACTTCTGAATACAGCTGAAGAAACTTGTTTCTATCTCATTGCAACCCCATATGAGCAAGACTAACATAGAATGAATGAGGATGTATTTCGACCGGGCGGACATATGTCAAAGTGCCATTAACCAGCGGCCGTACAACCACTGGGGTTCTGCGACGGAGATGAATGGTCTTTACTGACATTTTTTAAGCTTACAGTCTTTAGTTTACGGTGTTATGTTGGCTGCCTAGCGCAGCCTTAAACCCCAGTGATGGTATTTTGTACACACACTGTATGAGTTCGCATTGATTTCAACATGGTCTTACTGAGGGGTTTAAATAGATTAATTAGATTGTAGCACTATTAATTCGTTCTCGCAATCCCACTCGCCTAGACCTACCATTTGCGACTCTCTAGTAACTGCCTTGTACGGCTATAGATGGTTTTGACTGCTACCGGACGAGTGGACTGCACTTACATAATAAATTTTTTTCAAAAACGGTAACCTAACCTTCATGCAGGAAGCAGGCACTTATATAAGATTTTCACGGTAATGAACTCCGATTTGATTGGCCAGATAGGGGGGAGCAACACACGTGGCGGCCATTGCAACATTCTAGATATTTATTTTAAATTTTTGCTCTGAACCACGCAAATTTTGGGGCCCATATTTGCCCCCACGTGGTGCCCCAGGTTGCTCATTTGATCTCCCACAGTCCTAACCCGCATACATATGCATGACATTTATGTTTTTGTGCATATTCCTATCCACCGCACTTTACCAACCTAAACAACCCCAGAGATGTCAGCCCAGACCTCCCCAAAGCGTGCCATGCCTTGTGATTTTGATATTGTGAGTGATTCCAAGATGCACTGCCCTGAATTATTTGATTTTCCTGAATCCGAGGAGCTCCTAGATTGGGTCGACCAAGATGCCGGCACTTCCGATCTCAACTTTAAGGATCCATTCACAATCGCCACCCAGCCCTCACCCAGGTGGCCCCTCGAGCAGCCTGAAAAGGCATTGACTTTCAGCGTCCTCACCTCGAGGCCCAGCCTTCCCGAGCCTACCACCCCTACAAACGCAGTGCCCGAGCTTGTAGAGCCAGCAGAGAGTGCCAGTGATGAGGAATTCTTTGATTACGATTCCCTCGACGAGCCGACAACCCCCACCCTCAGCGAAGAGGTCAAGCGATTGTACACTTTTCGCCACGAGGATCATGCCAGGAGCTGGGATAACGAGAAGTTCACCTCCAAGAAGGTTCGGGCCGCTTGGAGCCTGATTGCTCCGTACGCTGCTCAGAATCGTGAGGCTTCCTTTGAACAGGTCTTGCTTGCTGCCCACTCTCTCAACACCACTTCTCTCTTCTCGGGCCTTGCCCGCCAAACAATGGCTCCAGAGGCCACCTATTAGTATTTATTTTCCCCTTTTTAATATCCCTTCCTTACCGAAGACACATACCGTAAACGATTTTGTAAATAGTATAGATGATTCCTACATATACATATACAGCTACAACCCCTCGAGAGCCTTTTTGGGGATAACTATGGGCCCACCGGGACTCTTTTTATTCTTTTTGGTCAAAACTTCGCATCCATCCTCAGTCACCAGCAGAGTGTGCTCAAACTGGGCGCTCTTTTTACCGTCAGCTGTGACCGCAGTCCAATTATCGGGCCATCTTTTATCCTGATATGTACCGAGGCAGAGCATTGGCTCAATGGTGAACGTCATTCCCGGCTTTGCAATACCAATGGCTTTATTCTTGGCATAGTGAGGGACATTGGGCGGGCCATGGAAAAGTGCATGCACACCGTGGCCTGTGTAAGAACGCACAACTGAGAGTTTGTACTTGTTCGCAACTTTTTCAATCTCTGCGCCAATATCTCTGAACAAGAGGCCGGGTTTGACAATGGCAATAGCCGCATCAAGAGCTTCACGAGTACCTTCGACCAGACGCACAGTATCATAGTCTTGGCGAGCCTTGTCTCCAACATAATAAGTATGGTTCATGTCGCTATGGTATCCGTCTTTGTACAGTGTAACGTCAATATTAACAATATCACCATCCTCCAGGGGCCGCTTATCGGGGATGCCATGGCAAATAACTTCATTAACGCTAGTGCAGACACTGCAGGGGAAATTGTAATAATTAAGCGGTGAAGGGTATGCATTGCGTTCCATACATGCTTCGTGGACGAGACGGTCAATTTCTTCGGTGGTCACGCCAGGTTTGATGGCTCTGCCAGCTATATCGATAACCTCCCGCGCCAAACGGCTAACCTCCCGCATCTTTTGAATGGCCGTCTCATCAAGAATACGGATCTGGGTTTGGCGTTCCTTGAGCTCGCTTAATGGGTTTCCGTCAGAGGCATAGTCGGGCTTGACAACACTCTCCTTGACTACACGCCGAGGTGCAAGGGGGTACTGGGCTCGGAGGGTACCAGTGTATACTTGTTTAGGGAACGGGTCATACACCTCGCCATTTTCTGAAGGGTGGGTGACTTTATGGAGTGGCCAATTACGCTTAAAGCATGTCTGTGAGCAGTAAGCGGACTCGCGGCCGTCTTTCAAACAAATCGGGCACTTGAGATCACCTGCCTCTTTTTTACAATCATCTCCATAACACTTCATTTGCACGAAATCTGGTTTTCTTTTGTGCTTTCTGTGTTTTTTCTTTCAAGGGTGGTAAGGCTCTGGGGTGGTAAGGTCTTCAGTAAAGGGGTCACGTGATCGTGCCTCCCAAAGAGAGAAAAAAAAAATTCATTCGCCTAGTAATCTCAATCTTAAAGATGGCCGACTATGTGCTTTTTGAAGAGCCTACCGGCTACGCACTATTCAAAGTAGGCATTAAACCTGAGGAGATTGGAACTAAGCTTAAGGAGGTTCAGTCCGCTGCCACTGACCTTGGCAAGTTCGGTAAGATGGTCGAGCTCGTCTCGTTCAGCCCCTTTAAGGGTGCTGCCCAGGCTCTCGAGAACGCTCACGATATCTCCGAGGGTATTGTTAACGAGTATCTCAAGACCTTCCTCGAGGCAAATCTCCCCAAAGCTTCCAAGAAGTCCAAGATCTCCCTTGGAATCAGTGACAAAAACTTGGGTCAGTCCATCAAGGATGCTATCCCCGGTGTCGAGACTGTCTCTAATGAAGCCATCCAAGACTTGCTCCGTGGTGTGCGTCTTTTTGGTGCCAAGCTTTTGAACGGTCTCGAGGACGGTGACTTGGAGCGCGCGCAGCTTGGTTTGTCCCACGCCTACTCCCGTTCCAAGGTCAAGTTCAACATCAACAAGAACGATAACCACATTATCCAAGCTATTGCTTTGCTTGACCAGCTCGATAAGGATATCAACGTCTACGCTATGCGTGTCAAGGAATGGTACTCTTGGCATTTCCCTGAGCTCAAAGCCATTGTTAGTGATAACCATGACTATGCCGCTCTTGTGCGCCTTATTGGTGATAAGAATAATCTTGATGACGAAAAGAAGCGCGATATTGCTGCCATTGTCAAGGATGATGAAGCCGTTGCCGAGCACATTATTGATGCTGCCAAGATCTCTATGGGCCAGGACCTCAGCGAGACCGATATGGAAACTGTCGTTGAGTTTGCTGAGCGTGTAGTCGAAATCACCGAGTTCCGCGCCGAGCTTTTCGCTTACCTTGCCGAGAAGATGCACACCATTGCCCCCAATCTCAGCGAATTGATCGGTGAGATGGTTGGTGCTCGCCTTATTTCTCACGCTGGCTCCTTAACAAACTTGTCCAAGTACCCTGCTTCCACTGTGCAGATTTTGGGTGCCGAGAAGGCCCTTTTCCGTGCCCTCAAGACCAAGGGCAATACCCCCAAGTACGGTTTGATTTACCACTCTTCCTTCATCGGAAAGGCTGGTGCCAAAAACAAGGGCCGTATCTCCCGCTTTTTGGCCAACAAGTGCTCCATTGCATCCCGTCTCGACTCCTTTAGCGAGAACCCATCCAACGTCTTTGGTAAGGTGCTCAAGCAGCAGATTGAGGAGCGTCTCCAGTTCTTTGAGACCGGTAAGCCTCCTATGAAGAACACCGATGCCATGAACGAGGCTCTTGGTCAAATCACCGTCAAGATTGACGACGACGACGCCGATATGTCTGATGATGAGGAGAAGCCCAAGAAGGAGAAGAAGGAAAAGAAGGAGAAAAAGGAGAAAAAGGAAAAGAAGGACAAGAAGGACAAGTCCAAGAAACGCAAGTCCGAGTCTGAGGAGTCTCCTAAAAAGAAGAAGTCCAAGAAGAACTAATTTATGTATTGTCGAGTTATATATGGTAGCTAAGAGCGTTGTCGAGCTAGTGGCCGTGGGTAGACCTGGCTAGTGCTACTAACTAATAGATAGCTCATAAGCCGGTGTAGCAGACCAGCATCATAAATAAAGAGCAGATACATCGGGTTGGGTGATGGTCTGGCTGAATCCCAAATTCTTTAGAAACAGATCCTGGATCATTGTCACGTAAACCTGTTGCACAACCTCATGCCCAGCAGGACCATCAGCATGGACGACTAGCGCAGTCACATGTTTGCCGAGTCGTTGTGCGGCACTGAGGATAGCAGCAGTTACACCCTGCAAGTGACTAGGCGGCTCAGCAGCAGGGATAGTTTGGGATTTATTATCCACATTACAGTACATGGCGCAGATACCACTGTCGCCATAAACTTGTCCCGGAGAGTAAATAGTCGAGACATTGAGGTGAGGGACCACGGCTTTGGCAAATGCACCACATAACTCCACATCAATAGCCGGCAACTCAAGCAAAGCAGCGTACTTGGCCTTGTAAACATGAATCTCATAGCTAATTGTGTGGGTCTCTGGCTCCAGCAAGTGGTCAGTGCCGTCGAATTCAGTGAACTGTGCAGGGGTGAACGAAGTTTTTTGGCTAACAGTGATGGTGCCAATCAATTCTTTGGGGATATCTTTGGCAATCGATACCAGCTTGGGGTGAAGGCAGTGGGAGACCGCTTGAGTCTCGAGAAATTTGGCAACCTGTGGGGGCACATCCACGGTGTTTTCGATTCGCAGGGACTCATCGTCGCCCTCGAAATCATCCAGATTCCATCTCGACTTGTGATCAAGGCCTGATTTAATGAGCATTTGCCTCGAAGTACTTTTTACTAATGGACAAGGCTGAGAAACTGATCAAAGAGCTGCAGGCCGGGCAGCAGGACCTCCAAAAGCTGCTAATTGAGCGACAGAAGCTAGAGACGCAGCTCCAGGAGTCCAAGATCGTCAAGCAAGAGTTCGACCAGCTCAAGGGCGACGCAAAAGTGTTCAAAATGATCGGACCGGTGCTTGTGCCCCAGGACAAAGCAGAGGCTGATGCGAATGTCAACAAACGTCTTGAGTTCATTCAAAAGCAGGTCAAGTCGATTGACGACAAGATGAAAGCCGCTCAAACTGAGTTGCAGCAAAAGCAAGCTCAGGTGCAGATGATGCAACAAGAAATGGCCCAGCCCCAGGCTCAAGCCCAAGCTTAATCTAATATTTATGTATATAGTAGTGATGCGAGTGTGAATGAGGCAGCTGTCGTGAGGAGTGAGTGAGGCAGCCAGTGTTAGTGGCAAAGGGCAGCTAGTCAGGCAGCTAGGTAGGCAGCTAGTGAATGAGCCAGTGTACCTCACTCTAATGGGTATGCATAACGCTCAAACAGCTACTTATACGACCAGCAACTGCTATGTAGTCAAGATTGCCAATGTGGTACTACACTCCTGATTAGTGCTACACTCTTGATACCAATCTCCCTCACCTTCATGACCTCATTGAGCCAATCTAATCTCCCTAACTACTCTACTGCTACCCCTGGATGCCTTGATCTCTTTGAAGTCGAGTTTAACCAAGCAAGCACTCATGACGCGAGATGCGCACTCATGATCAACAAAGGCATCAATTGCTTCAACAATACCAATGATAAGCATCAATTCCTCGACACTTGGCATAGCGGAGCCTGCTCTTACCTCAAATACGTATTCACCGAGGAAGAGATCCCGGGAAGTTCAGCGCCTGGTCAGTACTGGCCTCTCCCGCTTAAACGGCAAGTGACCTCTACCAACACCACCAGAGACTTTTCTGGGATCTCACCAGTAGAAATCATCGTCCCCATTGTTGTTTTAGGGGTAGTACTAGTTATTTTCTGAGGTTCTCGGGACCAAAGCTCAGCGGCAACAACTCGTCCAGTGTACGTACTGTGAGCTCCTCTTTGGCCGTCCACATGTAAATTGGGCAGTCCAAGGAGGCAAACTCACGAATAAACTGCCGGCAAACACCGCAGGGGCTGCAAATCATGTCACTGTCCGAGGTGACGCCAATGGCCTGGATATTCAGTTCATGGCCAGTCATCTTTGCGGTGAGAATTGCTGATCTCTCGGCACAGATTCCAGCGGAATAGCTCGCATTCTCTACATTGGCTCCCTTGATCACGCTACCATCACCTAGGAGGAGTGCCGCACCCACCCTAAACTCAGAGTATGGGGAGTAACTAAACTGTTTAGCTTTGATAGTTTCTAGCTTAAGCTCCTCGACCTTTTCTCTGGAAAGCTGCGATTGCATTGGCGGTTACTAAAGACTGGGACGGGCTGGGGAGATAAGCTCCTGCGGGAACGCGCGGCTAAATTTGGCTATAATTAAATGTGCTTGATGTATTGTTGGTTAAATTACTTTGATTCAACGGCTGTACTCTGCTCAGGGAACTACATTTTACGGAATTACAGCTTCGGTTTATCGAGCGCTTTAGTCAAGCCATCTGTGAGAACTTATAAGGGTCCTATGTAGATCTTAGGTAGTAATCATACTAATAACAGCTACGGTCCAATACCACCAGCAATATGTTCTGCGAGCGGAAACGTAATGTTGGTGCGCGTAGTCGTTGATCCAGCTTAAGCACATTAATCTGACTAGCGCCGACTGTGAATTTCAGGCGTTACGAGGGGACCACAGCTCTACTGTGCGGTTGTCAACCAGGATGGCCCGGCGAATAACCCATTTGTTCAGACCAGTGTAATGACAGCAATACCTTTGAGGGCCTTGGCCAGTTTGGTGAGAGCCTGTACTCTCCTCTTAAACGCGAGAAACTCACAGTCGGCGCTAGTCAGACTAACGTGCTCAAGCTGGTCAGCGACTAGTGCAGTGGGTCGGCCGCGACATGCATCGCATAATATAATATCTAGTTACTAATCTTTAGCATATATAATCTTTAGCATATAAACGGGCTCTAGGTCCCGGTCTGTACTAGCGTTGAGTGGGGCGACTGTTGGTATGGATAATACTCGCAGCGTACTGGCTTTGCGTCGGTCCTCCTATCTGTTGCTGGCGACCCGGAAGCTCTCCAGTGGTGGGTGTGAGCCAAATCTTATTGCGGGTGCAATCCTTTTTGGCTGAATCTCTATACCCTCTAATTCAGTACATAAACCCTGTGGCTTGACTAACCTATGCTTTCCCTCTCAGTTTCAGCTTTCTCAACGGTGGACACTCTGGGAAGCTTGTCTCCTCGCTAATCTAAATTAAGATGTTACAATTCTAGACTCAAGTATGTCTCACCAACCTCAAACACTCTGTTTATTAGAAGCTTGTAATGTCAGCACTTTGACTCGCTAGTGCACCTGAACCAGATGCTTAAAGACTATGATGAACCGCCGTCTGATATCTATGAGTTCCGCAAAATCTCGCAAAGCATTCCGAAATGGAAAAAGTCGAAAAAGTATGGCGACGTTCAAACCTACACAGAGTGGATCAATGGTGACTTTTGGGGTGCCCGGGGCAGTATTCACAAGTCACCATCTTATAAATGGTTCAAAAATGCATTGTGTGATAACCACACGGCAAACGAGGCCCAATACATGCATATCATCACCAACCATCGCAAATTAGATGCCCCAGAGCCATGGGAGAGCTACGAGCTGGAGTACACCCTCCCATTTCCATTCGGAAAACGCACTTTTGTTATATGGATCCTGGTGCAGGAAGTCTCTGATAATGAGTTTTTCGTCTTATCGTTACCCCGTACATCTGATAATCCCAATTTTAGAGGTCGTTACATATCGGTCGAGATTGTGAAACATACCTCTGAAGGGGTCGAATGGACAATGGGCACGTGCGCAGACGCGGGAGGAATCCCTCAGTTTATTCAACGATGGACGCTTCCGGGTACACTCGCCAAGGATGTTGGGGCAGTACTGAAGTTTATCAACAGCAAAAAGTCAAAGAAGCAAGTCAAGGCACGTTCAGGCAAATCGGTGGCTAGCAAACAGTCGAGCAAACAGCCGATCCTTAAGGAATCAAAGATATAGACTTTATATACATAATCGAGGTTAGTGTGGGTCATGTGGGTCTGGTCGACTTGTGGGCCTAGCTCACTTGGACGACTTGCGCAACTCACGCATATTCGGAGGCTTCTCAATGCCCAGTTCTTGCCGTAATTCATCCACATCTCGCTCAAGTTCCTTCTCCCAGTACACATTCAAAAGGCACTTCGCCCTGGCCCCATTCTGCACAGCCCAAGGAAGATACGTCTCTTTGAACCTTCTTTGGGCTTTTTTGTTGAGCTTGAATGGTTCTGAAATCGCTGCGAGACCCGTCATTGGGATCCCCAAGTTGGCAAACTCGAACGCCTTGACCGCAACCTCGCCTTCCATAAAAACGGGGAGTCCTGTGATTGCGTGGTAGAAGTCATGGCACTCACGGTACCGTTGAGCAACGTACGCGCATTCTGGATCATCAATAAATCGCACATCAAGACGAGTATCCGGGCTCACGTGCTCTACATCGAGCCATTCTGTATAGATTTTTCCTAGCGAGTTGGCCGGGTAAGAGCGAAGTTTGTTGATATTTAGAGAATTAGATGTGATTCTTGGCCGCTCGCGCAGAATTTGTCTACCAACACGGTCGCTGAGCATCTCTTTTCGTAACCGGTTAGCAAAGTATGGCTGCATGGTCATCTCACCAAACGTGGCAATCAAGTCAGCTCGCCTAGGGTTAATTAACGCTGCTATGCCACTAGTAGTAAAGAGGAACAGTCGCTGGAACGCATTCAACGGCACATGTCCTGGGTACCTCTGCATTGAGCCAAAGTGGCGTTCGATAGTGGCGTATGGGGTGAGGATGTTGACGTCAAGGACCGACCGGCATCTGCTGGTGTGAAGAATCTTTAATTGTGTGCTAAACCTGAAGTACTCCTGGTGGATAGCTCTGGGGCACTTACTCGTGGGCAGCGTTTGTAATGGATATCAGATGTCAGATCTGATATCTCGCTGGTATCTTTCTGTATTTATCCTGGTTAGATATGCCCAAATGCTCATGATCAATATCCACTGCCTATAATTCACTGGCAAATTGCGTCGATATTGCATATACCTCTCAACTAGGATTTGAAATTATAATAGTTGTACAACATGCCTCGATCGGTGAGACCGAGCCTATTCTAGCTCTATACTCTTTTAATTATACCAGAAATGTTCAGTTGCTGTCAACCACACCAGAACTTACCCCAGTCAATCACGTCATCGAGCAGTATCGTGCATGCGCGAACCTCAGCCTCATGTGAGCCGAAGCGAGGCATGCAGCATGTTCTTGCGGCTCGGCTCTGTAGCGAAGATCAAACAAGGATACTTAAAAAAGGGGAGATCTGGGTCTATTGTTGGTGATTGTATAAGGATGTCAGTTATGACTCTAGTTACAGTAGTGTGAGCCCTATAAATTATGCTCGCAATAGCCATACAATTGGAGCCCCCCGAGCTCTTGGCCGATGACGACCACATGAAGGGGCATCAGTACATAGCCGCGCCAGTGCCTTTTGACCCTCTATAGAGCCCCCACTAAAGACAACAAATAGCTGGAGTCATTGAATGTCTATAAAATACTAAGCCACCACGCTCGGCCACCACGCTCGGCTGGAGAGTCCCGGCAGTGCTTATCTCGCTATATGCATATAGACGCGATATTGACAAGCCCACGTGTATGATGATGTCATTATATGCAAGCGGGCCTTGATTTGCCGCAGTCGCTTACCACATTGGGTATACATAAGAGACCTGAGAGTACTTTATCTGTACAACAGAAAATGGGAAACACGCATTCAAGACGCAGGAGAAGAAATCCCAGAAGACCATTCAATAGCTTTGGTGGGTTTGGCGGCTTCCCTGGTGCCCCCAACCCTGCCACTAACCCAATTATGTTTGGTATTGGTGCCAACCCCGCCGCGAACTCATTTATGTGTAATCCTGGAAACCCTGGAGGATTCTGTGGTAACATGGGTGGAGGAAATAATGGATGTTGTTAGCACTTGTCCACGAGTGGAGTGCAAGTGCCGCTAAGTCTCTCCTGAGAGCCTATTCTATACTGCTTATTTACCTATCCTATTAGATAGAGCTGCTTCTATATTGTTATTTAATCCATATCTCAATATTTCTTCTTTATGTTCGTGAACATACGCACGTTGATCTGATTCAAGCTAGTCTGTCTACGAGCAGATAATCAGACTCTAGGACCATCTATTTGATCCTCGGCACGTTAATGGGCACATCAAGTGTGCATATCAAGGTGGCAATGATGCATACAGGTGCATACTCCAGACTCGTTATTATCGTTTGGTAATGTCAATCTGAGGGGCTCAACATGCCAATTGATTGATTCTGGACTAGAATTTCTTTTCCTTGGAAGTACCTAGTAGTGTTGATTTGCTCTGGCCACGGGTTCAAGCAAGTGACGTCATTAGGGCAGTAGCGTATACAACCTCAATGAACGAGTCTGATGACGATACCACCCTTAACATCAAAATGCGAGACTAACCTCTAGTCTTGGATCTGAAATCACGGTGGCAACCACGTGGGAGCCCCACCGCAACAGTGCATAACCGAGAGTCAAAACTCACTGTACATACCCACGCTGATTCCCACGTTAGAATGATCAGTTAGCTTCAACTATTGGCTATATGAGTACCACGCCACCGGTAACCTCGGTAATACTCATGGCCATGGCCCACCCCTTACATGGAGTGACATCATTGTACGTACTCTATTCTGCCACTGTTGGTATATAAAGTAGGAAACATAGACAGAACCAGCATAAATAAGCAAGCAATGGGAAATAATAGCTCTAAACACAAGAAACCGTCGACCAACCGTATCTCTTCTAGTCGTCATGCTCATAGTAGCTCATCTGGTTTTGTTGGTGCACTTCGTTTCTTTGTAGGCCTTGATGGCATAAGTCATGGTCATAGTTATGGTCATGACAGCTGTGGTGGTTTTGGAGGAGGTGGCGAAGGGAGGAGTGGTGGTGGTAGTGGTTGTGGAGATGGTGGTGGCAGTAGTTTATAGTACTTCTCAGTGTAGTTATATAGGTACTTATGCAATTTTAGCAAGATAATTATAGATATTCATCGCTCAGTTGTCCAGTCGTTATCACTGAGCTCAGCTACAGGTTAAATCTACAGGAGTTGAGTAACAACCAAGTGGTAGACTATGGCTCTACACTATGGCTCTACAATATTTCTCTAAGCCATGGCTTCATACTATCTTGGATCCATACTATCGATTATTCAATAGCACTCAAACGTCCTGCAGGATCTAATCCAAATGCAGGGTCTGCCTCTTCTCTAACCTCTAACTCTGATCTTCTTTACTCTAAGAATCTTCATTTAGACTTCACTTTCAGTCCTTAAGCGAATGTCACCTACGCGCGCTTGTAATACGACAGGTCACAATACCACTTTCAACTCCTTCCCTCAACATGAACGATGAGGAGGAGCATATATGGGCCTGCGATTCCAGTACAGATTCCATAAATAAAACTCCTGAATTTATCACCGTCAACAAGGACGAAGACAGCGAGGGGATCTTGCTGGGCAAGCACTGGACCGCTACGTCGTATCCAGCGTGGGCGGGCGCCAGTATTTCCGCCCAGTACATTGCTTCAGTAATCACGCGCGTACAGCAAACTCTGGGGTTCCAATACGATGCCAGTATTAATGTTTTTGAGCTCCTGATGAGCCAATTGGACTCGCGCGCTTCCCGGAGCTCGCCAGAACTTGCTCTAAAAAGCCTTCACGCAGACTATATCGCAGCGCCCCACGCTAATTACCGAAAATGGTACTTTGCTGCTAAAATGGATTGCCTCGATAACAGCAAAGTATGCTTGGACTACGAGGACTGCACTCTTGCCGAGGCGCAGGACATTTGGCAGCTTCAGCTCCACGATATGACCAACGAGGAGGTTATCGATGATCTAGTGGTGTACTTGTCTTGCTGGTGCGAGGCCAATCAGGTACGGTATATGCCTGAATGCCTAGCGTTCATCTACAAGTGCGCGCGAGACTTTTACTCCAAAGTGCAGACTGAGAAGCTTGATTTCAAGTGCCCCAAAGAGTATTTCCTCGATAGTGTTATTACCCCGCTCTATAATTGCTATTTCGAGCTCAATTACAAGGTGGTCGATGGCGTTATGCTAAAGAGAGAGACGGATCATCGCAACACCGTGGGCTACGATGATATAAACCAGCTGTTTTGGTACTTGGAGGGCATCAAAAGCCTCAAACTCAAGGACCAAATGTTGATCCACTTGCCCGCAGACGAGCGATACCTTGAACTGGGCAATGTCCAGTGGAAAGACTCAATCAAGAAAACGTATTACGAGACACGCACTTGGGTGCATATTATCACAAATTTCTCACGTATTATTATTCTTCATGCCAGCGCATTCTGGTTTTACACGGCCTTTAATATGCCTACCCTCTATACCCCACACTACAATTACCGCACCGATGCGTCCCCCATGACCCATATCCAATTGACGACGGTTGCATTGGGCGGAGTTGTTGGCCCTCTCGTGACTATTGTGGCTCTTTTAGGTGAGCTGTGGTTCCTCCCTCGCTCGTTCCCCGGAGCCCAAGCGGTAGTTCCGCGCCTCGGAGTTGTGTTTGCCATACTTTGTATAATCGTGGGGCCTACTGCCTACATTTACTGTGCCACTTCTTGGACAAAACCCGATAAGATCGCTACTGTCATTGCGGGTATCCAGTTTGCCGTGTCAATTATCACCACCCTGTACTTTTCTGTCCAACCATTGAGCACTCTGTTTTCCACTGAGAAGCATAGTGATGACCGCAAGTTTCTGGCAAACAAATACTTTACCAACAACTTCCAGGCCCTCCCTCGGTATGACACGTACCTTTCTTGGTGTATGAGCCTTATGATTCTCGTGGCAAAATTCACCGAATCGTACTTTTATCTTACTCTAAGTGTGCGCGACCCAATTTATGAGCTCTCTATTATGAGCTTGACGGAATCCTGTCTAGGAGATGTCTGGTTGGGTCCTCGGCTGTGTATTGTATTCCCCAAACTGATCTTGGCAGCGGTTCTCTTGCTCGAGCTGATCCTATTCTTCCTTGATACCTATCTCTGGTACGTTATTATCAATGCCTCCATTTCAGTGATTATATCGTTCCATTTGGGAGCCTCCATCTGGACCCCTTGGCGAAACATCTACGTCGGTCTCCCCAAACGCATTTCTTCAAAGCTGCTCACCGATAAGAAATCTGTGGCAATTAAAATTATATGGAACGCAATCATCCAGGATATGGCCTACAACTACTTTATTTCGCGCGAGCAGGCCAGGGAACTCATGTATACAAAGAAGTACGATGCCCAGATTGAGTCCCATACGATTGTGGAACCCATATTCTTTACTGCTGAGGAAGATGGGTCTCAGGCCCTGCCAAATCAAGATGCCCAGCGACGTGTTTCATTTTTTGCCCAGTCCCTCTCCCAGCCAATTCCCGAACCAATGCGTACCGATCAAATGCCTGGCTTCACAGTGCTGATCCCTCACTATACAGAAAAAATCGCTCTTTCGCTCAAGGACACCATCAAGCACGATAACGGCCATGGCAAAGTCACGATCCTAGAATACCTCCAAAAATTGTACCCTTCAGAGTGGCAGCATTTCGTCGAGGAAAGTAAACGGAGTGCTCGTATCGTGAGCGTTCAGAGCTACGACACGTTTTCGCAACAAAACGAGATGCTGGTTAATATCTTGGGGTTCTCTTCTTCCAAACCACAGGACACAAACAAGACCAGACTCTGGTGTTCCGCGCGTGCCCAAACCCTCTACCGCACAGTTGCCGGGTTTATGAATTATGCAAATGCCATTAAGCTACTTCACTACTCGGAAACTGACCAGTTCCATACCCCCGATCTCAAACTAATTAGCGGTGTGGACGATTTGGTCAAGCGCAAGTTCAGATTGATTGTTGCAATGCAAAAATATGCATCGTTCAGCTCCAGCCAGCTCGAGGATACAGAGCTGCTCCTCAGTTTGTACCCGCATATCAAGATCGTTTACGTCGATGTGGAGAAAGGTGATGAAGGTAGTCAGACCACCTACTACTCAAGCCTGATTGACAGTACCTGTGAGGTTACCAGTAATGGCAGGCGCCAACCCCGATATCGAATCAAGGTGTCTGGAAACCCTATTCTCGGAGACGGCAAGTCAGATAACCAAAACCATGCTCTAATTTTCTATCGCGGTGAGTACCTACAATTGATTGATTCCAACCAGGATAATTACATCGAAGAGTGCTTGAAAATCCGCAATGTTCTAGCGGAGTTTGAGGAGATCTCAATTAGTTCCCGGCCATACGATGAGTGTGCCCAGCGCAAAATAGCAATTGTGGGTGCTCGCGAATACATCTTCTCGGAGAATATTGGAGTCTTAGGCGATGTTGCGGCCGGCAAAGAGCAGACATTTGGCACCCTCTTTGCTCGTACTTTGGCGCGAATTGGTGGCAAGCTCCATTATGGGCACCCTGATTTTCTCAATGCAATCTTCATGACCACCAGGGGTGGCGTCTCAAAGGCTCAAAAAGGCCTCCATCTTAACGAGGATATCTACGCAGGAATGATGAGTTTGTGTCGTGGAGGAATCATCAAACATACAGAATACATTCAGTGCGGCAAAGGGCGTGATTTGGGATTTGTTTCTATTCTCAACTTTACCACTAAAGTTGGCGCTGGTATGGGAGAGCAGATCCTCAGTCGCGAGTACTTTTGGCTCGGTACCAAGCTGCCATTTGACCGGTTCATGAGCTTCTACTATGGCCACCCAGGGTTTCACCTGAATAATGTTAGCATTGTTGCTTCAATTGAGCTCTTTATCACCATTTTGACCTGGATCGCTACTGTCAAATCCACTACAAGGCCATGTAATATGCCTCCCAATCCCCCCAGGACGCAAATAAGGCTCCCTCCCGGATGCGCTAGTCTCGAGCCCCTCAAAGAGTGGATCAACCGGTGTGTAGGATCAATTGCCTTGGTGTTTGTGATTGCCCAGCTACCCCTGTTTATTCAGGAATTGTCGGAGAAGGGGTTGACAAAATCAGTGCTTCGTATCTGTAAACACTATGTTTCTCTGTCGATGCTTTTTGAGATTTTTGTATGTCAGATTTATGCCTCTGCATTTTCTGAAGATTTGTCGCTTGGAGGTGCAAAGTATATCAGCACGGGTCGTGGATTCGCTACCACACGAGCACCACTTCACGTGTTGTTCGAAGGCTATTCGTCGCAGTCAATCTACTTTGGCGCCCGCTCGTTCCTTGTATTGGTGTATATTAGTGCTTTGTTTTGGCACCCTGCCCTGTTATGGTTCTGGTTCACTGTTTTTGCCCTGACGCTAAGCCCTACCATTTTTAACCCGCACCAGTTTAACCTGGTAGAGTTCTTCCTCGACTACAAGTGTACATTACAATGGTTCTCAGATGGTGGATGGGTCAAGTTTACTCGCCAAAAAAGAGCTAAAGTCACTGGTCACCGTAATCGCCAAAATGGAGATACAATCAAACCCTCGTATTGGAAACTAATAATGTCTGAGGCATTCTACCCAGCTCTGAGTGTGATATGGCACTGCTTACCCTATATCTATATTGGATCTCAGCGATTAGCCCGATTTCAAAAGATCCCTACCCGTAACCCAATTCTCCAAATTCTGGTTTTGGGTGGTGCCAGCTATGGGTGCAATATTGCTGCAGTGTTGCTGGGACTTTTGGGGTCATCAGTGGTATTCTTTCTCAAGGACACCTCGATCCCCGCTCGTGTCTTGTCCTCTTTTACCTATGGGCTGGGGTTTGTGCTGCATATTGGTGTGTACTTTATCCTGTTTATGCTCAACAAAAGAAACTTTCCCGATACCATTCTTGGCATTTTGGCCATTGATCACGTCGAAAGACTATTGATTAAACTATCTGTAATGGGTTTGGGGCGACAATTACCCTCCAAAGACACAAACGAGGCATGGTGGACTGGTCACTGGGGGGTCATGAAGCGTGGGTACAAGTACTGGCTAGCTCCCATAGATGAGTTTTTCTGCAAGGTATCAGAGTGTGGCCTCTTTTCGATTGATTTTCTGGTAATCCACTTTATCATTGCTTGCCAGATCCCGCTGGTCTTAATTCCCAAGATCGACGATTGCCACTCGATGTTTTTGCTTTGGCTTTCGCCCTCTCAGCCTTTGCCAGTACCAATAAGACAAGCCCGACAGCAAAAGCAACTGGCGATCAAGTCGGCGATTGGGTGTATTTTGCTTTTGGCAGTACTGGGTGCTACCCTGGCAATCCCAGTTATGCTGCCGACCTTTGTTGTCCAGCAGGTACGAGGCATCAAGCTGTTTGGTTAACATAATTATCATTAAAATGCTACGTATAATCCATATCTTGCTTAATTCATAATATCGCAAGGTTAATAAATAAGTGAGGGATGGTCGCCTGATCACCGGTGAGGGAATCACCATGTCGGCGGGTTAAAGAGAGCCATAATACCTATGCCTGTAATTACCATCACGAGGTTTGTGCCGATGAGGAGCGCGACGTTGTTTACATCGCTTGGACGGATGATTTTCTCTTTACGAGGTTTTGGGGCAGCTTTGCGGAACTCGACCAGCTGCGCGTTGAGAGTATTGTTTTCGCTTCTGAGCCGGTCGTTTTCGGCCCTGAGTGCAGCGATTGAGACGCTTGTGCTTTGGCTCTGGCGCTGCTTGATGTCATGCAGGAGGCCCTTAATTGAGTTGAGTTTGGCGAGATCTGTGCGCACGCTTCTGACCTCAGAAACGAGCTGCTTGGCTGCCAGCTCAAACTCGAGCGACCCTACGATATCATGACGCAACGACAGCCCATTGGCACTGTTTTTGGAGTGGTTGAGGGTCATGGACTCGAGCGAGGCATTCTGCACCCCGAATATCGAGGTAATGTAATCATCTTCCCTTCCTTTAAGGGTACTTATCGAGGGGCTGCGGCCCTGTCTACCAGCACCAACTGCTGCCTGCTGCGACTGACTGACTGGTACCACATGTAAGGGCATCATTGAAATGCGGTCGACACGAGCGCTGATTTTCTTGTAAACAAGCATCGAGTTGTCCTCAGAGCTGATATCAATTCCCAGGTCAATGAGATCGTTTTTCTTGAGCTCAAACGGCTCGCTCTCGGTGTTCTCAGCACTTAGCCGCTGGCGATTGATATACGTTCCATTGCTCGATTTACAGTCCTTAAGCCACACTTTCCCTGATTCCTTCTCGGCCCAGAGCTCTGCGTGCTGCCTTGATAGCACCCTTGAGTCAAAGAAGCCATTATCAGGGCTAGCTGTCGTTTTCGAGTTTGTTTGACGCCCAAGCTTGAGAACATCAGGCGCAAACGGTACTAATAGTGATTTCTTTTCAAACGTACCATTCAGTGGCGCTAGTACCACCACCATGGCGAATTGTGACCGACGTGGACGCTCGTCCATGACTCTGTGAAATGTAAAAGGCTGACAAATGCGGAAAGTCTGGGAACCAGAGTGAGGTCAGGGTCAGGCGTCAGATCGAGCACGTACACTGAATTAAAGACTTTAACTACTTTCTAGTTTTTAGAATCCCAGTGTATCGTCAGGTCAGCGTCAGGCACCAGGCCAGGCGTCAGGGTTAGGCGCTAGGGTAAGGCGTCACGTCATTTCCAGATACTTATAGTTTCAAATACAACCAACACCCCAAATTGATCTAGTTCACAATCAAATAGAGTCCTCTTGTATGCACTGGACTGTGGCCATAATTACACCCTTAAAGTAGTGTGTATAACCCCTCAGTACTTACAGACACGTTATTAAATAACTAAAATTAGAATTTAACACATGATTAATTGATAAAAACACAATTCCGAGCCTCAAAAAGCCATTTATTCATCATCGAACCACTCAGAGCACTCTAAAGGTGGACTGAGAGGAGGGCCTAGAGTAGCAGCGCGTGCTTCTGCATTTCTGTTAAGTGCCGTTACTACCTCGTTGTCGCCTCGCATAACGTGCTCGTAATACCTGAAATCACCATGGTTCTCTGCATGAAGACATGGCTCTCCCAGGACCTGCAGCACTAGCTCCCTATCACGCCGCCAGCGAGGATGAAAGGCATATAAACATCTATTGACCGCACACACTTGCTTTACAAAATCGAGATCAAAATAGAGCATGTAGGCAATTTGCTCATGATATCTCTTCCAAAACTTGATACCCATTTCTGAGACTGAAGCAGAGAGAATCAGCTGCTTGTGAGGGATCTCGATGCGTTGGGCACAACGTACCCTTTCTTCTGGTCCCATTGAGCCGAGAGCAGTTTAAGGTCCTGCTTGGTACATATCTGCATAAAGTGCTTATAGATATCCTTCTCGAGCCCATACGGGTTATAGCGTTTCCATATTCTGTCGCTAGTGAATAGCCTGAACGCATCTTTGGAAACCATTGCCCATCTCATTATAAAATCGGGGCAATTCTCGACATGCTCGCCAACTAATAAGAATATATCTAGATTAAGTGCTCTAGCCATTTGTTGAAGCCAATGACAAACACTTGGTTGTGTATGAAGCTGCATTAGCGTGGTAGCTGTGATAACAGGTTGCGCTGTTTACGACAATGACCATCTCTAACCTCTAGATATTATTCATAACCTCGTGTATGAGGCTTATAGTCACAGCTTGGCGTTCACTATACAACCAGGTGGTACAAAACGTGGTAGGAGTAGTCAATTGCAGATATATAAGCTGTTGCAGGTAGCTAGATGTGCCTTATCTAAAGATGGATCCTTAAAATAGGATTCAAATAGTGAAAAGTCCGTCAACTGGGAAAAAGTAGCACACAAAACCTCGAAATGCAAAAAGATAATGACATCTGAGGGATTCGAACCCTCGCCTCCGTAGAGACCAGCACCTGAAGCTGGCGCCTTAGACCGCTCGGCCAAAATGCCTGACACTTATGTGAGCAAGCTTGAAAATATGTCCCAAGATGGAAAGTCACGTGATGAGCGATTTTTTAAAAAAACTGTGAAAACACGCTATATTGGGCAGTTATGGGAGATTTATTCATACGTTAGAAATCAGTGGCAATAAAGCTAGCTTTTGAGCATATAATGGTCCCATAAAAACCTTTTTATAGCTCTTTTCGTATATGTCTATCCGTCCTCCCTATACCTCACGCCTGGCGAATGCTTGCGGCCATCCATCCACTCAGGAGCGCATGAGTCCTTACGACTCGTTAATAAATTATATGGAAAAAAATCCATCTCTCCACCGGCACCAGATGGAAGGTCACATGACCTGGCAATTTCAAAGACCTTGCAAAAGGAGGCTATTTTGGCGCAAGTTTAGAAAAAGATATTCAATTTAGAAGTAATGTGCATAAAAAGAACCTTTTTACAACATGCAAATTCCATAAATACCTTTAATTGACTGTGTTTAGGAAACCTACGAGCATCTATACGTCCTCCCTATTTCACCAATAATGGCCGGGGGTGCATATGGGTCGTACGGCGATAAAAATCGGGAGGACGTTTAGTGGTACCTATTCTACCTTCCAAAATCCAACTCTACCCCTGACTCCGAGGACATACCTCTGACCGGCACTAAGAATCGACTGCCCTAGTGCAAAGGCTAATTAATTTTTTGACGGTTTTGGCAAAGCTCAAATTAGGTAACTCAGCTACATCTCCTTACGACTCTTCAATAAATTATACGGAAAAAAAAAAACATCTGGAGGGCCGAATTGACCCAAGTATGCAAAAAAAAGTAAATAGATCCATACAAAAAGCTACCATATACCACATCTAGTTCTAGTGATAAAACAAGAAGTACCCTCGCCTTTAATGAAGGGAATCCCAGGTACACCTCCATTATCATTGTTGAGTTCCCGAGTAGCATTGAAGAGATTGTTCGCTCGCGTTCTGGCAGATGGTGTCACAGATTGCTAAAGCTTTGAGGCCTGGTTTTCTGCACTGCGTTTACTGAGGCGCCCCATGGCCCCACCACCACTTGCATATGAGCTGCATAAAAAATGCAGAGCTAATATGACAACCGCACAGGAGCGCATGAGACTTGTATGAAACGTACATTTAGAGAAAAATAAAACATGTGATGCGTGATTAGGTATGCTCAGGTTAACAGGCCCTCTATCTAACTAAACAATATGCAAGCAAGAAAAGCTCTCGTGAGAATACGAGCTCTACTTAGATAGTCCTAATTATATATAATCCCTATAGTAGCCTCAATAACTGCGCCATATCCGTCGAACGCATCCCCGCTCCCAAGAATCCTTCCGCTTCGCTCATCTTTTTGCACGGGTTGAGCCAAACTTGTGATAGCTGGTCTGGCATTCTGAGCCGGGAAGTCCATCAGACACAGGGCCTCCAGCATATCAACTTGGTCCTACCCGCTGCCCCCGTCGAGTTTGTCTCGGCGTTTGGCGAGCGTTACACCAGATGGTTCGATATTAAAGCCATGGGCACCCGGGTTGGCGAGGGTAATGATGGGTTTCTCGACTCGGTGGCCACGGTCCAGAAGCTCGTCCAAATGGAGATCGATAGCGGCATTCCCGCTAACCGCATCGTTGTCGCAGGGTTCTCTCAGGGTGCTGCGGTCACCCTCGGCAGTGCCATTCTATTGGACATCAAACTAGCCGGCTTCATCGTACATTCGGGGTTCCTCACCAAGCAACTGGCCGCCAAGCCGCAGAAGAAGCCCGCCAATCTCGACACTCCACTGCTGATCATCCACGGAGAAAGCGACGACGTTGTAGAGTTCCCAGTTGCTGAAGCCTCACACAAGGCCATTGTTGATCATGGATTCACCGATGTAACTTGGAAGGCCTATTCCGGGCTCCTACACTCTTGAAATGAGAGCACTATCAACGATATTGGGGAATTCCTCCAAAAGACACTCAAGCGAGGCGAATGGTATTAGATAGATATTTACCTATAGGACACGATTATGGAAAAACAGAACATACAATGCACATTACTCAAGCTAAATTTTGAGGTATTCTTCCGGAATGGCTGTTTTTGTGAAACCCATGGACCTCTACAAGTCCTCCTTCTTTTCAGCACTTATGGCCGGACGCAAATGGCCGAATAAAATGGCCGATCGGACCTGAAAAAATAGGGTGGACGTTTAATATCATATACTACTTCCCAAAAGAAGCTATTTTGCAGTGTTTAACATTAATATTCACTCTCTTAGTAAAAAGCATCCCACCGTTCTGAGGGAAAATCATAGGGAGGCAGAGTGAGACTATTACCTCGACTAGCAGCATTATTCTTCAATAGAAAATCGGAAAGATGCTGCCCCCTTAGCTGCCATAGTATCATAGCACATTCACATAACTCAAATATTCAATACTTAGATACTTATAAAGAAATAAACTAATTAGTCCGGAAATTGAACTCGTTCCCATTCCAGTAGCGCTGACACTGAATATCGTTGCCTTCGGTATCCTTGGTGTTTACGACGACTAGAAACGCAGTGTTGTCGAGAAAAGAAGGTTCATCTTCAGGTTTGGTTTTGATAAGTGGAGGCCTCTGACCAGAACTCTCTACAGTTGGCATATAATGGGAAAAGTCGGTATAACTCACGAGGCTTGGTGATTTATTGCCACATCTTTTGCTCCAAAAGTCCTTGATATCGCCATTTGAAACATTTGCGTTGTAAAATTTTTTTAAGGCACCTCCATCTCTGTGATTGTCATAGTCGGGTACACATGAGACGGCAATATCCGTGACATTGCCTACAACAAGATTTGCCGAGAAGGGTGGGAACTCATCAAACTCCATTTTGTCGCCTTTGTTTTTGGTGTTTCCAGGATCAATGGATATCCAGCCGTTATCCTTGTACTCTTTGGGGCTGCTACAATCGCGGCCGCGCTTCACTTTTTTTCGAGTATACCTGGTGCCCCTCACTAGAGTTAACATGCCATTTTGACCATTTTTGGCATCATCATAAGACTTGAACCCGTTGAATTCTTGAGTTACGAGATATGAGGTGACGATATACTTGAGCGCGTTGCAAGCAACACCAGGCGATTGCCCTAGTGCATTGACCACATAGACTGGTAGGCGGCTGGAAACCAGATGGGGTTCATCTTTCCCGGGATTGGCGTACCTGTAAAACTCGGCACTATCAAGATTATTGGGGATATTCTCGTATGACCATGTTTTAGGATCAAGCTGGACGGTATGCCTCGCGAGTATTGCGTTACATTTTGCAACATCTTCACTATTACCGGCTTTGTTGCAGTAATCTCCGAGCTTGGGCGTGTCTACCGTCAAATCCCCCGATTTGGCTCTTGCAACGATATCGGGGCTGGAATCAGAGGTGGCAGTGGCGGTAGGAAAGCCTCGCTTGTTCAAATCAACAGTGCTAGCCTCTGCATCTAGAGATGCCTCAACATCATCGGACGAGTCATCGTACTCTGGCTCGATCGGGTAAGTGGCTTGACAGGTGGCTTTTGTAGAGGTGGTGGAGGAAGTAGAGGAAACGGAACTGACAGTGGTAGTCTCACGAATAGTACTATATGTCTTTCCCTTGGCTTCCTTCTCGATATACTCTGGACTTAGTGGTACTATGGCAGTATTGCCGAGCGCCGCGTAAACTGCTGAAAGGGGGATACCTAAACCGAATAGCGACATCCAGACCATTGCAGTTTCAGCAATAGCGCGACTACTTGCTGCGTCTGTGTCCTCTTTCAGAGCACCCCAACCATAGGCCATGCGCTTATCTTTTTCCCCGTTACCGGCATCAACGTCGTGGGCTTTGCCATACTGGTAATAGAGATTGAGCATGTGGAGCACATAGGACTGGCTCGCATCATCGTCCTTGGCAAGCTTCCTCACAAAGTTGGTGTCGTCCTCGTTCAATGGGCGATCTTTCTTCAACGTGTCCACGATCTTCCACTTGTCTGGGGTCTTGGTATTTGGGTCTGGATTTGGATGGTCTGAGCGATTAAAGCGTGCGTTGACATAGGTTCTGACTTTCTCATACTCTTTGGTCTGAATCATGTAGTTAGTGGGTACCATAAGTAAAAGAATCCCTGCGGCATCTCGGGCTTTTTGCATGTCCTCCTCGTGGCTTTCTTGGTTGTGATCCTTGAACAGCGACCACATAGGCTCCCAGATATTGTTAAAGTAAAAGAGGTCGGGGTAGTCTTTGTTATTAGACAGATCCAGGTTTCTAGCGACATCCTTAAAAACCGACAAGGCGCCCAAATAGGTGTGGTTAGCCATTAAAGCTTTCGAATGATTAAGGTCACGGTCATGATCGGTAGTGATTCCAATTACGTTCTCAATATCGCGAATGTTTCCTTGGTTATCACTACGCTTGAAAATATCAGCATCAATGCTTGTTGATGCTTGCTGACCAGATAGAAAGGCAGAGGTTGAGGTCTCAATACCATAGGCAGTAGCGTATTCAGAAGTGACTTTACTGGGATCAGAGGTATAGACAACCTCGCTAGCATGCTTAGAGACAGTATCATCGTTACACAGCGCAAGTATCGGCAGCGTGAGTAGTATCGCCGATTTCATGGTAAATATGTGTTGAATATCGATATCCACATCTATTTAAGTAAATGAAGATGCATGAAGTTGTCAGAGAATGTCTACGGCACGAGTTGAGACAATCAGGCTCAGGCCACATTCCACCCAAAGGTTCTATTTTTGTGAGCGATGGGTAGCTGGAGAGTAGCTGGAGAGCTCCGGGATTGATTCATCTATCTTATAATTCGAGGCTTCCTCTGCTATTCACCTTGGTTGGTAGGGCACAAGGAGTCTCTTGCCGGTGGAAACCGAGTTAAAAACCCAAGGAACATGATAAAAGAATAAATGTGGCTCTCTAATAATTATTATAATTCATGAGTTTCTGTCTACATTTCGCCAATTCGTCTCGATGCGTAAGAACTCGCATTGCATGCATCATGCAAGGATGCTATGGATTCTGGGGTCAAGAGGAACAGTCGCTACTTTTTGCGCGCTTAGCACTATGAATGACGCAAATAGGTAGAGCCATTTGCTTTATAGTGAATGACCTGAAATATGTTTGCCAAAAGTAACCAAAATTAACATGGTTAATAGGTACCCCTGGGTCCCCCCTCCTGCATACACGCTTCGTTTCAGGTTCTTATGCACGTTAGTCTCCTGCGTCTGGCTCTATCTGTTACATAGTGATACACAAATCTACAAGGGTGTGCAATCCATACGCGTAAGTACAATCAGAGCTCTCTACTTGTGTGAGGACGGGTTTGTGCGGCGATTGTATTACTGGACCCGTACTCAAAATCAATGCTACTCCCAGACCCTCAAAATACTGATTCACTCGACGCGTGGCGTGCAGAATATACCAGTAGCTAGCAGCAAACTTTGGCTACACAAATACATGGCAAAGCGCTAATGACCTTTCGATTAGACCTAGTCTTCTGCACTTATGATAGTCTGGTCTCCCTCCATTTTCCCATGAACATATTCGAGTCTCGCTAACGACATTCTGCATGTAGCCTGCATAGGGTATATACACTAATTGAATACCAGCGAGTAGTATGCTCTTTGTGGACCCGATGAATTGGTCTACTGATTAGTGTTTAGTGTTGATATTGAAATACAGCATATAAACGAAGGTCTGCGGACAGATGTGTTGGTTGTAATGGGAGGATAAGGAGGGTTTAAGATATTATCGTTGAAATACCTTTTGAGAGCTGTTTATGAACCAATAAATACCCGAAAATAGCTGTTTTTGCACACACTATGGGTTTCTACACGTCCTCCTTATTTTCACCACTAATGGCCGGACGGACGCAAATGGCGAACGAAATGGCCGAATAAAATGGCCGACCGGACCTGAAAAAATAGGGAGGACGTATAGACCATGAGACACGTGACTTCCGATGCGAGCAAATGGCCGCACTTGAAAATAGAAAGACGTTTAAAGATTTCTCTTATGCGTAGTCTAGAAGCTTTTCAACACTATACTATCTAATCGAAATCTACAACGCTTTGGGGCTTTTCATTCACCTGCAGCTTGAAAACGTCAGGACGCGAGTAATGGCCCACAGGATCGAAATCGTACCTGGCGCGAGGAATATCGTCCAGATTAATGTCTGCAGTGATTAGACCCGGCTTTCCAATCAAAGGCCCGGCAACAATATTGCCCATGGGGTCCACAATGACACTGCCACCGTTGATAAGAGGGCGCTCTGGATCGTCCCAGTTCTTGCGGGTAATACCGAGGTTTTTGGGCGAGTCCTGAAACTGAACAGCACTAATCACAAACATTCTTCCCTCGTAGGCGATATGGCGCATGGAGACCCGCCACATTTCACGATCGTCCACGGTGGGTGCGCACCAGACCTCGACTCCTTTAGCGTACATGGCAGTGCGAAGCAGCGGCATAAAGTTCTCCCAGCAAATTGCAGTGCCCACACGGCCAGCAGCGGTCTCCACAGTTGGTAAAGTGGACCCGTCGCCCTGACCCCAGATCAAACGTTCGCTGGCAGTGGGCATAAGTTTGCGATGCTTTGCAGCGAGACCGTCCTTGGGAGTGAACAGGAGCGCGGTACAGTAGAGGGTGCTTCCATCACGCTCAATTACACCAATAACGATGGAGGCATCAGTGCTGGCACTAAACTTGGCCAATTGGTCTGTTTCCGGACCAGGAACACGCACAGCATTCTCAAAGTACTGGCGAAACTCTTCTATACCTTCAGGGGTACGTGATCCCAGCACGGTACCGAAGTCCAGGGACTTGGGGTAACCACCGAGCGTGGCCTCGGGGATCACCACTAATTTGGCGCCAGAGTCAATCACTTCATTGCGGTAAGCGAGGATCTGCTCCAGGGTTTCCGCAGTAGTTTTGAGAGAACCAATTTGGAGAGCGGCTACTTTGGTCATTGAGTCATGAGTGAAGAGAGAGCGTAGGTTATATATAACCGAGGGGAGGGGAAGGAGACGGAAGAGGAATATGAGAGAATAATTTGATTAAATATGAGGGTGATGCTAGATTTTTCCAATTGACCTGAGCACATACCAAATTGCGCATCTACGTATCTAAACGAGAGACACAGTCAGGCATATAGAGCTTTGGCATAGTGAGGCTTATTAGAGGCTCACTAGTCACACTCAGACAGTGAGGCAGTCACAACTGCATGCTCTGATGAAGATCAACCAACTTTGTCTTGACCCTCCGCTCAGGCCCATCGAAAAATTGGGTAGCTCGAAGACCGGCCCCCGGACTCACCGCAAAGTCAAACGTCTTTTCAGAATGAGCACTCCAAGGCGGTAGAGTCTCGGGCTGCGACTGATAGATGACGTAACCAACGCCGATAAGGGCCGTCAGTAACCAGGCTGCGATGAAAGCTCCCGAGACAATTGATTGCGTTATGATCTGGTTGTGGAAGGTCTTTTCGAGGGCGCCGAGCTTGTTTTGAATAAAGTTCTCTGTGGTGTCGCTTACCTGCATTAGAGCAGTAGTATTTCCGCCCCCCAGCGACGGAAACTGGACCTGGCTGTTATCATGGACCCAAGTGAAGCCCTTTTCGAGGGTTTGCACTTTATTGCCAATAACACAAGTCAGTACTGCGTCGACGGTCGAGTAAAACGGCGTATCCCCCAGCGTTTTGTTGACTTCGCGGTTGATCTCGGCCATAAACGACGAAAGCGTGCTATTGACGGCCATACTACCAGAGTGGACCCACCCGAGCACTTGCTTATTGATATTCGATTCGATTCGAGCAATCTCAAGATTAACGCTGGACCGCCATATGACCCAATCGAGAGTTGCAGTGGTAGTGGCATTGGCGATAGGGTTCATGACCACGGCCTGGATCTCACGGGATGCCTTGAGAAAGACAGTGTAAACGCCATACTCTATGAGCGATATCAGAGCACCCGCTAGTCCCAGATACAGAATTGCTAAAGCGTGCTGGTTGCAGGAGTACTGAATAAACCACAAAAGGGCCGGCTTGGAGCCGTGGAACCGCATACAAATCGTACTAAGGGTGCTTTCGATCCCGGTCATGGTAGCAAACGATATTGCACTCATATTCGCCGCAGACTGAAGCCGGGCAGTGCGACCCACAACGGTGTCGAGGTTGTCGGCAATCGACGTGAGCCGTAGCCAGCGACGGTAGGTAGCATAAAGTCTCCAGAGCAGTGCCAAAACGATGCCTGCAGCACAAAGGCCAATGAAAACATTGATGCAGCTCGATATATCGCCAATGACTCGGTCAAAGCTACCGCTAACCTGAGATTTATTGCATACTGAAACAGACCGGATAGGTGGGACCTTGAATGTTTGATCAGAGACGGAGAATTTGGTGTTGTTTTTGATTGAGCCCACTTCTTTGCGCAGTGCATCAATTGGAACGCTAATGACCTCGGAGATAGCGTGCTGAGCGTCGCCATAAGTGGGGACATTACTCTTGAACTTTTCAATTGAGGAAGTGACATTCTCTGGAATTGAGATACTTCTCAGCGAGTCCAAGCTGGCGTTGACTCCTTTGATCAGCTGCTCCTGGCCGGTCACAAACTTTGTGATTTCGTTGATCAAGCCGGTGGCATCGTTGATCAGATCCTCGATTTTCACGACAAAATCCGCAATGTCATTGGCAGCAGTAACAACAGTATCGTTTACAGTTTTGACGGCAGACTCGGCCAAGTCCAGTGACTCGGTTGCAGCGATATTAAATAGCGAAACCGTCAAGCATGTCCACGTCCCCACTGTCATTTCAATAGCGAAAAGAATAAGCTGCTTGAGAGCTAAAAGCAACAAATCGCATAATTTGAAAATGGCACCCACTGCAGATGTCAATGAATCCTGTACTATTTGCCCAGCGACTATAGCGGCCTCCCGCCTCGCGTTGATCATGGTATTCATTGCCGATTCAAATGAGGAGCACGAGCTCAGCGTTGAATCTCTTATTGTATTTAGGCTCAAGTCCAGAAATTGCCGTAATAGTACGAGCTTTACAATATACATCACGAATACGCAAATGGTCTTTTCCATCCAAGCCTGAGAGAGTCTTCCCTTTAAACATACAAAAGGGGTTTGCTGATCTTCATAACCATCATGCAGAGAGATCATGGTGGGGGCTGGTGGTGAGTGACCGCATTATAAACAATTCTTGCAGGTGGGTCCCTTAGCGGGTCGTTGATCAGATTGAGACATTTAATTAGAGATGAAACGGGGCTACGAATAGTAATTGTCCTTGGTTGAGTACCAATATTAGTTGGTGGAGCTTAAAGTGAGCGGTCCCATGGTCAGATTGACAGTGTGGTTCCTGAGATTCAGATTGGCTCTGTCTTGACGTTCAGATTGAGGGCATTGGTTCAAGCATTGAATGAAGCTCTATTAATTCTTTGGCTGCACCACAATTTCTTTTTTTTTTGAGGCTACCTCTTTCTTTGTTGAGCGAGTTACTTTGGTTGCGGTCACTTTGTGAGATACAGTAGAGTGATATCATTGTATTAAACTGGGAAAGCGATACACTATCTGTCTCCGAAGCGCCCTAATCGCGGTCTACACAGGCAGGGTTCGCCCTGATATAGACCCACCCGAACGACTCACCCGAGCGACTTTGACAGCTCCCTGTGGACTACTCTGCACTCATATTACCCAGCTCAGATCAATATCTAAACCTGCCTTGTCTTCATTGTCCATAAATTTGGTTCACCCTGAGCATACGGACTCTTGGAATATGGGTCCTGATATGGCTGATTATTAGAGGTATGACGCCACATGCCTTGCCCAAGCAGATATGAAATACTCCTAGGGCTACTATTAGATTCCTGGCCAAGCGGTTTCTGTGGTTTACGCTTGATTTGTTCCGCAGTACTTTTGAGCTCCCATGCACTCGAGGGCGAAAGACGAGAGTAGTAGGAGGGCTCCAATTTGACGATTTCAAACCCCAGAGATGTGTAAAATTGGCACGCAACGATATTTTTCACCCATACATGAAGGTATATGGAGGCACCTGGAGGTGGCTTGGCAACGTCGATGCCCTTGTAGAAGATCTGGGAGCCCAACCCTCTGCCCTGTAACGAGGGGGACACAGTTATTGTTTTAACGTAAAGATCACCATTGATTTTCACGATGCAAATCGCAGCCACAGCGGAATCACCCACATAGCCTATTAGGGTGACATGCGAGCTATTTTGGGCCAGCAGATCGGAATAAAACTGGTACTCATAAGACATTGGTAAACTACGATCATTTAATTCCTGTAGATCTTTTAGATTGCCTATGTGCAACAGCTCATACCTCATTGCTGACACAAGGGTGATCCACAACAATTAGAGTACGAATCCACAATATAGATAGCTACCAGGCTCATAATTCTCCTGTGATAAGAGTATACGGTAAGGATGACGATGGGGTAGCCACCTGCGCGCACATCCACGGCTTTTACCCGTACTTTTATGCTCTATATGAGCCACGGGTGCTCCATTCAACTCAGGAGTACTGCACTGCCCTCCACAATGCTATAGATTCTGCACTAGCAATAGTATACAAGCGACAGACCCCCTTTGTACATGCTGTAACCCCCACCGAAGGTATTTCCATCTATGGGTACCAGACTAAACCGCAGACATTCCTCAAGATTGAGCTCATAAATCATGTTTTTGTGCACAAGCTAGCCGATATGCTGGTCAATGGCTCGGGAATCGATAGACTACAGCCCTTTGAGGCCCATATCCCGTACCTTTTACACTTTTTAGCCGACTACAACCTTAGCGGGTGCGGCTGGCTTAGATTCGACAAGTACCAGGAAAAACCCTCAGGCAACAAAATAAGTGAGCTTCGCGATCTCGATATTAGCTGCGATGATATTCTTGCCAGCAGCGAGTCGCAGAATGAAGTCACACAGCGCCATATTAATAGTCTACGGGAGCTTCAGGTTCAGGACGCCAATACGCGGCGTGCTTTGGGGGTTGATTTGTATACAATGACGCTAGGAGAGCCCGAGGATATGGTTTTAGAGTGGGAGAATCAGAAGCGGATGGAAGAGGATCTAAATTTGCTTTTAAATGAGACGGGGGATGGAGATAGAGATAGTAGCATGGCATCTGATGGTCAAAACAACTCTGTCCGACCCAAACCCACCGCTCCCACTCAACAAAACTCTCAACTCACCCCATACTCTGCACCCGACCTCGTTACTAGGTCCCTGGTCCAAGAAGCTTCGCTCACCGCAAGGCCCATCAGCCAGCAAGAAGAGCAGGAAGCACACAAACGAGCCTCCATGCTACTTAAACAATCTAAACAACCATTCTTATCTATGGACACTGCCCGAAAAATAGCACAACACTGTGATTCCGAGCTCGATGGACCCGCATACCAAGTACTTATGGTCGCCGCCCCGCTAACTGCCGCTGTCACCAACACTGTAGGCACTCAAGTGTACCAACGGCCTTTCTACGGGAACCCTCAAGATGTATCGCTCTTTCCGTTCACTTATGGTGGTAAAGAGTACAAGCTCAAGACCCGCGAGGCGGAAGACCTACCCCGATTCAAATTCAGCAGTCACTTCACCGGAAACACGATCCAGGCGTTTCTCAATGATTATGAAAATGTGCCATCGAGACCAGAAACGGTTTTCCAGCTGGGGAAGCTGCCGCCTAGTCGAAAACAGGTAGTAGAATGGTGCAAGAATCACGCCAGCTCTCAAGCGTCCGAGGCTGCGTTGTCGTATGCGATGCCATCACTGCCAACTATTGCTTCCTCTGACGAGCTGAGTCTCATGTGCCTTGAAGTGTTTACTGTTGTTCGCAAAGACCAGACTCCTTTGGCGGAAACGGACCCTCTTGAGGCGGTTATTTGGCAAATGGGCAAAGAGCGGGGTGTGATTGAGGTGGAACGAGACAAGGGTGGCGCAAATAAGCGGCACTCTAGCTCCGTTAATGGCTCCGTTGACACTGAATACCATACCTCACGCAACGCCCACCTGGTGTCCACCGAACTAGAGCTCATTGAAAAACTCATCGATCTAGTTAAAAGACTAGACCCAGACCTTCTTACCGGCTACGAAACTGACTCATTCTCGTGGGGATATGTGGCCGAACGGTATACCCAGCTCACAGACGAAATTCTCGATATTGGCCGCCTCAAGCCCGGAAACGCTTTTACCCGCGTTGACCCGATTCTACACCCTGGCCGCTATATCATCAACCTGTGGTATATTCTGCGCCACGAGATTACTTTGCCCAAGTATACGCTGGAGGTAGCTATCCAGCATACGTTTCACCACCCCACGCCGCATTATAGTTTTGATACGCTCTGTGAATGGTGGGCAGGGGACCGTGAAAAAGTCCTTGACTATTTTGCGGAGCGCATCAGACTTACCCTCAAGCTTATTGACCACCTCGAGCTCATTTCCAAGTACTCTGAGCAGGCGCGAATTATAGGTATTGATTTCTATTCGTGCATGACACGTGGATCACAATTCAAAGTAGAGTCCGTGCTGTGCCGGCTAAGCAAAAAGCGGAATTTCAGGCTAATTTCGCCGAGCAGAGCCCAGGTGGCACAACAGGCCGCCCTGGAGAGGATCCCACTAGTGATGGAGCCCGAATCAAACCTTTACACCGACCCTATTTGCGTATTGGATTTCAGATCACTATATCCCTCTATCATTATCGCGTTTAATCTCTGCTTTAGCACTTGTATTGGGCGGCTCCAGCCATGGAAGGGCAAAAACAAGCTGGGAATACTGGCGGATTTACCCATCAGCCCGGAACTTAACAAAAGAGATATATTTATTGCCCCGAACGGTATCGGGTACGTTAAACCTCACCTGAGGCGGTCGGTGCTGGCCACGATGCTCAAGGAGATTCTCGAGTCACGATTTATGATCAAAAACAGCATGAAACTCAAGAAAGACGATTTGCGGTACCAGCGCAACATGAACAGCAAGCAGATGGCGCTCAAGTTTATTGCAAACGTGACTTATGGATACGTCTCTGCTTCATTCACTGGCCGTATGCCGTGCGCAGAAGTTGCCGACACGATTGTATCCACAGGAAGGGAGCTACTTGTGAAAAGCATTGCAATTATAGAATCACAAAAACAGTGGGGTATTGTTCCCAAAGTAGTTTACGGCGATACCGATAGCTTGTTTGTAAAGCTGCCTGGAGTGTCCAAGGCGCAGGCTTTTGAGATTGGGAATGAGCTGGCAAAGATTGTAACTGCGTCTTTTCCCTCGCCGATTGAGCTCGAGATGGAAAAAGTATACAAACCGTGCATTCTCCTGACCAAGAAACGGTATGTGGGCCTGAGCTATAGTTCCCCCCATGCGAGTGCAAAGTTCGACGCTAAAGGTACCGAGACTATTAGAAGAGACGGAACACCAATCGAGTCCCGCCTTGAGCGTGGTGCGCTCGATCTGCTGTTTCAGGACTGCAATCTATCGCGGGTCAAAGCGTATCTACAGGACGAGTGGCGCAAAATATTGGACGGGAATGTGAATCTTAAGGAATTTTGTTTTTCGCAGCAGGTGAAGCTTGGCCATTACCGTGCCAATGCATCAAATCTACCTCCTGGCGCCGTAGTGAGCCTCAAAAGAGCAGCAGTTGATAAGGGTTCAATCCCCCAGTACAACGAGCGGGTCTCGTACATTATAAAAAATGGGCTGGGAAACATCAATGAACGAGCAGTTTCGCCGCATGAGATCGTTCAGGACCCACACATGACTATTGACTCGCAGTACTATATTCTCAAGAACATTATTCCGCCCCTGGAGCGTCTATTTAATATATTCGGAGCAGATGTGCGCCGCTGGTATACTGAGATGCCCAAGTCCAACAAATCACCAAACACGCACCTGTACAAGGCTCAATGTAGCGTGTGCCACGGCCGTAGCGACCAGCCTCTTTGCACGATGTGCCGGGTCAATGAAGCAGAGAGTTTATATATCTTACAGAGCCGCGAGAATCAACAGCAGCGGGAGCTTGAAAAGTTCGAGAAGTCGTGCTATGATTGTAGCGGCAAGACGGGGAGCCGGTTTTGTATATCTCAGGATTGCGGCGTTTATTATGACCGTGAGCGGGCCCGTGGGGAGCTACGAGAGGTTCATAGGGAGACCCAAGAGGCTGAGGATTTTCTTGGATGAGGGTGCGGGTGAATGGCTTTAGCCGAGCATTCGAGAGTCGAGAGATCAAGCCGTTCGACTGATGAGTCCACTCCCACCACTTCACATATTTATAACTATTTAATAACATATAGACTTGTCCCATTGTTGATCCTGCATAAACGAGATCAATTGGCGTGTAGCTCGGGTCTGAATGAGCGGATGGCTAGCAACCACCGTAATGAACTTTTCAAGACCCGAACGGCGCTGCTCAATAATCTCCTCAGAGAACCGGTTGGAGAAAACCTTACCTGGAAGGTCCGGTAGAGTGACCCCAATCTCGCGGTCCAAATAGTCGCGAAACGCATCAAAGTCCGAGTACCTGCGCCTCACCGAGGAGTCCTTGTACCTAAAAGTGGGAATGTTTGTGCGGCAGATAATCTCATAGTCTGTGTACATGTTGCGGGAGGTTCCATGGGTCTGAGGGTTGACGACCTCCACTTCGAGGAAGTTCTCGGGCGCCCCGTAGATCTCGTCAAACGACTGTTGCTTTGTTTCCCCTAGGGATGTTGCAATGCTCTGAAATTGTCGCATTCTCGGCACCCCAACGATGTTGCAAACACAAGAGTTGAATGTCGCAAAGCTGACAACAAGAATGAACTCAAACGGGGACGCGCCCGAAAACCTGTTTATCTTGGTGCTTGTGGACCTTTATTGCCGGGGGCTCATTCCAAACGAGCACCTGATAGATACAATGAGCATCGTTGTTTCGTATATTCGGCAATTTGACGACCCACATAGGCGCGCGCTGGCGGACGTTTCGGAGCAGCTCAAGGCCATTCACAGCGATATTCGCGCATTGTACAAGTCCCATCTTTGGGGAATTGAGAATTTGGATGATTTCCATAGCTTTTTCGATACCCTTGAGCTCCAATTCACCAGAACTGGTGTTTACGCCAGACCATTACGGACAGATTCGGTGGTGGGCGGGTTTGTGCGCGATATGGTGGTCTATTTTGAGCGTTTAGATTTCAGTCAGAGGGCAAGGATGTGGGAGATGTTTAAATTACGGCGGAATGAGGTGTTTGGCGAGCGAGTGTTTGGCGAGACTGAGCGGGTGTTTGTAGAGCCCGTGGGGGATAACATTGTCAGCGATGCTGACGAGACGGCCAAAAAAGAGACGGCTAACTACATCACTTACACTCAAGTCACTAGAGCCACCCAGAACTTGGACCTTCACGGCGCCATTAGCGAGATCCACCGAATCTACGATGAAAGCTCAGTCGCACGGCCTGCAGAAGCGCTTGTCTTGGTCTTTTGCGTACTTGCGTATCATTCGCACATTGATCAGTCGCTCAAAGTGGCCGAGGAAGCGATCGTTGCGGCGAGGACCTCCCACGATATGGACACCATCGCAAACGTCGTAATGAAGATCTGGGAGACTCTGAACCTGTTTCCCGATGCTAAAATCCCCAAAAGTATCGGCAACATGAAACGGTTGATGGATTACCTCCTCAGCATCTCCAATCAGCTGGACTACTCGCTGCGGTTCACCATCAAAGTGTTTGAGATCACCTATCTTCGTGAATCAGGCTCACCGCTCGATACTCTGGTACGCAAACTCGACAATTTGATGGGCCTATACACCTGCATTAACCTCACCGATGAGGCGGCGGCCGCTTTTCACCAGGAGAGTTACGAGGTATGGTCGCTTTATGGGAAATCAACCCTAGCGCAATGCCACCATGAGCTTGTGCTAATGATAAGAGAGCGTGAGCCCTGGGACGCAAGCCTCAACTTGTACCGCTTTGAGACATTTGTGCTGCTGGAACAAGGGTTTGAAGGCGATGCTGATACCGCGCTAGTGAGGCTCGAGACGCTGAAACCCGAGGACAATATCTCGCGTCTACAGCTGTATAAACTTACCAAGCTGATTTTAGAGGTTATTTCGCTCACCAAGCGCTTCAAGTTCCACGAGGCCGCGTCTGTCCTGTCCATTCTCAAATCCATTCCCACGCAGCAGTGTGCTGCGCACCAGCGAGCAGTGATATACGCCGAAACCGAGCTACTCCTAGCGCAAGGTCATAATGTCGAGGCATACGAAGCCAGTGTCAGTGCCCACTCAACAACCTCAGACCCCAGGTTTCTGTTGTATGCGGCGCGGTCCCTGTTTTGTTTTTCCGAATCCTCGATGAAAGTACGACGCATCGAAGCGCTTCAAGTGGCCCACGATTGCGAGGACTGTAACTCGGTACCGATCAAAATTGAAGCCAAGATTATCCGCGCTTTTGCGCACGCGCACTCGGAAAACCTCCAAGAACTCAAGAAGGGCATCACGCTATGTGACGAGTGTATTCCACAAGCCAGCTCGGCTCACCGTTCGCGGCTATTGGTAGACGCGCTGGTGATCAAAACCATGTGCGTTCTCCAACTGTACTACCAGGGCGAAGCATCCATCGCTCGAGTAAAGGCATGCTATAATTTGGCGCAAGCACAGGTAGACTTGATCGAGGGGTCCAGCTTCTTGCCGCAGGGCCGCCAGCTACGAGATCTGTATGAGGATATCCTCAAGGAAAGTAGCGCTGGGGACGGAACCGATCTACTGAAACCCAAGACTATCAATGGTCGCACCTCGTTCATCAAGGTGATGGTGGATACCACTGATCTCAAGCGCAAATCTTATCACTCTGAGCGTCGCGCTTCCAAGAGGCGTCGGTCGTTATTGATGCCGTTGTAGTTGTCCATACAGTTTTACGCATCGCAGATGCATCGCAGGCGCACAGATCTACCGACTCACGCGCCGCCCTATATTTATTGATTAATTAATTGCTAATGCAACTCTATGTACAAAGTAACGCGGCTACTGCTGCCACGTTTGAACAAGACGGACAATCAGATCCCAGGTACCAAACATAATGATACTGTTGGGGACTGTACGCAGTAAATGAGGGGTCAAGCCGCCATACATGGAGGCCAAGCCTTCCTCTTTAATAATAAGGCGGAAGCAGTGGACAAGACCGCGGTACTTGGGCTGACCATCTGGCGTGCTCGGCGCTTGTCTCAATCGTGTACGTACTACCTCGTGGGGGTATGTCAAGAGCGAAGCGGCAAATTTAGCGGCACCAGCGGCACCTGAGGTGGCGCACCAGTTGAGGAATTTGTCTGATGCTTGGAGTTTATGGCCCATCTCGAGCCGGCGCTTCTCGGTGCGGGAAATAAACAGTTTCATTTGCTCATAGAGAACCCACTGGATAGAACTCTCGATTGTTCCCAGGTAAGAGGCCGAGAGACCGCGGTAAAGTGCGCGGAATCCTTCGTTTTTAATGATTTTCCGTGTGCAGTCGAAACTGCCGTTATACTCACGTGCTACCTGTTTGTCGAGCTGCAGCCGGGTCTTGACGAGCCAGATGGGATTTGTGACAGTTGATGTGACGATTCCAGCGCAGACGCCCGATGCAAGGTGTGTGAGACTATTATCTAGAGAGAATCCCTGGGCCGACAAAACGTCTTTGGCTAGCCCATATGTGAAGAAATTGACGCTCCGAGCCGGGACAACGCCCGCCAGATTAGGGCCCAATCCTTTAAATAATGACCTGAACCCTTCGTTTGAGTATATGCGACCCACGATCTGAAAAGTGTCTGCTACATGGTAGTATCCTTTTTTGAGCACATTCCCCTGGCGTTTAGCAGATGTTAGATCGGTGTATATATCTGATTGTAATCTTGTCTTGACCACATCTAGGGGTGCGGTGAACAGAGCACCCATCATACCAGCAATGCCTCCCGCATAGAAATGCGTCCATGGTGAGACCTGTGGGGACTTGTGAGTAGGTAGAGTCTCTACGGGGCTGATTTCCGCACTATCCTCATCGGAACTGAGGTGATCTTTTAAGAGCTGTTTCGACATTAAGATCTGATTGCGAATAATGAAAAAAAGTGGATCAGTCACGTGAGACCGATATGGGATGGAACTGGTTGGAGGGTGTGCTCGAGGAACGGGGGGGTCGATGGACGGGGGGTCGAGGGACGAGGGGTCGATGGACTGCTAGTGACTATTAGAGGCATCCAAAGGCAGTAATAGTCGGTTGCAAAATCGATATACCCCTGTCACGTGACAGATCCATCCTCAGCTCTATATATCCTCTGAAACCTACAGGTGGTACAAGTAGCCCTCAACTTGATTAATTCAGCAATACATGCATTACTATATAATTTATGCGCATTAACTTAGATATAAGTCTCGTAGGCAATAGGGGTGACGGTCTCGGTACCGTTCTTCAAAGAGATGGTGCGGGCCTCACGGGGCTGGGCAGGGAGACGCTTAAGTTGGAAGCGGGTGCCATTAGCACGGGCCTCACGCTTGAGCTCAGCGGTCTTCTTGGCACGCTCAATGAACTCCTGACGACACTTGGAGTGGTTGACGTGCTCGACACGGAGGTTGACACGCTTCTCAATGTAGCGGTTGCCAACAACCTTGTAAACAATGACACCGACGGAGGACTTAGTGACGTTGAAAACGATACCGGTCTTGCCGTGGTAGAATTTGTGAGGCATACCCTTTTGGATAGAACCGTTGGCCTTGATGTCGACAATGTCACCGACACGGTAGGTCTTGAGGTAGACGCCCATGGGGATAGTACCATGCTTGCGGAAATCACGGCTGAATGCGTAACGGGTGCCGGAGCGGTATCCACGAGATTTACCCATTTGATATTGTGAGAGATTTCGAGTGGTGTGAGTGGATTGTATGGGGGTGAAAAGTTGGGAGCCCTATTGTGCTTAGTAAGTATGTAGCCCTGGGTAGTGGAGGTGGAAAATATAGATACAATTGTAGATACGATTATAGATAGTAGGTGGTTTAATGAATCAATTGATCACTGGGCTTGGCTTGGCTTGGCTTGGCTGGACTGGTCAACTGGTGTGGGTCACTGATCTGATCTGGTCTGGTCGGGTCTGGCCTGGCCTAGCCTGGTCTCGTTGGGGGTACATAGGTAATAAACTAGTAATCTTTAGGGATGGTTTTTGAATACTTTGGATAGTATCACTCGAGTAGCTTGATTTACATACATGTATTGTCTCTGTGTCCAACTCTATGGTCCTAATTGTCCACCCTATTATTAGTCAGCAACATAGGGCACTCGTCACACACCACTCCTCCCACTCACATCAACTCCCCACCGCGAAATTTCACCAGAATGCCCTCCGCTCCCCGCAACTACTCAAAGACATACTCTGTCCCCAAGCAGGCCTACGACTCTGCCCGTCTCGACGCCGAGCTCAAGCTCTGCGGTGAGTACGGTCTCCGTAACAAGCGCGAAATCTACCGCATCGGTCTCCAGCTCTCCAAGATCCGTCGTGCCGCTCGTGACCTCTTGACCCGTGACGAGAAGGACCCTAAGCGTCTCTTTGAGGGTAATGCCCTTATCCGCCGTCTCGTGCGCACCGGTATTCTCTCTGAGGACAAGATGAAGCTCGATTACGTTCTTGCCCTTTCCATTGAGGATTTCCTTGAGCGTCGTCTCCAGACTCAGGTCTTCAAGCTCGGCCTCGCTCGCTCTATCCACCACGCCCGTGTCTTGATCAAGCAGCGCCACATTGCTGTTGGTAAGCAGGTCGTCAACGTCCCCAGCTTCCTTGTTCGTCTCGACTCCCAGAAGCACATTGACTTCTCCCCCAACTCTCCTTATGGTGGTGGCCGCCCTGGCCGTGTTGCCCGCCGTAACGCCAAGAAGAGCGACGGTGCCGAGGAGGAGGAAGAGGAGTAAACTAGCTCCCTCAAAAAACTGGCATTGCCATAGATATATATTAATTAGTGGCCACTAGTATTTCATTGCGCGCTTAGGCGCGAAGAGCAGCGAAACTAGTGCCTAAATGTAGATCGCTTGCCACATATTTCAAACTAAAAGTGCAGTGCACAATTGCCCAGTCGGTGTCTAGAGCCGCATACTAACGGTTTCGCGGATTTAGATGCCTTCAATTATTTATTTCGCTATTTATTTAGGTTAACCGTAATGGCTACATATTAGTTAGGTCGGCTTGAGACTATCTGACTTGCTGCGTCCAGTATACTTTTTAGGTTTCAACCGCACTGCTCACATGTCTTGCTAGCCAAGCGTTCACCGTACACAGTACCACAATTCAATCGAGGGTCTGGAACCTCACTTTAGCTGAACCTCAATTTACGGCGAATAGCAGTCGAAGATCTTGAAATGCGTCAACAGATATAAAAGAAAGGCTCTCTATAATAATCTGTGCCCAATCACTATCACTACCTACTCATGTAATACTGCCAATCCACTAATCACGGAACGAATCCAGCATCACCGACCAATGATTGAATAATAAATTTTCTACAACCTCGCCGATTCCGACATGTTTGATTGGCCACACGCGCAGGCCATACGCACAGGCCTCACGCACTTATGCACTCGCATTATGCACTTTCAGTCAGCGCACTCGAGTATGCGCCTTCAGCCTCCAGCTCTGGCCTGATAATCATCCTAAAACGTATGGTAATGGGTGCAAGAATAGCCGGTAACTCCCGATAAACACGTCAAATCAGCGCCAATCTAAACATTAGACTATTCACCTCGCCTACAAATCTACTAACGATTCGCCTGATCAACGACGCCAAGATGATCTAGCGTAGAAGTGCATACTTTTCACCGCTCCTTACATCATAGACGCATAGCTTTGCATAAAATATGTATCCGTGGATGTACCAGTGCTTTAAATATACACGATTTAATCTGTATCTACTTGAAAATAGTTTCCGGGTCTCTATGAGCCCTTTTGGCGATACGGTTTACCGAGTGTCAAGTGGGAATGCCTCAACGTCTGTTGGCATCTAAAGACCTATTTATGCGTACTTTAAAATCCGGAAAATCTCAGACGTATCATTTTTATACTTTGATCCCCGCCAACACCTCTTCATTCTCAGAAATCAGCAATCGGTAAAAGCCAGCCAATCATAAGCCTTATATTTGTGCTTTGTCTAGACCTGATTACGCATCCTGTACAGCAAAGAAAAAAAACTAATGGCATTCTATTGGCCGCCCGATTTGCTTAATATTAATCAACCAGATATTGGCTAGGAGGTCCACAATCGTTTGATATTTGCAAAACTGGCCAAGAGTATCGATTTGGATATGCTACAAGTAATGTCGGCCTCTAAGAATCCAAATGTAAAGCCAGAGCAGCAGAGTCTTGGGCCGGGGCAAATTACTATTCTCAACCCCAAGGCAAAGGGCGATAGTATGGGGCCGACTGAGAGTCCACGCCCTCAAAGGGTAGCCAGTGAGCCGGTACATTCTGAAGGCCAACCGGTTAATGCTGGTGCGGCTCCGGTAGAGTCGGGGTCACCCTCGAGCTCAGTATCAGGGTCTAGGTTAGACTTGGCGTCAGGGCCGGGATCAGTTTCGGGGTCAGGACCAGCAGCAGAAACGGGCTCAGGACCAGCACCCGCACCAGCATCAGCATCAGCACCGGCATCAGCACCCGCGCCAGCATCAGCACCCGCACCAGCACCAGCACACGCACTCGTACCAGCTTCCTCACAACCGCACCAAACACCAAGACCAGTACTTGTGCATCCTCAACCTCAAGCCTACAGGTCTCACTCACAACCTCCTTCACAAAACTCGGGGATCCCCGCACCCGTCGCACCTCCAGGTCAGCCTTATGGCCAGACGACCCCATGCTCGCTAACCTCAGAGTCCCCCGAAACGCTTGCAGCACCAATCCCACACTCTTCAGATCACGTCTGCAGTAATTGTGGTGTTACAGATACCCCTCTTTGGCGTCGAGGACTACGGGGAGAAATCATGTGCAATGCATGCGGGCTCTATGTGAAATCACGCCGCATCTCACGACCAGTGAAGCTGAAACGCAGTCCCCGTACGAAAACTGTGCAAACCCAAGAAAACGCACCGGGAACATGCCCTGGAGGCGGCAACTGTAACGGCACTGGCGGGTCCCAGGCGTGCTCAGAGTGCCCCACCTTCAATAATAGAACTGCGCGCGCTAAATCGGTGCAGCGCACCCAGGAGCAGGTCCTGATCTCGTGCCAAAACTGTGGTACTGTTACGACGCCGCTCTGGCGTAGAGATAACGAAGGCAACACCATCTGTAACGCGTGCGGGCTGTACCTGAGGATGCACAATGAACATCGCCCCGTGAAGATGGTAAAAAATACAATAAAACGCAGAAAGAGAGCGCCCGAAGAAGACGTGAAATCGCCTCCCGAGCACGACTCCCCCGCTACGCAGATGGGTCCTATTGGCTCAGCAGGGCCTGGTACATACATGCCCGACGGTCCAAAGCCCGTGCCGTACTCGCGGCCAGTACCGGTTCAGCCGAATTTTGGTGCTCCTCAGTTGGCCATGCCGATCGATTTCACCACCGAGCAGCACGAGCAGCCGCAGGCCCAACCGCAGGCCCAGGGCCAGCAACCCAGTAGACCGGGCCTGCCGAGCTACCAGCCGCTCTCTTTGCTGGAGTACCTTTCAGGCGACTCGAAAAAAGAGTACCTTCTCGCGGTTCGCCGTCAACTTCAGGATAAGGTGTCTCAGATTGAGACTCAGCTCTCAGAGTATGCCAAGCAGCTTGCTCAATGCGATGAGGCTCTCGAAAAGTTAAACTAATGTAAAATTATGTATTTATTTGTTCTCAGACTAGGTGCGTGTCAGGTTACGTGGGCATTAGGACTATCTAGGTGGACCTGCCAAGTAGCTAGCCCAACAATTGAGTGGTAGTTAGGGGTGCCAATTGAGTTGGCTAGAGTGATGCTGGTCCTATAGACGGTCTAGAGAATTAAAAGCAGTCTGCAAAGATGAGAATCGGATGTCGTAGTTACCTGGGACCCATATCTGTTTAATATTGCCCAATTTACCCAAATCTAGATATAGTTGAAATTCAGGACCGTCAAGGGTGGGCACATCCAACAAAGCGTCGTCAACGCAGCACCGTGGTCCCACAATCAACTGAAATGCCTGAGCTGCTAGTTTACAAGGTTGTAGGTGGCTTGGGGAAGAGATACTAAAAAGAGATACTCGGAGATCAGAGGACTCGTTTTTGACCTCTTGACCACCCAATATCCAATGATTGACCTACTTGAGCGTACCAGCATACTATCTTGTCGCACTTGAACTCACTAAGTCAGGCATTATCAACAGACTGAGGCACAACCGGCGCTCGCTGAGGCTGGCACCGCCCGTCTGAATTGCGTACATCCCGGGTACGCCCGCGGCTCTACATAACATCATACACTACATCGCCTGCGATCTAACGTTTAATAAATATTCCTCCCTTGGCCCGTTTACGCTCTGTTTCCGGGAGAGGGCGCCCCAAAGGACGCTTTTTGGCCACTACCGGCGGCAGCCCCTGACAAGGCGGTGACGGTGATCCCTGAGTCGGTGAATGTGCTGGTGACCATAGCGGAGGGCCTTGTGCGCCTCGCGCCGACAAATGGCGGCTTCTGGCGGCCAGCGAGCTCTGCTTGGCGAGCTGCTGCATTGTGGACGAGCGCCAGGGCGTGTTTCCCGGCATTCGCACCGGTTGCTCGGTGATCACAATCGAGCTGTGAGCGCGGGCGCGGGCCGCTTGTTTTTGGTTTCGGAGCAGCCTCTCGCGGGCCGCGCCGAGGTGCCGGTGCTTTTCGGCCTGTAAAATAAAATAGTTATTGCGGAAATCGTCGTACGGGACGGGTGAGTCGGGAAAATCCTTTTGTATTAGCGCCCTCCAGAGTTTATCGCTCTTATCGCGAATATGCGGCGTTTGATCTTCTAGTGCCTTGAGCTGGCGCGAATTTAAGCGCAAAAGCGCAGGCTCAATCAGTTCGTAGCGCACATCCCCAATATCTTCTAAATGGCTGGATATGCGCATGCATTGCTGCAATGCCAACTCTTTTAGGCTCGGAGGGTCCATGAACAAGTTGAAAAGCTGACTAACGGAAAGACGGAGGTTGCCTCAGTCACGTGTGTGAGGTGCAGCGGGAGTAGCGTGAGCGACAGTTAATTCGTAGGCGGCGAGATTGCTAGCATTGATCAGTTGCCAATGAGTACTTGCGACTCTTGAATTAAAATTATAAAAAAAGCAAAGTGTCAGTTGACATCGATGCACCACGCTACACTGCCGCAATCACAGCAGTAAATATAAATGGACTATATAATAATAAATAGTGATGGTCTATACGCCAGTGCTCTCAACCACCCGTCAGCTTGGGTTCCGCGATAACCGCCGCCTCTTTGGGGTCTCCGCAGTATCCGCAGTACTAGGGGGATAAATCACAATATTTTCCTGAGTATAGTCATTAGTGGCACCAAATGTGATGCCCTTTTCGTTCGCCAGATGCAACAGGTTGAGAAAAAACAATGGCCCCACCAGGTCATTAACCTCGGGCGACGTCCGCTGCTTGTACTTTTCAACTGTCTGTTTCATGATACCGTCCATGGTGATTCCAGACGACTCAGATTCAGACTGGAGCTGGGTCTGGATCTCCTGGTAATTTTCCCAGATATTATCCTTGAAAACCGCCACATCGACGTTGCGCTGCAAATAGAGATTAGATTTCTGCTCCAGGTAGCTACCGTTGTTGCTAACGTTGCTTGAATAGAACGAGGTTTGGCCAGGATCGGTCCTTGACTCCACGTCGATTCCATCTTCGTGATTTGCATCATCGTAATTTTCTAGCTGTTGTGTAGCCATATCATCGATCTTATCATCAGGCGGATCCTCGATCTTATCAACACGCAGATCCTCGAGGTTATCCTCACCATTAGGGTCCAGCAGCCCCTGATCGGCCGGATTCCGATCAGCCTCGCCTGGCAGCTCCTGATCAGCACGATCAGCCCGACCAGACAGGTCCTGACCCACCCTGCCCCTTTCAATAGTCCGCCACATGGTCTCGGGCTTGATATCGGGACGGATATACAATCTCAAAAACTCACGTAAATCAATCGACTCCAGAAGCTGCATCCGCCGCTGGAACATGCTGGGGTCGAGCTGCATCTTGTGTCTGTCGCCTTTGACCATGACTTTTTTACGCAAAAGCCGAAGATTCGCGTCCACGGCGACCCCGACCTTAGTTTTGACCCGCTTGGGCTTGGAAACGGAGGATAAGTGGCTCACCTGGCGATCGTGGATATTCTTGCGCTGCGCAAACGTAATGGACCGTCGACTATCGCCTACTCGCATATGTGCCAAAACCTCGTCTTTGTCCATCTGGAACGATATGTTGGGTACGGACTGGGGGGAGCTGCCATCGCCTTGCTCCGCTGGTTCACCCTCGTGATCGAGATCATCGAGAATGTCTCCATCGTTGCCTTCGTATTCGGCCCCTCCGTACGACACGTCGCCAAACCCGTCCATATACGTATTATCCATGGTGTAATCGAGATCGGCCAGCTCGAAATGGTCCATTCTCATGAGGTTATTGAGCTCCTGTTGCTTGGGCACCAGCTGTTTCTGCCGGTAATCGTGGGGCAGCATCCCTCTAAACTCCTCGAGGTCGTTTTCGAGGTAATCATGGTCCAGACTGAGAAGCTTTTTGTCCTCGATCTGTGTTTTTAGGGCGAGATCCTCAAACGAGACGCGGCCGCGTACATCAGGAACCATCGACGACAGCAGCAACGCTCTATAGTTGCCCTTATCATAGTCAACCTGCGTTTTGCGAAAGAGGGGATCGATACTATTGATGTTGGCGTTGAGCTTGAGCTGGATTTTCCGTTGCTCGACCAAAATCGGCTGGTCCAACGCCCTTTTCTTGGGCTTTTTGAGCGACAGACTGTCCTTGGTAAGCTCTGTTTCCGTCGATTGCTCCTCATTCTGCTCATCCTCGTCGCCAGTCACCCGACTCTTGACCACGTTGCTCGCGAATTTGTTTGTCTTTTCCTTGAGATACTCCACGCGGTTCTTGTAGATGTTGGTGGTGGCCTTGAGAGCAGAGGCGGCTTCCGTATAGTCGATTCTGCCGGAAGCATCACAAAATCGATAAATCTCGAAATACTCAATCAGCCGCAGGTTCCACACGTCTTCAGAGGCCGTTTTGCGGCTCTTGAGTGGTGCTGTGGCCTCGTCAATCAGTTCCTGGATATCCACTTCCTGGCGGTCCTCGATGCGGACACGGCCACGTGCAGGCGTACCAGTGCGCCCGGGCGTAAACATCCCAGAGCTGTCGCCGGCCGCTTGACCGGACGCGCCGTAAGAGACACGCGCACGCGGGGTGCTCAGGCCAGACGCGGGAGCAGTAGCGGAACCCATATCGCTGACCCTACGCGAATTAGAGCCAGGAATTCCAGATTGACGTCGGGGTCTCCGTGGAGTTTGTAGATCCATTGTGAGGTGAAGTGTGTCCCACGCGCTATTTGTTTAAGTCAAGGGGGTATTGGGGGGGTGTTGCTTAGGGGATTGCGCGATTACTAAAGTATAAGATCATTTCTTATTCTCTGGTGGGTCTTGAAGACCAGGTATATTACCTAATCAAGATGCCATGATAAGAGCTCAGAGAAACAAGCAGTCCAAAGACAAACGGACCAACGATATTAATAGACCAGCCGAGTCCATTAATCAGTAGATAATCAAGATATACCTATGCGGCTTGAAGTGTTACTACAAGTTGCCTATGATAGTGGTGCCGAGATTTTCGCTATCGAGAATTTGGGCCTGCTCTCTTGTGGCTTCAAAGACCCTAGCCTATGCCCTGCATGTTTGTAAATCGGACGCTGAGAGTGCTCGTTATCGATAAATTGTACAATGAGAGCGTTCGTTTGTGAAACGAACGTGAATCCCTTGGTACCGCAGGATTCCGCAGAATACGAAGATGTGCTGACCAGTTCACAAAAACCAAATGCCATGAGCTTGATCGATGGGAATATCGCTACCAAAATCGCCAAGCGTGAAAGAGGGTTTATGCAGGAACTTGGGTACGAGCTCAGTAAGTTGCTGTCAACCCTCTTGGATCTGGGTCAAGGTGGGCAAATAAAAAAAATATTAAGATTGAAGGACTCGACTTGCACTTGGAAGAGGTCAGTGACACAAATCTCACTCTCAGCTACGTCCACACTTTTGGTGTAGTTGGAAGTAACGGTATCGGTAAGAGCACTCTTCGAAAACTCCTTCCCAGCGTGGGTTGCCAGTCCCCAAACACGTTACCATTCTTTTACCTATCTTGCTTGCAGTCTTGGCTTGTAGATCAGATGAGGTGGACCTGCATGGTGGGATAGTGGGGACGCTAGTGGTACAGCTAGTGGGGACAGTGGTACCGAGACTTGTACTGTCGAGGAAATCTGATGGGTCCTACTCTTTTGTGGGCTTCAAAGACCCTAGCGCTTGATCCCTAGCCCAGCTAAATCAGTGATGTGATTCAATCCAGTCAATAGCCGCTCACATAAGTTAAACAAGTCTTAAAAAGATACTTTTGATCAACTGTGAATGTATTAACTAATAATTTGACAAAATGTCTCTTCAATTCCAAAGCAGATCAAGGCAGGAGATCTGGCTCAAACTAAAAAATAGCCACGGGAATACGCTCCAAGGGGGACAATAGTCGGATAACACTTGAGCAAATGAATAACAGAGAGCACCCATGAACCTGGGTGCCTCGACAACCGTACCTGGACTCTAAAATGATAGGGTCAGAGTGCATATGCTAGGATCAACACCATGCATCAACTCAGTAGCCACTGCAGTGGGGTAGTGTGGATCGCGAATCGCCCACCTATGCAGTAATTTAGCCCCCCTGGTAACGGTGCGCTGACGCTTGACAGTGGGTCAACACTGAAGGTTGGACCAGCACCAGCGAGATCCACGGACGTAATTAACAAACTGCGCAAAATCAACGAGGGGCCCGATCGGAAACCCCCATTTTCGCTCCTTTTTCTCCATGACTAGCCAGCAAACGTCCTTCGATTGATTGCTATGCTAAGTTATGCGGACCCATTCGTGAGGTGCATCATGCATTGGCGTAGCTTTTTTTTTTTACTTTTCTTTTTTGGCGATGCGGTGTGCTGCTGCATGTAGGAATGACGTGAATTAGCAAAATCATAGTACGTACAGGACGCACCAACAGACTGACGGCTGCTCGATAATTTTGCTCAACAAACAGAGGAGACAATTTCAACAACTCCTTTCAGTGCTCTCTGCAACAGATCATTGCGTTGGTGCCGCTGCCGCAAAAGCATCAAGATGAAACGATGTGGTTTCTCTGCATATACGGCCTAATTGCCACGACAACCCAATTCAACCTTTCAACTCAACTTGTGGTTCAAGGCTGTAAATAGACAAAATCGTTATTAACATGGTTTTAGATTTTATATTTAAATCTGCGTCAGAGTGATTAGATAGCTGATTTCCGCCGCGAAGCTAGACGCTGATGAAATATCTGGTCTAGACTCAACAAGGGTGTTGAAAGAAAACCAAGAGAGGGAGCAAGAGAAAGAATATTTGGGCTCTCATATTCCAGGTGGCGGACTTAGACGTGTATTCAGATGCACTGATGAGTAGAGGTCGCGGTAGGGCTTTACAGAGATGTAGAGATGTATTGAAAAACTAATCTCCCGGACTAGAAAATTAACTCTTAATTAAGCATACTATAGAAGAGCTATGGCCCTGAGATTGGATTTGGATAATTCAATCAAATACCCTTGAATACCCCCGTCTCGGCATTCAAATGAGCAATGTGACTAAGTGCATATTAAGCCGCTTCCAACGCGTAGCACTCGATAAGCTGCACACATGATGCATGCATGCACTCACTATATCTACGGGCGACAAGTACTATCAGTGAGGATACCCATTAATAAGATGGAATACCTCTATGATCCATTAATTTTCGATACCATTGCCACCGACCAAGGGAATGAAAAGCTACCGCTTTTCTCAATTGATCCGCTCACCACTGAGGCAGGGGCTCCGCTCCAGTTTTTCGACATCGACCAAACCGTACAGAACTTGTACGATACTAAAATGGAGGACATTGTACCTGGACTGACCAGCTGTAGTAGCAGCAGCTGTAGCACCGAGGGCACCCCCGACCGGTTCGACTATGAGCTGCCAGAGTTTTCACATACTGAGCTAGAGCTGAAGTTGGCACTTGAGAACGTGCCCATGACGCCCTTCAAACGCAAGTTTATCTCCGATCCAAGCTGCCGCAATAACCCAATGCTATGTCGGAAACTAACTGTACGGTGCCCTGCTAGGGGGTGTGGCCGAATTTTCCAGAAAGTGCGCGACGCGGTTTATCATTTCGATGATCACTCTGACAGAGACAAAAACAAAGAGTTTTTATGCCCCTACGACGGGTGTCCCTGGGGAATCCTGGGCCTCAGCTCTAAACCCTCACTTTGCAGGCACATTGGCACGGTGCATGAAGGCCATACTATAAAATGCCAACGGTGCTGGAAAGAGTTCAAAAGACTGGACGGACTGACCAGACACGAGCAAAAGAACAAGTGCGAACCCAAGGAGAACCCCGAGAATTTTGTCAAGGCCAAAACGCGACAACAACTAACTGATGAGATGTTTGACAAGCTACAAGGATTCAGATTATAAATATTTATTAAGTATATATTGTTCGAGCAGGCGCAGAGCGCTTGTCCTTTGCTTGGGGCTCTCCCCCCCCATTCCAATATATGCATAATATGTGGGGTGCCGTGGATTATTATGCTTCACGATTGTCCCTGCGTTTCAGATGCTGAAACCCCTGATGTTGGGGTTGACCCATTTAGGATAGGGTACGGTGAGTTTATTTTAAATACAGAGCAGAAGTGCATGTTTACTGTTGCCCCCGATCCTTGGCCTGCCACTAGGCAGAAACTAGTAAATTCCTCACTCAACAGGTAGCATTCTAAAATAGCAAACATCACCTGATAATTATGTAGGATGCATGTACACGCAGGGCCTTGAGCATATGCCCATGCATTGCCACGATTTGTATGCACAGCGCCACATATCTGCATTTTGGCTAAAAAATATCCCGTCGTAGTCAGGGGCAACCAGGTACACAAATCATGCTGATAGTTACCGCGCGGTAAATTTACGGGCGGGGTAAATGTGGGATGGTGAATGACAAACCCTCTATCGATAGGGCACAGAGGCGAAACAGGCCAAATACATACAAGTTTGATAAATAATTAGTGTAATGCTATACACGCGGCCGGTCTTCCCAGGCCATCCGCTGGCTGAAGCTCATATTTTCGGGGTTTAGGGCCTCCTGCAGCTTGGGGCTTAGCGTATCGGATATCTCGCCCACATGAATCGCAGCACTCGAAGATCGGTGGTCCAATATGAGGGTTTCCATACCAATATTAATGGGCGCACTACCGACAAACCCGGCCGGGACTTGTGGCGATGGTGACCGTGATGATGATTGGGGTGATGGTTGCTGCTGAGGTTGCTGTGGTTCCTTTCCAAAGTCGGGAACTTCCCGCTCAGAATCTGATTCTTGGGGACCATAAGCATCTTCAAAGCTAATCACAGGTTCTGAATTTGACGGCGTCCAACTGTAATCCTTGAGATCAAGCCTTGGTGGAGAATTAGGCAAAGATAAGGCGTGTGTGGGATTGGGGCCACTCAAGCGAGCTGGACTGTGGTCTGGAGAGACCTCGCGATGGTCCTCGATTTCGCACATCTCATGGCTCTCCTCTAGTGACTCCGAGAGGTGTTCACCAGCCGGATCTACCCCGAGGTCATCGCCATTCGGAACCATCGGAGCCATTGCGTGGCCCAGATCTTGCGAATCCACCGCTGTGTCTTCTTCGTCACTATCAATAGTCTTGAAATTGTAGCGCCTATCAGAATCGTCAGAATCGTATAAATCATCGTCTTCACCGTTATTCGAGTAAAATTCTTCTACTTCGGGTGGCAACTCGCTAAATGAGACTCGTTTCTCCATCTGGCTCGGTTCCCGTTTAACAATGCTTTTGAGAACGGGCACCGTTGAATCAGTTTGTGAGGATGATCGTCGCCGGTGCTCTTGTTCCTGCTCGGCCTGCCGTTGTTTAAGCAGGTTTCGACTATAATTTGCCAGTTCTTCCACCCGAATATTAGCAAAATGCTTGATTTGCTCAATCAACAATAGCTCTCTTTGATGAACCTTTTCGTACAAGTCCCGCGGCGCAGCGTTGATTTGTTCAAGCAGTTCGGCCGGAATCTTGGTTAGCAGCGTTTCCTGAACAGTACTATCCGCCATCTTTGCTTTGATACAAAGGTGATATTATAAATGGTGTGGTTGGTGGTGTGGCTCTTGCTTTCTATTGTGATGCATTTGGGGGGCAGGTAGGGGGTACAGAGGGGGTGTTAATAGGGACGGCTACAAAAAATGAAACCGTATGGCTAGAACAATTCAAAAACATTTTGAAACGACGTGACAGTTATGGAAGGTTATAAATAACAACGCCGATACATTTCAAACAATTGCTGAACCTTCCAGGGCGATCGACCCCATAAAATTTACGTTACTTTCCCACCAGAATTTGGGCAACCCGATGATTTTAGTGGTGGTCCCAGCGGTGGTCCCATTATCACCGCCCAACCGCCTTGTGCCCGCACGCCTCCAAATTGTGGGTCCAGGAGTTTATCGATAATCATCAAGACGTGTCATTTTTAGGTTTCAGTTCTGGTAAAGTCTCAGTGATCGGCAGAGCTAAATAAGAGTATTCTATTCCCAAGAAAATAAAGGCTTAGGGGGATAAGGTTTTGGGTAAAATGTGAGATATTCCTAGCCCTATCTAGCGCGCTTTCGTGCGCCAGTATAAAGAGCCCTTTTAGGTAAATTAAATCTATCCTTGTTACATACTTCTGTATACTTGGGTCAACCTTAGGTCTTACCCGCATCTCCTTGCATTGCATCTACTTTTTATCTCACATAAAGGGCTGATGAGCGTGACACCCCTTAACGCCCTACTTGCGTTCTGGGCCTGGCCAAGAGGTTTAGCGGCGCTTTCACTCTCTTTTACAGCATAGGGTGACAAAATAGGTACACCCATTATTAAATATCTACAGTATCTAGTTGTTGTTGAGTACGCCGGGTGGATGGCTGTGTGGCTAAGCATAGGCCACTAACCACCGGCCACTGACCCCTGGACCGCTACCCCATTTAGCCCTTTAGTGCTTCTTGGTACTTTTCCTGAAGTGAGGCTGCTCCTCCCTCTTCATCATCGTACTCATCAGGGTCAACAAACTGATCATCCTCTTCATCGTCAAAATCACTTAGAGCTCCGTCCTCTTTGGGCACATCATTTAGAACACGCTCCAGGTCTCTGACTTTGCGCTCCTTGGCACGCTCTTCTTTGACCTTCTTGACCCGCTCTTTCTCGGCAGCGTACTCGACCTTAAACTCCTCGGATTTCTTGTCCACCAAGTCAACAAACTCCTCGAATCCTTTGCCCGTCATTGACGACACAGCACAGAAATCGAGCGATTTGTAAAACTCCTCGAGCATCAGGCTCATGGAGGACATGAGCGAGCCCATGTATCCGGTTCCGTTGTCGTCATCGTCGAGCTTGAGCGCTTGCTGGAAGGCCTCAAAGTCCTGCATCCAGTCCATAGCGAATTGAGGGTCCTGGACATCGCTCTTGTTGAACACAATGATCATAGGAAGCTTTGTTTTATAGAGAATCGAGCACGCATAGAGCATGTTGGACATGAACGTCGCCGGAGAGGTGCACCGGGGAGTATCAACAATGTATGCAATCATTGTGGGGAACACAGAGGCGAACGAATCGGTGATGATTTGGCCACTGGCGCTCCAAATGAACGCCTCGATCTGCCCGGGGGTGTCCACGATCATATGGTCATACTCGGGAGCACGCTTTTCGGTGAGGGCGATAACCTGGTCAATTTTGGTGGCAAAAAGATTGAGGCAGGTCATGATTGCACCGTTGGGGCCCAGGTTATAGTCTTTCATAACTTTTTTGTAGTTGATCGAGTCTCTGATATCGATATTTGCTCCGTACGGGATCTCGTGTACCGCAGGGTCGAGATTGAGCACATAGGGGGGTTTCTTATTGGCATGAAGATCACTATTCAACCGTTGCATGAACGTAGTCTTGCCACTACCGGCCATACCGACGCACAAAACTGTCGCTACCATGACAAATTTTTTGTAGGCAGTAGAGATCTTTGATGGCGTTGGAGAGATTTGGTCAGGCTCTAGCGAGGCATACAAGGTTCAAGTGAGGATTCGCGAGGTTCAAGTGAGCATTTGCGAGGTTCTAGTGCTAGGTTATTGCGCGAATTCGCCATTTGCACAGGAATCGCTGCTATAATTGCGCTACAAAAAAGTGATGAAAATCTTGTCTATAGTCTATAGCTCTATTAGCTCTAATCTATCGCCTCTAATTAGCTCTACTCTATCGCTACTCATCTAAATATGCTTGGCATCCTCTGTAGAAATGGGTTTTTTGACAAACCGGTCGCCCTGAAACCATCTCTCGGTGGGTGGGTCACGGTGAGGAGGACTCAAAACATCAATCTGGTCATTGAAAGCCTTGAAATACTCGGCAACTCCATTGGCAAACCATTGGGTGCCGTCGGCCTGGAACCAACCCAAATGACCACCTCCCGTGGTGCTCACTGTATGCACAAACCCATTGGCCGCCAATTCGCGGTAGGGAACGCTCGCATCTGAACAGATGGGATCATCTTTAGCGTTCAATACCAAGCTCGGGGTCCGAATATTGCGCAGTCGGTTCACGGGGGATCCGTGACGGTAATAATCGTTGGCAGAATCAAACCCAAACGCCAGAGATGTGAAGTTATCATCGTAGTCCTGGATCGTTTTGGTATTAATCTTGTCCCAATTGGCGCTGTAGGGATATGTGTTTTTGAGAACATCGTGGTGGTAACGCGTCAATCTGGACAAATTGGCGCCCATTACCCGGGTATACACAGTGCGACCCATGAAGCTGGTATTAATGCAGTGATTGGAGATGTTCAGGTCCCAGGGAGCGGCAACAATACACGCGGCAGCGATCTTTGAGGTGTTTGATTCTTGGCCCAGGTAATTGGCGACAATACCGGCTCCCAGCGAGTAACCGACTAGGTATATGGGGCGCAAAGGCTGTTGCTTGTGCACATGAGCTACCATGTTGCGTAAATCCTCGGTCCAGCATGCATTAAAGAATTGAGGGGTCGTCAGGATGGACCGGTTGCACCCGCGCGAAGTTATCACGCAATGCTCGAAATTGGGGGCCACCTGCTGCATTTTGCAGATTGTTGCCCTGATATACGGCTCAATTGCGCCGCCAGCGAGCCCGTGCACAGTTATGAGCAACGGTTTGGTGCACTTGGGGTCATCCACGTCCTCAATCTCCTGGGGAGTCAAGTAGCGAGTATTGAGAGGAAACGGCCGAGGTACATTGTCCATGGGTGCATATGTCTGATCGGCTTGCTTGTTTTCGGGCACCGCATAGTCTACAGAAATGCACCCATTGCCCCAGTCAAAAATACGGCGACCGTAATGTTGGACGTTGATACCAAAGTTTTTGGCCGAAGCAGCAAAAGTTTGCAGGTGCCCGTTCACGAGAGGCAACTTTTGGTAATAGTGGTACCCCTTTTGGAGTGGTTCTATTCCCTGACACAATTGTTCGAGGGTGATAGAATCGCCAGTATTGGTAGTGAGTTTTACTGGTTTAGTAGCGGGAGTGGTGGAAACAGTACTCCAGAGCGACATGCTTGAAAAAAAAAACCTTGGTGGGTCCGTTTATATATGATCTATACACAAAGGCTTAAATAAGTTTGCATGTTACCGAGGCTGGGCTAAATACGGCTCGGTTAGGGGTTAAAATTATTTCAGCTGCTTTCACTCTATTTAATTTAAAACCTTTGCAATTTTGATCCGCACTATGGCTCCATTTTGCTGCAAGGGTTCCAAGCCCCAAAAAGCTTTGCTCAGTGCTCAGTCGCTAATTATATAACAGACCCTGCTTGTACAGTGCTTCAGTAATCATATAACAAAGCCTACAGAAGCGTTGCCCGTCAGTAATTATATAACCCTATGATCTTACTTCCAACAGTTAGTATTGGCAATGTCCCTCAATTAGCATTTGATTTATTGATTCATACATATGATATGGAGCTAGAAAAGACTCTCGAGGACGAGTTTATGTACCCAATTGCCGGTCCCCAAGACTATGCGGGGACCAACTCCTCGATTCAAGGGGTCTCGACGCCGATTCAGCTCTTCAAGCACGACAAATTCAAGCTTTTGCAGCTGAGATCGCCCCCTCTTCCCAACTGCCAGCGCAAGTTCCTCGCAGCGATCAAAGCCGAGCTCAATGGCCCGTTTCTGGTGGTCGGGTCGGCAAATGCGGGCATGCGAACCGCAAGCCTCGACTCTCCCAAGTTGGTATGGTGCGGCATCGACTCTCTGCCTGCGGATCTCCACGAATCGGGCGCTTTTACCGCTGCCATGACCGAATACCAGTGCAAGCAAGGTCTGGTTCTCTACACATATGAAGGCGATAATGTGGATAATGCGATTGAGGTCGCCAGTGCGCTTGTTGAGAAGCTTGGGCTCGAAAAGAGACCGTTTGTCAAACCTGCAAGCTGGGACAAGTTTTACGGCAAGGACGCTCCCACATCGCTAGAAGATGGCATTTATGCGTAGATTTCAGTATATAGTAGTAGTTTCCAGTAGTCGCCAGTCTACTAGTAGTTTAACTCACAGGCATTCTCATCACCCGCTCTTCAATTCCATCTAAATAGCCCTCTTGATTTATCATTAACCGATCAGAAAGTGTCTTGAACAAGTCCATAGTAACCGGTTGCTTGGGTTGAGGTAGATCAGGCGGCAAAATCAAGGCCAAGATCGAGCCAACACCCAAGAACAAAACAACATACCACGACGCCGATGTGACCCACCGAACGTCGATATCTTGAGTCTCCAGCCCCGTCTGCAGCATATCTTTGAACCGTGGGGTCAAAGGGAACGGTAATTTGAGGACTATGATCCCGGCAAAATAGACCCCAATCCATTTCACAATGACTGTTTGGGGTAGATAGGTAAACGCTTGCATTCTAAACTGCGCTACGGCACGGTCGAGCGCTAAAGGATTAAACAGACCCACCAGACCCGAGAACTCTGGTCTCGCCAGCACTGATCCTGACTGGAGAATCGTTGCCGTTTTCATAGCGGTGTTTGTGTAGTACTTGCCGAGGATAGCTCCGTTTTCGGCCAGGGATTCGGAAAATTTCACATACGAGTTTTCGGTGTGCTCTTTGGAGTTTTGCTCCAGAGGCTGCGTTTGCATCTGTGCTAGGACGTAAAAGCGGATGATTCCCACGCAGATCATTACTATTAGGATCGGGAACAGCACCCATGTGGTGATTTTGGGGTCCAGGTATAGTTTGTTCATGGTGGCTAATCAGGGGAGGACAATTAGGAATGAAGTGGCTACAGAGAGGATCGAAATATGTAAAAAAGTTGGGAGGCCGGTGAGGGACCAGTTAGTGAATCTGTTAATTGGGTCCCAACCCACTATTTGCTGGCCACTCACATACGGTATCGCATACAACCCAGCCACCACCTTATATTAAACTACTATATCAGGACTCAATAAATAAACTAGTCGACCTTCTTGGTCTCCATAAACCGCTCAAATTCGTACGTTAATTGCTCAGGAACTTGGGGTCGCCTGAATCGGTGCATCCGGCTCACAGCCAAAATGAACGTCGCTACACCGGCAAACGTTCGGCGTCTCCTGGGAGCGATGCCCAAAGAAGCTAACCGGCGATAATCGTCCTGCTCAATCTGGTTAAGGCACGAGGTGGCGATGCGTTTGATAAAGATCAGATCGTCCATTATAAAATCTGTGCGGGCTTTCGACGCAGTAAAGTACTCAAAAACAAGCTTGAACGCCTTGAGCGTGGTCGCGAGCTTGCGTTCCAGCGCCGCGCAGTCCGCCTCCAGCTGCTGGACTTGGCCCTTATGGGTATTGTACTGTGCTTCCAGCTCGCGCTTGTACTCGGTGACTTCAAGCCGTGCCAGTTCTCTAAGCTGAGAAATCCGTTCCTCAGTGCTTTGATCTGCTCGCTGGAGGTGCTGATTATAGTCCCGCTCCAGCTGTTGACGCTGGTCCCGCAATGCCTCGGCCAGTGAGTTGCCCGATTGGGTCGACAAATCAATAAACTTTTGCTCGAGTTGCTGCTGTTGGGCCAATACAGCCTGGTCTTTTTGCCGATTAACCTCCTCGAGCTCCCTCGTGTGCCGCGAACTGGCTTCCCACTTGGCCTGCTGCATGTGCTCGAGCTCTGTTTGTGCCTCCTCACGAACTTTTTGGATCTCTGTTTGTGCTTGCTCACGAACTTTTTGGATTTCTGCCAGATAGTCTGAGTAAACACGTTTATAATTACCTTCGAGCTTTTCGTATTCCTGCTTAACTTTCGACAGTTGCTTGCTATTTGACTCGGCGTGGAACTCGAGCTGTTCGATTTTTTGCAGAGCCTCTCTCAACGCCTGGTCACGCTCCGACAATTCCTCTTTGAGAGACTCGAGCTGAGTCTTGATACTGCTCTGGGTAATGTATTCTTGCCTCTGCTTGCTCTTGAGCTCCGAGATTGTCTTGTGCAGGCCCTGGATCTCCTGGTTCCGGTTCTCGAGCTCAGAGTGCATCCGAGCAAACTCTGCTGACCGTCCTGACTCGCTAAGCTCCTGCTCCAAGCTTTTGATACGTTGGTTTCGCTCCTCGAGGATCCCAGATGCCCGCTCCAGTTCTGTTTGCTGAGCATCAAGCTGCCGTCGCAGGTCCCTGACCATGGAGTTATCAAGGATCTGTTCCTTGAGCTCGGCGATCTCGCCCTTTGCGGAGCGTAGTCGTGCCTCGGAGCGGCTCGTTTGCACTTTCTCATCGGCAATCAGCTTGTGCAAGTCCTCGTTTTCCTGACTGAGCTTTGCCTCGGCCGCTTTGAAGATATTGATAGCGTCTTTGGCGCTCTTGAGCTCTTTTTCGCGCTCGTGCAGCTTGAGACGCAACTGGTCGACCTCGGTTTGCTTCTCATCGATCGCCACAGCATGCTGTTCCTCGACAGTCTCGAGCTTGGACTCGAGGTGCGAGATCTGTTGGAGGAGCCCATTCTTGAGGCTTTGGGCCTCATCGCACCGCAACCTGGCGCTCATTTCCTTATCCTGTGCCGTTTCCATCTGGTTGCAAGCATTACGAACAACTGCGTCGAGCTCATTGACCCGCGTCTCGAGCCGTGAAGCCCGCACGTTTGCTGAGGCGACTTTCTCATTGAGTTTGGCGCACTCGGCGTCTTTGGACTCAATCTCAAGAGTAAGATGACTGACCCTGGTCTCGTATTCTCCAATTTCAGCCTTGTGGCTGTGGAGCTCCGCGCGCAGGTTTTTGAGATCGAGCTCGGCGCGGCTTGCCGCCAATTGCGCGTCATCTTGGGCGCTCTTGAGCTTGTTTTCGAGCCTGCGAGCCTGTTCCTGGCCGTATTTACGCTCTTGTTCCAGTTGGCTGCGCAATTCCTCAAGTTTACGCGCCGATTTCTGCTCGATTCGCTGGGTTTGAGCTTTGAGGTCGTTGATTTCCGTTTGTTTGACAATGAGGATTGAGTCGAGGGTGCCTGAACGCGAGTCTGGTCGCGAGCGAAGGTGAGTGTCCAAGTCAGAACTAGAGCGAGGGACAGGAGAGCCGCGAGCACGGCCACCAAAACCACTAGACGGAGGACTTGGCTGTGTATAACTTGGCTGTGAATAACTCACCCCAACGCCGCCTTCGTTGGCTTCGCGCAACTTACGAGTCAGAAAATCACTGCTGATTTCCGGAAACGGCTCAGGCGACTCGAACCTGGCGCGTTTGAGGACGGGGGACGCGTTTCTGGAAGACGCGCAGCTCTCATCCCGCAAAACGCCGAGCCGCGAGTGGAGACTCTGGACGCTGGGGCTCAACTCAATCTCTGGGAACGCGGAAATGTCAGGAGTGCGCAGCAGAGGCGTCAGTTCTTCTACAAATTGCCTCTCTGAAGGGCTCGCGTCCATAGGGTGTTAGAGGGGGTGGGGGGTGGCAGGTCGAAAGAGATAGAGGGTGTGGCTGGGAGCATTTAAAGTTGGTGAGGTTTAAGTTGACACTGATTGTTATCAGCAGAACTTTCTCGCTCCGCCGCTACCGATGCTCTTCTATCGATGCTCTCCCGCCGATGCTCTCCCGTCAACAACCCATCCACAAGCGCCATCTACAAATCCATTAATCTATCTATTAATTGCGTTTCAACATTCACATGGTCAACGGCCAACCTAATATGCACCGTGTGCGCATGTCTCACACATTGCTTGGTGCCCATCAAGTAGATCATCAGGCTATTACTGAAGCTGCAAATCCTAGGACCCATGTAAGTATCAGCATTCGGGCCGAGGTATCAGGGTATCGAGGTTCTGCGCCAACCGTGGCTGTGCCGAGTAGCTGTGCTGACCGCCCGCTCTGCCAGTGCTGACCTCGACGCTAGCTGACCACTCCCACTATGAACGTTTTCCGTATCAAACGCATCCTAAAAGTGCCCCAAAAAGTAATGCTTAATGTAGTCGGAGACGTCTCAAAGTACCATCAGTTTGTCCCGTACTGCACCGAGTCCGTAATTACACAGCACTTTAATAGTATACCCTCAAGGGCTAGATTGTCTGTAGGGTGGAATGGCCTCAGTGATAGCTTTGAGAGTATTTTGGAGTACACAGACAACTCGGTGGTTGCATCAGTAGCAGATACCTCTCTATTCGAAAAGCTTGCCTGTACCTGGACTGTGCTGCCCATTTCCAGTGACAAGTGCAATGCGAGTCTTGATTTAGAGTTCAAGTTCTGTAATTCTGTCTACAATGCGGTTGCTGGCAAGGCAGGGCCATTGGTTGCCAAAAAGATGATTCAAGCGTTTTCTGAGCGAGCGATGGAGGTGAGATAGAAATGTGAAAGGGCTGGGTAGGCCAAGCAGGTCGGGCACCCAGCGGATTAGGCCCACTTAGGCCCACCCAGGCTCACTCAGACCCCACTGGATCTATTCAGATCAACTCGGACTCTATAGAATTGGCAACGCCCAGCTGTGAATAGATATCTCCATTAGGCAGACAAGTACAGGAGTGACCGGCAAGACTCCAACTGCGAGTCCGACGAATCCCAACCAACTACGTACAAATAATTACAACTCCAACTTGATTTCCATTCTCTTATGCACACTCTATCCACCGCCTTCCTCGAAGTTCCAGGCACTTCACCTCTTCACCCCCTTAACCCCTCTTCTCACTCTACTTGACATGAGCTTTGGAGGCCAAACCCCGACGATTGTGGTCCTTAAAGAAGGAACAGACAATGCCCAAGGTAAAGGCCACACAATTACAAATATCAACGCTTGTATTTCGGTCGCTGATACCCTGCGGTCCACTCTGGGGCCCATGGGAAGCGACGTGCTCGTCGTGGATCACCGCAAAAATGCTACCATCTCCAACGATGGCGCCACAATTCTCAACCTGCTCGAGGTCGTACACCCCGCGGCGCAGATGCTCGTTGATATCTCCAAGTCTCAGGACGCAGAGGTCGGCGACGGCACCACTTCAGTCACTTTGCTGGCAGCAGAGCTCCTCAAGGAGGCAAAATCGTTTGTCCAGGACGGTGTCAGCACCCGTGTGATCCAACGCGGTTACAAACGGGCTCTTCGCGATGCGCTGGAGCATATTAAGCACGTCCAGACCGACGTCAAGATTACCGATGATGAAGCCCTCCGCAAGTGTGCCAAGACCGCCATGAGTTCTAAGATTGTTGCACAAAACTCTCGCTTTTTCACCGATTTGATCGTCAAGATGGTCCGCGTCTTGGGCCCCGATTTTGACCCGGCCCTCGCCGGCATCAAAAAAGTCCCGGGCGGCGCCATCGAAGACTCGTTTTTGGTTGCAGGATGCGCATTCAAAAAAACTTTTAGTTATGCCGGGTTCGAGCAGCAGCCAAAGGCGTTTGAGAACCCAAAAATTATCTGCCTCGACGTCGAGCTCGAGCTCAAGGCCGAAAAGGACAACGCAGAGGTCCGCGTCGACAAGGTCGAGGATTACCAGTCGATTGTAGACGCCGAGTGGAAGATTATCATGGACAAACTCGAGGCTATCGAGGCCACCGGCGCTCAGGTCGTGCTTTCCAAGCTCCCCATTGGCGATGTGGCCACCCAATTCTTCGCCGACCGCAACATTTTCTGCGCCGGCCGCGTTACTTCAGATGATATGAATCGCGTTATCTCCGCCGTGGGTGCCCAAATCCAGAGTACCACTAGCGATCTCCGTACAGAGCACCTTGGTACCTGCTCCAAGTTTGAGGAGCGTCAGGTGGGTTCCGAGCGCTATAACCTGTTTACTGGCTGCCCCGTCAGTGCTACCGCTACTCTCGTTCTTCGTGGTGGCAGTGAGCAGTTCATCTCCGAGGTCGATCGGTCCCTCCACGATGCCCTCATGGTCGTCAAACGTACTCTCAAGTACCCTCAGGTCGTTGCCGGCGGTGGTGCTTGCGAAATGAGTACCTCAAAATACCTCCGCGAAGTCTCCCGTTCAATCGCCGGCAAGGAACAACTTATTGTGGCTGCCTTTGCCAAGGCTCTCGAGGTCATTCCTCGCCAGTTGTGCGAGAATGCCGGTTTCGATGCCACCGATGTGCTTAATGTGTTGCGTATGAAGCAGTTCAAGGGCGATACCAGTGCGGGGGTTGATTTCACCACCGGATCTGTTGGCGATAACATGGGTCGCGGCGTCTGGGAACCGGCTCTCGTCAAGCGGAACGCACTTGAATCGGCTACCGAAGCGGCTTGTCTTATTCTTAGTATCGATCAAACCGTCAAGGCAAAAGAGGCCAACGAAGGTGCTGCACCGGCCATGCCGAGATAGGTGCAGCTAGTTGTGGCAGGGTCTTTTTTTGGGCTTTTTGCCAATTTAAGCTTTAAACCAGTCTATGGCTCTACTTTTATGGCTTCATCTTTGGCTAGCTTATGGCTTCCGTTCTAGTCTGTGGCTCGGTTTTGGCTCACTTGCCTCTGACCTGCACTGCGCCCCGCCCCCGCCCCCACCGTTACCCACTAAACTCACACCCGAAAACATATCTCAAGGCCATATGTTTATAAAAGAAAAACAAGGAATAATAAAGATTAGACCCTGTTCTACATAATCCTAGTTGTGTATAAATAAAATCAATCCAGTGCAGGCTCTTGCATCGGTCCACCAGCGACGTAACGACGCTTAATTATTTTAAGCGAATGACATCAACCAAAATAGCAATATGCTACCTTCACGCCGTCTCAGGATATTAAGCGAGATTCATCTCTATGTACATTTGCCCAAGCAGCATGAAACCACCTTGTTACAGGCGCCTGATGAATTATAACCTCGCAACCTAAAACGCTTCCTGCCCGCAGCCGATCTTATTAATCGCATACACGTTCGCGTGTTTACCCACCGGCTCTAATTAAGTTTCAAGCGCGGAAAAGGGGGTTAACATTCTAGAGCGGGATGATAATAAACTTGGCATCACTACCGATGCTTGATAAATTGCAAATAAACTCCAAAGCTGTTGATTTTTATATCTCTGCAGCTTACGTCCCCTTGGTTAAAAAAATTGAATCTAGCGTTATAGTTTTAGCATGTAACCGTGCATGCATAGTGCATGCATAATGTATCAGGTTTGACAAGGATATGATTCATACTAGTCCTAAATTGAGCGGTTCAAAGATCGCTAGACTAGGGAGTCGTGGGCTCAAATGGACTCAGTCAAGAACCGAGCCATTACAACTTGTCATTTCGAACGCTCTCCCCGTCTTTTTATTATCGGGCTCCCTAGCTGGGCCCCTAGTACCCACAAGTTACATATTGCCTCGACCAAAAATATTGCCTGGAGGTGTGCCCATCGGGTTAGGTTCTTCCGAGAGTAGTATACACTGACATCTCTGAGACTGCAATGATTCAGAGGTACATGATAATTCTAGACTAGGACCCTAGTTACGGGCCCTTTAGCTAGGCGGTAGCGGGGGCCACATTGCATGGCGATATGCAAAGCTAACGTAACCGGAATATATCAAACTGGTAGATCTCTGCATATATAAATGCCAAGCCGAGTATATGGATAGGGTGTTAAAAGCTCCGTCGTCGCGTAGTCTCGGATAAAGTGTGGGTACCGTCGATGAAAACTGATGGCCATAGAGCATAGTGAAGATCAACAACAACAACAGCACGGCAAAGACAGAAAGATGGAGATTGCAAACCATAATGCCCCACCAGTCCCACATCTCCTTCAGCACCAGCACCAGCAGCATCCTCAGCTTCAGCACCAGCAGCATCAGTTTCTCCCTAATCACTCTCATCAGCAGCTTCCACAACACCAATTTGTACCACAATATTACTACCCTTCAGAGCTTGAAGGCCAATTTCCTCCACACTACCCGGATTATGAGTTTTTAGGCCCACCTCCCCCGGAGGACATGCCTCAGGTGGTCCCGGGGGCCGGGATGGCAGCAGCATCAACCTCTAGCGGCTACGAGAGCCCACCCACCACTGAACTCGGGGAAAACCAAGAGCGTTCACACCCTCATACCCCTTCTTCCCGCTCTTTTTACCATCGTGCCCCTCCCCCATTACCTCAAGGCAGTGCGCCATACCCCATTGTAGCGCAGCAATCAGGCCCCATACGCTCTTCGGGCCGTCGCCCCAGTGCTACAGCTTCGCACGTGCTTGTGGACACCGACCCCGACGGAACCGTGTGGATCAAATTCGAGTACACCCGTAACCGCGTAAAGTGGCTCTATCGCGTACGGTGCGATGTAGAACGAGTCAATGAGCAAGACTGCCTCACTGAAGAGTTCAAGCATGATAATTGTATTTACCCAAAGGCCATGGTGCCGCCTGAAGAGTATACTGGTCATCGCCAGAAGTATGAAACAGAATGCAACCATCTGGGATGGCGGTTAGCATGGCTCAACCCGGACCTGCGCAACAGGCGAGGCCTAATTCAACGAGCCGTTGATAGTTACCGTAATTCAAGTGGCGATATCAGCGTACGAAGTAGACGCGTCAGGCGGCTGGCGAAACAGCAGGTCACACCTCGGAGATAATCTTATTTATAGCGAGCGGTACACCGGTGTGTGGTACACAAGTGGTACGGTACACTGGTGGTTTTTTATGCTCAGCAGTATTTTAGTCTAATTTTTTATGGATGGTGGGGTGGGGGCGGATGTGGATTTGGTGGATGCTGTGGAGGTACCTGTGATTAAGACTAGTGGATGGATGCCCGTAGTTCATGGACAAGCTACCAGTTACAAAGATGCATCTCTCTGAATCTCTGTACATCTCATCTCATCCCGTCTCATCCTAGATCCAGTCCCAACTTAATTCACTTACACTGGCCCCCAATCCACTGATCCCCAATCTATGGACTCCAATAATCCACCCACCACTTTACTCTTAAATTAGATTTATTAAATTTAATATTAATTAACCCCCTCCAGCCCCTCTACCCCTTAAGGTTGATCATCATATTTGTCCCCCCACAGCAACCTTTACCTTACATCAGCCCATGTACAATCGGCGCAACTCATTGCGGAATTCGCAGCAGCGGTATTCTGGTCTGAGTCCAGCGGCTGCAGCAGCAATGGTGAGCTTCAATCAACAGAATCCGCGGCAAAACAGCGCTGTTTTGGCCGCAGGCGCCGCAGCGGAGGCATTACGTCGCCATTCCCTCGACGCGCAGGGTGCCCAGATGGTAGCAAACTTTAGACGCAACAGCATCACATCGCAATCGGGGCGCACAAACTCGATGACGCGTCGTAACTCGCTGCGCACCACCTCTACTGTCAACCGCGATCAGTATGGGCGAGCAATGTCTTTGACCAAGACAACAGTGCGCCAAATGGGCTCATTCGAGCTTGTTAAGGAGGAGGAGACAGCCGTACGTCGTCCCCCGGGCGGTTATCCTCCCCCAGAGAGCATTTACTCGTTGGAGTCGTTTGCAGAGGAGCCCGAGGATGGCCGTTACGAGCGCCAGTATGAGCGCCAGTACCAGCAGCAACACGCGCATCCCCACGACCGTCGTTCACAGGCCAACGCGTACCAGCAGCAGCAGGCGCAGCAGCAGCACCCTCAATCGTATTCCCAGGCGCACACTGATGGCCCCCGCAACCGAAGCCGCGTCTCGTTTTTGGATGATACCGCAGAGTTTCATTACGAGGCTTACGACAACTCAGAGTCCAACGCAGTCGCAGCAGCAGCAGCGGTGGCTCCTCAGCAGCCGCAGCGCCATCTCAAGCCTTCAGCTGCCCCCCCTCAAGCGAAGCCGCGCTCCCCAATGAAGAGTGCCCTGAAAAAGAACAACCTGGAGCAGTCGCCCATCAGTTACAGCAGCTATGACGAGCCCGAGCCCATCTACGAGGATGAGGAGGATCTCGACGATTACAAGAATCGGCCTCTATCTGCGGTTTCCGAGTTTAGCACCATTACTGCCAAGTCCCGGTTTGATGATTCAGATGATGATGAATACCGGTCCACCCCCGATACCGACGACAAGGAGAACCATGAGCTGGTAAAGCAAAACACCACTTCAAACACGTTTGCGGATGAGGAGTACTCGCCTTCGGAGAATGAGGACGAGGAGGTGGTTCGCCAGCCGTTGACGGTTACGATTCCTGATAATGAAAACAATTACGTGGGCCCTGCAACTCCCAGCGAGCCCTCGAGATTGCCGAGTCTGGCCATTGCCGATGTTTCTCCTGTGAAGCGTGACGAGCAGGGTAGGGCTATTCCCAAGGAGCGTGAGGGGCAGGTTTCGCAGGTTCAGGAGCGTAACGGGCAGAATCAGGGCCAGAGCCAGGGCCAAGTCCACAACCAAGTCCACAGCCAGGTCAACGACCAGCGTAAGGTTTCTGGTCCTGGTCAGGCCAAGGTTCCCAGCCGGGGTCCCAGCCAGCGATCCGGTCAATCTCAGGGGCAATATCAGGGCCAATCGCAGGTCGGTTCGCGCCCATCCAACGGACGTGTGAATGGCCACGCTCCAAGCGCTCCCGCGGCCGCTCTAGGCGCTCCGGGTACGCAATCAAGCATTCAGCCCAGCAACCAACGCAGATCCTCTCTCCGCAACGGATCCCCTAATTACCGTTCACAGCCAACCGTTCGTCAAGACCAGGGATACCCCGTGCCGCAACCGCAACGCCAGAAGCAGCAGCAGCAGCAGCAGCAGCAGCAGCAGCAGCAGCAGCAGCAGCAGCAGCAGCAGCAGCAACGCCAGCAACAAGCACTGCAACAAGCTCAACAGGTCCAGCAAAGACGGCCTCAGCAGCCCCACCAGTATGTGCAGGGCCCTCCCAAACAGCTCGAAGCCGGCCGTACTGCCAGTTTGACGCGGTCCAGCTCGACTCGGCCCAGAACCCGGCTGGCATCGCCCCCTGTCCAGCAGTATAATGCTCGCACACAATCCCCCAGCAATCGGGAATCGTTTGTGGCCCCTCCCATGGACACACCGGCACGCCAGCTCCAGCCCTCTCCCTCAATTGACGGGTTCAATCGGATTGCAAGTACAAATGATATCCTGGAGAAAGCGCGGAACCGCGCTCGTGCATTTTCTCCAGAACAGCATGAACCACCACCCATGAGTATTGCCAGTATTGCCCAGATGGAAAACGATGATGCGGCCAGTATCAACAGCGAGAGCAGCTGGAAGCGGTCCACTACTGCCACGAAATCTAAGTTCCGGACGAGTGTCGACATGTCACCCGTGGGCGCCCGCCATGCCCCCAGTATCACCTCGAGCCAGTTTGGCAGCGGGTCTCGCGTCAGTCGCATGTCCTCGCAGCATGCCGGTGGCCGTACATACTCTTTGAGAGGCGCCCCTCCCCCCGATTTGAACCGCAACTGGCGCTCTCGCTTTGAAGATTCAGACGATGAGGACACTGCACATGTGCCTACCGCACTGCCACAACTCACTAGCCACTCTGAATCGTCCGGCAAGAAGGCCAAGAAGCCCGGGTTCTTTAAAAGACTTTTTGCGAAACACATTTAGTTAGATAATTTAATTGTATTATAGAATCAGAAGATCTGCAAATTAGCCAGTAGTACTACACATCAACCAACAGCTGGCGGTCATCCTCTCCAACGCTCAGATTCGCAGGGTGGGCTGATTCCTCATCCTTGTCGAGGTCATCGATCCGTTTCCGCACCTCGCCAGCAACCCGGATCCCGTTATCCATGATGTTGTCAATCACAGAGCGTAGAGTGATGCCCTTTTTACTGAAAATGCCCGTACCTCGTTCGGTAATGTGTGTCGTGTCGTGAATGCTGCAAGAAAAGAAAAGCTCGAGCGTGGGATCGCCCAAAATCACCATACGCAGCGATGCAAACTTGACACCCCCGCCGGGAATATCTTCCTGGAGCATTGCTTGCTTCATAAACATGCTCATGGTATTGAGGTACCGGGTAGTTTGCTGCTGTTTGACTTTTTCAAGGTCCTCAGGCATATACTCGGGGCTCAGCTGCTTTTGTGAGATCCGGTCGAGCATCACTGATTGTTGGGAAAACGGGTGCATTGCCAGCAGCATCGCCTCGCTTAGCGCTAAAACTCCCTGTTCATTAATATACCCCTGCTGTTCAGGATCCTCGAACAATGAAAAGAAATAGTTCATGAGCTCGAGCATATCACTCTGATGCAATTTATCGACCCCGTGAATACAATCTGCAAGTGTGAGTGAGTTGGCTTGACGGGTATCCCAAGCGTTGAATAGTCGCTTGACAAAGTCGTGCCGCTCCAAGCTGCTTTGCGACGCGTACTGCGGGGTCATCCAATCAAAAATTCCGCTCATGAAAACGATGAATTGGGGAAACTTGAGCTCATTGCTCTGACCACCCAGACCAGGCCGCAGCTCCTGAAGTGCGCTATAAAACTTATCGTAAAGCAAGCCCATTTGCTCGGCGCTCAGGTTCTTTGGTTTGGACCCAATGTTCCGGAGCTGCGTGCGTTTAGCAAAGCTCTCGATATCATTGAGCGTCTCGCCTTCATAACGAGCGCGGTGTTCATGGATCATCTCGTTGGTCACCACATTGAACTCTTTAAATGCGACCACCATGAGTTCCTGGAACTTGGTAACACTGCGGGCCCGTTCAGAGGTGGCTTTGGGGTGCGCACTATGATCTAATGTGTCGAAATACTTTTTGAGGATATCAATGACTGAGGTATTGTCTTGGGCGCGCATGATTTGTTCGCCATTGACGCGTAAAACCGCCAAGGCAATCTGAAAAAGCGCCCGCGAGCCCTCCAAAAAAAAGATATCCATGACTCGGAACGCGTATGTGAGCGGCATAGAGTTTATAAATAATGACAAAAACCACGGTAGCGAGACCACACTCAGCGGCACATTGGTCTTGACCAAGTGGTCCCAGAGCACGGGCATTGTCTTTTCGCACAGCTTTTCCAGCACTTTTTGGTCCAGGAGTGTCCCGTACATTGTTTTTGAATAGTAACCAGGCAAAAGCTTATCGCAGAGATGGGTCAGGGTCCAGAATGCCTGCTCCTCAGTTTGAAAAATGAGCAGCGCCGCGGCGACGATATTCATTGCTTGGCAGTACCCGACTTCGGGGCGCCGCCATGCGTACGCGCTCAACACCCGGCGCAAACGCGCGATTCCTTCGGGGTCCTGGTATGCGGGGTACTCGGGGAGGGACCGGTTCAGGTCTTTTTCAATTTCCTCGATCGCGAGCGAAGTTTTATCTTGGTATTCGGCAATAATTCCCTGGTAAACGCCCGGGTTTTGCAGCCTGGAATGCACAGACCCCGCGCTCAGCTCCCAAATCTCACCGCGAAGTCGATTGGCCAGCCCGACCCGAATCAGCCGATAAAAGCCCCGCTGTCGTACCATAGTAACGTTTCTACCATGAGAGGACATGTATTCGACCCATAAACGTACCTTAGACTTGTCACGGAGCTGTTTGGCGTCGCCAGGGTACCCAAACTGTTTACCCAAACCGCCGGGCGGGGGCTGGTCCGTGAACTCGATCTTCTTCTTCTGTGCATCAATCACCTTGACAAGGTACTCTGAGTAAAAGAAATCAACCTGTTTACGGACCCTCTTTGCCAGCGAGAGGTTGGCCTTGAGGTTATCGGCAAAACTGGCGCTAAACTCCTCGCACGAGCTGATCATGCTCTCAAGATTGGCAATGATTGTATTTTCGCCAAATAAAACAATCCTCAGAGCGAAAACATGGCTCTTGCTCGGTAATCGCTGCACCCTGTGGATGGCAAACAAAGGGATGGTGAAGGCCATTGCATGGGGATCCGAGGAAGATAAAAAGACCAGAAAGCTCTGGCTAATGTACAGTCTTCCGTCGAAATACGTAATAGAGGAAGTGGTCTCGCCCGGTGCTAAAAAGGCCACTTGGGCGTTGACCTGATGCGAGGGTGCTTCGGGCTCGGGCAATCGAAACTGCTGCCGGAACCGCTCGTCGACTGTTAGCTTGCGATTATATATAGAGTCATTATTGTCTGGTTCTTCAAAGAATCGCTGCGCACGAGACTTTATTATATTAAATAGACCAGACATATGGGGTGTGAGAGGTGGCGGAGGTGGCGTTGAGTTGGAGCTATCAGGGCCAGAGTTGGACTGAGACTGCAAAGGCTGGAGCGATATCACCTCAATTCTCAAGTAACTCGCCGCCATTGATTTATAGTAGATGTTATTAGCTATTGTTGGTGAATCAAGTTGAATTTATCAGTTTCCCTATCGCTCCAATCGGCTTATGCTTATCTTGGCACTCTCGACTCGATTCCCCATCGCTGCTCCAACCCAGTGATCCCACCAATGACCCCACTAGCGATCCCACCCATCCCACCACTGCTCCCACGACTTAACACCCCACCACCTGCCCCCCTCCGTCCGTCTCTCCGATGGTCAACCTCAATGAATACCAGACCAAATTAGAAACATATTTTCAACACGCATCTGTTTATGAACTTGTTAGAGATTTCGCTTTTGTTTTCCTGGTCCTCCGAACCATTGCCTGGCTAGAGAGCAAAGTCATCCGATACGGACTTATCGGGGCACCTATCCATGGCATCAAGCGCATCATAACGCACACAACATGGTTTTTTTATAGTCTACCAATCATTTCCTCGGCTGTCGACAAGCAAATCAGCAAACACGTTGCGGGAATTGAGAAAATGGTCATCAAGCGGGATGCTCAAGTGCCGTCGCACCCGCAATTGCCCCAAAAGGGCCTCGATTCAAAGCAGATTACCCAGGTAATGGATAAAATGGAGCTACTGGACCGCACAGATTGGCCCAATGGCCGGTGCACCGGTGCCGTGTACCACGGTGGCGACGAGTTGGTCGAGCTACAGTCTCAGGTGTACTATCGCTACGCTGTAGCTAACCAGCTGCACCCCGATTGTTTCCCTGATGTACGCCAAATGGAGTCCGAGGTGGTGGCAATGGTTCTCGATCTGTACCATGGACCCGAGGGAAGTTGCGGTACTTCTACTTCTGGTGGTACTGAGTCGTTGCTGTTGACCTGTCTGGCCGCACGTGAACGTGCTCGTATCGAGCTGGGTATCACAAAACCCGAAATCGTGGCCCCAATTACCATCCACGCGGGGTTCGATAAAGCCGCTGCGTACTTTGGCATTGATCTTATTCACGCCCCTGTGGACTCTAAAACCGGCAAAGTCAACCTCAAGGCAGTGGAAAAGCTCATTTCACCCCGCACTATCCTGTTGGCCGGGTCAGCCCCCAATTATCCCCACGGTATCGTTGATGATATCCAGGGATTAAGCGACTTGGCACTCAAATACGGTATCCCCTTGCACGTAGACGCATGCCTGGGCTCTTTTGTGATGCCTTTTGCAGATGTACCACCGTTTGATTTCAGGGTCCCCGGTGTCACTTCCATCTCATGCGATACTCACAAATACGGGTTTGCACCCAAGGGAAGCTCCATTATCATGTACAGATCGCCCGCTTTGCGTCGCTACCAGTATTTTGTGAGCGTTGATTGGAGCGGGGGACTCTATGCCTCACCTACTTTGGCGGGGTCAAGGCCTGGCGCTTTGATGGCTGGATGCTGGGCGACGTTGTTGTACATGGGGCGTAACGGGTATGAGGCCTCGGCCAAAGCTATCATTGCCACTGCACATAAATTCCGCCAAGCAATCGATCAGGACCCGGTCATTAGCAGACACCTCAAGGTGATTGGTGACCCACGCGGTCCCGTAGTGGCGTTTGATAGCAAATCTATCAATATCTATGATGTGGGCGATGCACTAAGCAAAAAGGGGTGGCATCTTGGCTCCCTCCAGAACCCTCCGAGCATCCATCTTGCCGTAACACGCTTGACCACTACAGTGATTGACGAGCTTATTGCTGATCTCCGGGCAGTCGTACAGGAGCAAAGTGATTCAAAGCCGGCTTCTGGTGATACAAAGGTATTTTATGGAGTCGCGGGGTCTATTAGCACTGCGGGGCTGGCAGCCCGGTTAGCCGAGGGATTTGTCGATGCCTTGTACAAGCTGTAGGCGAGAAGAGCCCTATAGAAAGCGTGAACTAAACGAGCCAGCGCCTAGTACAAAGCCACCAGGAACAGCTAGTGTGCGACGAGCTATAGCCCACATAACACTCATTCACTAGAAACTACCACCCTAAAACTAAATCTAATCGCAAATACTGATACCAATTGATAAGCATAATAAGCACCATCAATAGCGATATTGCCCATATAAACGAGTGGGGATGGTGGAAGATCCTGTTATCAATGTACCCGTCCACACTGTGGGCATAGGACCATAATCCACCCGATAAAATAAATAAAGCGCTTAAAGTAAGGCTCAGGGATATATAAAAGTCGAAATTCGAGGTGCGTTTCTGGAAAAAGGCGCACGCACTGGCTGCCAGCGTCAATGCAAGCTTCGAAGTAGCAAGGAACGTGCGTTCGGCCATTGCCAGGTCCCGGGCCTGTGTGAGCTCATTATCTATAAGGATTTCTGTCAACCACGGGTACTGGAAGAATGTGCGCATCGTAGTGCCAGTCAGCACCTCCAGGCTCTACAGTAGTCAGACAGACAGACAGACCAGTCCCAGTAGTCAGACCAGGTAGACCTCACACAGTAGACAATGCTCCACAAAGAAAAGCATGTTAAATACATCCAGAGCCTGGATTTGCGTAAAAGTGAGCTGCATTACTGGCACAGTGCCCACCTGAGAATAAGCGGCCTCTACTGGGGCCTCACAGCCCTGGAACTGCTGGCTCGACCCGATGCCCTCAACGCAGACGACATCACGCAATTTGTATTGTCTTGCCAACATGAAAACGGTGGGTTTGGAGCACATCCAGGGCACGATGCACACCTTCTTTACACTCTGAGTGCGCTACAGATACTGCTAATGACTGGCCAGCTGCACAGGATCGACCACGACAAGACTACCGAGTACATTTTATCATGTCAACTGCCCGATGGCTCGTTTCAGGGCGACGAATACGGCGAAATCGACTCGCGGTTTGTCTACACCGCCACCCAATCCCTGGCTATCCTCGGTAAACTCGACTGCATAACCCCTAAAACCATTGAATGGCTTGCAGCGTGCCAGAACTTTGATGGTGGATTTGGCCTCGTGCCAAACAGCGAGAGTCACGCAGCCCAGGCGTTTGTGGTGGTGGGTGCGCTCGACATTTTGGGCAGATTGGACGCAATTGATAAGGATAAAGCCGCTTGGTGGCTTAGCGAACGCCAAACACCCTCGGGAGGCCTCAACGGTCGCCCCGAAAAGTTACCCGATGTGTGCTACTCGTGGTGGGTCCTTAGCGCACTAGCAATGCTGGGCCGCCTCGATTGGATTAGCGGCGAAAAACTCAAGGAGTTCATTTACGCAGCCCAAGATCCTGATGAGGGAGGGATAGCCGATCGTCAAGGCGATGTTGCCGACGTCTTTCACACCGTCTTTGGGCTTGCTGGCCTGAGCCTCTTGGGATACGATAACCTCGAGCCAATTGACCCGACATTTTGTTTACCAAAAAGATTAACAGCTGGTCTAAAATTAGAGCCTAAATAATTTAAAGCTTTTCACTCTCGAGTACCCCTGAGCGGTTGCTGGGGTTATATTCCAGCCATTGTACAGTTCCTGCCCGCAAGAACCGGCCTGGGTTGAGGCCCATGCACCCTTGGTACTCGGTGGCGAACCGTGGGGTAGTCGGGTCAGCCATGATGAGCACGTCAGGCCATTGAGCTAGTGAAAGCGCGTGCTCGTTCTCCCATTTGGTGGGTCGGGTTTCCATGGTGAATGGGGAGAGATGAGCCTGGTCCAGGATGGTCGAAACAACTTTTTGAGCTTGATCATTTTGTGTATTGAACTCCCATGTAGCTTTGGGCACGGGTCGAGAAGCGTCGCTCGCTAGATCATTGAGGGCCTGTTGCCGGTCAGCTTCGTCGGTATCGATATCCAGATCAGCAAGGGTATCAGCAAGAGTTTCCTCTTCGAGGAGAGGCTCTCCGGCGGTTTCCTGTGTATTGTTTTCTGCATTCTCCGTGGGCGCCATTTGTATGTTGAACGGCAGACTATTTTTTCTAAACAAGTCGCCGTAATGATCAGCACAAACCACGATTTCCTGCGACAAATAACAAATACGCGCTGGGTTAGAAGCAAAAACCACGTCTGAGGCCGCTAATGAGACGCGGCGCGTAAACAAGTCGGGAAGCGGCCGTAATGGCCAGGTAGGCGAGCCCTGCGAATCTGACGAGTGCCAGGGATCGTTCTCGCCGGGGATCAAAATTAGTTTGGTTTCTTTACAAACGCGGGGAAAATCCTTTAGTAGCAGCGCCAGCGAAGCCATTACTTCTGTATACTTGGCAATCGAGTTACTGGCCTGGAACGGTACCGAGCAGAAGCTGCCCATCATCACCAGTCCAATCGGCGGCTTCTCCTCGAGTTTTGTGAGTACGCGTCGGAGCCCGTCCAAGTGATGGACATCATCGAGGTACAAGTCACACCCCAAGATAATAATGCGGTGGTGGGTGCTTTTTTGGGCCTCGGCCTCGAGCACAGTGAGGAAATTGTAGTCGATACGCTCGATAGTTTTGCGCGAGGACCCCGTGAGCTGCATAAAATCAACGTTTCCAAAGACTTCGCGTGACTTGGACCGGGTCTCGGGCAATGGGGGACCCATATTGATCACAAAAAACTTGCCGTTGATCAGCTCACCCTCGCAAATGGCAAATGAACCTTCGCAATAGTAATGGTCGGGCATCACCTCAGTGGTATCCACAAAGACCAAGGGAACTCTTCCGCTGGTATCGACAAGCCACATGGCGCCTGTGGACCCTTCAATTCTCGACAAGAGACCGAAAATAAAGAAATGATTTGTTTGGCGGCCAATCATGTTTTTGATGGGGGTAATGGACCGTACCGAGCCATTAAACACATCGGTTCGCTGGATTCGATCGTAAAGAATATGCCATCGCGAGGGAAGTAGCTCTACTCGCGCCCGTGCGCTGCCCAACAGCGACCCATACTCACTAGGGCCCAGGTCGTACCGGTGGTGTAGAGCGTTATAAATGAACCAGCGCTGTTTATTAGCATTAACTACTTTGTAATAGTCTCTCCAATGAAATCTTTTGCGCGGTTCGCCTACTGTGCTGCCGAAACTCTGCCCGGCGAGCGTCTCGGAGCGGGTTGCTGGGTTTTGTTGCGACGCCACGGCGTTTTCAATGTCGTTGATTACTTTTTTCAGGGGTTCGCCTTCCACAAAAAGGCCTCGGTCCTCGTCTCGCCATAATCTCGCCACTTCGTCAAGGAATCGCTCAGAATTTGCGCCTCTCCATTCGCTGCCAAACTTGTGGCCCAGATGATCGGCCAAGACCTGCAGGGCGGTACTTTTCATGTTGAGGCCGTATTTTTTAGATAAAACCCGATACGCGATCGGCCGGACCTGTGCAGGGGTCAGTTGAACCGCCAAGGCGACGCGTTCAGGCATGGGGTGGAGGAGAGGTGGACGTGAGACTTGTGGTGGAGATTTGGTAGTTTGGGTGGAGATTGTCCAGTAGTTGTATGATAGTTTTATAGTAGTTTTGGGGGTAGTTGTATGGAAGTTTTCTGTTTATTAGGCTAGCCCAGGTCCCATCCGGAGGCTATTTAGACTCTAGGATATTTTCAAATCGCTCATCAGAGGCAAGGGGGATGTGGTGGAGAGATATCTCTCCTTTTATGATAGCACTGAGGTCATACTAGCCGCATCAGAGGAGCCCATTACATACTATAGCCGAGTTGACCCGCACAACTCTAAGTTATGGGGGCAAATGAAGCCACATCATTTTGCAGATAAAACGATTAGCTTGAGGCTGATGCAAGTCGCTCCATGGGAGTGGCCTAATCTTCCCATTGAGCAAAAGAGCGATAAGGCTATCTTGTTCCAAGCAATGAGATCGTCTCAATTCGTGGGTGACCAAGAACCAGCCAAATGGCTAGAGCGTGTAATGGCATTGCCCGCTTTATCTCGAGATCGCGAAGTCTTACTCGTCATTCTATACTCTGCGTATGATAAAAAAAAGATAGAGGATATGCTGTCCATCGCAGCAGCCAGAGATCAGATAAATGCTCTTCTAGGGGATTATGATAGCGCTATACAACTTATCGAAATCAACGAGTACTGGTTCGATCATATCAAAATACCCATTACGCTACCCCGCACCAACCTAATCTAATTTACAACGAATTACAGCCAGCACTTGCCGCTTACACTCACCGCTTACATTCGCTTACACTCCCACTCCCACCACTTTCCAATACCTGCCCCCAGATAAACAACCTTGTCAGCATGAACGCCTGGGCCTCAATGCTAATAGACGGAGGAGCTCCTACATGCGAACTACTCGGGCCGATTTCATTGACTCTGCAGTGCTTTTTGGGAGCAATTGCCGTGAGCACGCTGGCGCTCAAGCGCAAGTACGAGCGTCCCCGCCGGCCCATCAAGGTCTGGTTCTTTGATGTGGCCAAGCAGGTATGCGGCGCTTTGCTGCTCCATTTTCTCAATGTGCTGGCATCCATCTTATTCAGTGATGATCAGCCTGATATGGACGATAACCCGTGCGTTTGGTACTTTCTCAACGTCCTGTTTGATACCACCATCGGCGTGCCGCTCCTATGGGCTGCTCTGTGGTGGATCTACAACCTCGCCCACAGGTTCCAGATGAGCGAGGTAATGAGCGGCGACTACGGCGATCCCCCCACCGCCAAGCCATTCTTCAAGCAGCTGGGGCTCTACACAGTGGCGTTGCTTCTAGCCAAGTTTATGCTCTATTTGGTGCTTTGGTGCGTACCGCAGCTCGACGATTGGGGCGCCTGGCTGATCTCTTGGACTTATTACGACCCGCATGTCCAAATAGCGTTTGTGATGCTGGTATTTCCAACAATCATGAATGCCATCCAGTACATTGTGGTTGATAGCATCATTCAGAGCCCTGCATACGGGTCCGCAAACGAAACCCTACCAGAGAATGAGCGTCAAACCTACGGGTCTACAGTTATCTACGGATCTACAGCAAACCAAACCCCCAAACCCAGCAGGTCATAGCGTGCAGGCAGGGTGCAGCTCATGCTGCTTACTACACCCCATCTTCACCTCACGCTTACATCATTTTTTTCTCTCTATTGAATGAAGTTTAAAACTATTAGCCGGTCCGCAGATGACTATGTACCGGTATCAAACCAAGAAACAATGCGTCAACCGCGTAATTTGGACCCAGATGTCCACCCCTTTGAGAGAGCAAGAGAGTATACCCGTGCCCTGAACAATGCAAAGATGGACCGCATGTTTGCTGCTCCGTTCCTTGCTCAGATGGGCCAGGGCCACATTGACGGTGTTTATTCTTTAGCCAAGAACGCTAATTCGTTATCAATCATGGCCTCGGGCTCCGGTGATGGTATCGTCAAACTCTGGGATCTCGGTGCTCAAGATGAGACTTGGGCAGTAAAGGGCCACACAAGCATTGTTTCCGGGCTCTGCTTCACTCCTAGTAGCCAGCTTTTGTCATGTTCACAAGATGGTACCGTCAAGCGATGGGACGGGTCCTCCAAGACCGAGCTGCAGACTTATCTGGCCAATGGCGGCCTTAATGGCATTGATCATCACCGCGATGAAGGACAATTCATTACTGCCGGCGAGTCACTCCAATTATGGGACACAAACAGAAATAAACCAATTTCGTCCATGTCCTGGGGCTGCGATAACATCAACAACGTGCGGTTTAATATGACCGAAACCAATATCTGTGCATCCACCGGTAACGACCGTTCCATTGTCATTTATGATCTTCGTACTTCCTCGCCCGTTCAGAAGATGGTGAGTGCCCTCAGCAACAATGCCATCGCGTGGAACCCCATGGAGGCATTCAACTTTGCTGCTGCCTCGGAAGACCACAATATTTATTTGTACGACATGAGAAACATGAAGCGCGCGCTGAACGTTTACAAGGACCATGTCGCGGCCGTCATGGATGTTGACTTTAGCCCCACCGGCCAGGAACTTGTATCGGGATCTTATGATCGCACTATCCGTTTATGGAAGCTGCAGGAGGGCCACTCTAGAGATGTTTATCATACAAAGCGTATGCAGCGTGTTTTCTCAGTCCGTTACTCTATGGACTCGAAATACATTGTTAGCGGTAGTGATGATGGCAATGTCAGATTATGGCGTTCAGTTGCCAACGACCGCTCTAATATCCGGTCCGCAAAGCAACGTACCCAGCTCGAGTACGCTTCAGCACTGGGCGAACGGTACAAGCACATGCCCGAGATTCGCAAGATCCAAAAGTTCCGCCACGTGCCCAAAGCGGTGCAGATTGCAAAGAACATCAAAAAGGAGGAAGAAAAGAGTCTCAAGCGTCGCCATGCGAACCGGGTCCGCAACTCCAAGCCTGGGTCTGTTGGATACGACAAGGAGCGCGAAAAGCATATTTTGGGTACTGGTAACAAGTAATATTTATAGTTAGGCACAGCCATATCTAAGCATAGACTTACAGGCATAGGCCACGTCGACTCACCACCAACGACAAGGCGCCAGAACTCCACTCCAATATATATAATGCTACATGCTATTACGAATTAATTGATTTACACATGTTAATCGCCGATATACACGTCGAGAACAACGCAAACATCATTGACAGCGGGTTTGGCCAAAGCCGAAAGGAACGGCATCATCGCAAGAAGCTCATTATCATGGACATCGCTGAACCAACTACTCACAGGAACTGCATTTTGGGGCTGCAGCGCGTAGGAAGCAGGAGAATTGTCAATGATAATGGTATCCTTGAGCGGCCTTCCGAGCTGGGAGAGGTTCTTGATATAATTGCCATTGAGATTATAACACGATTCTCTGAAAAGACGATGGTGAACTACCTTGTGGATATCAAGGTGGTCGAGTAACGGGTCGCCGTACTTGGCCACAGATGCAGTAAACACCACCACCTCAAACAGGGCACCCACTTGCTTGAGAAACTCGTCGACTCCGGGGCGTTTGGCCACGTAAACATTGTGATTGCGCCCCTCAATCTCCACAGGGATAATGAAATCGGCGTCGGGCATGAACTTGAAACTGGAATGTACAAGTGTTTCATCAAGGTCTAGAACAAGCGTCTTTCGCCCCTTGAGTCTGCGAGGTTGTTTGTGCAAGAGGCGGACTTCTTGTGCACCCGAACCAAGAAAATCATCAGGAGTAATCGTGTGGTACGACTCGGTATCGTTGGCAAGGCCCAGTAAGTTGGAACTCGAGTTGGCACGCGAGGTCGCCCTGCTCGAGGATTGTGTATCGCCCAGCGAGTACGAGGCTTTGCGGCCCATAATTATCGAATCTTCGGGATCATCATCAGGGTCCTGGCAGTACTCGAGCGGCAAATCGAGCTTGTGGCGTGAGGACTGGCGGCTGGGCCCCGCTGGCGGCTTGGGCTTGGGCTTCTTGTGGTGCGATTGCTGCGACGCAGAACGCCTATGTCGTTGGTCACTCTTACGAGGAGGAGGGCTGCTGCTTGAAGGCGGTGCGGCTTGGGCTTGGGCCTGAGCTGGTGCTGATGCGCCGTCGCTGCACCCAAGGCATGAGAGCAATGAAGTCAAGACCCCCATCTATTGATTGAAATAAACGAATGTAAAATTGCCCTTAGAGAACGAGTGTTGGGCACGAGACGGTAAAGGGGGTGAAGCACAGCAAAGGAGAAAGCGTTTAGATTGGCAAAAGCTTGGGGTTTGTTTGGAATGTACCTATGCTGAATAAGCTTCCGTTTAGAGTTAAACTCCCAATCTAACGCCATAGATCATAAATATAGAATAAATAGGTTTCAGATGTACGGAAACTATCTAGGTGTGGAGGGGCAGGTAGTAGTAATTGGTGGTGGGTAGATTAGGTTGGGGATAATCAATAATCAGTGAACCTAATCAGTCTTATCCCGCTGGCACCAGCATTTACTCCCCTCAGGATCCATTTGTATGGTGATACTATCAACACCACTACTCTGCAATCGTGCAGCAACCTTGTCACGCACAACCGTTGAGTTGGCCCCATCGGCGTACTGGACATGCAAAGTACCTCGAACGCGCGCTCCGTCGGCCCAAAACTTGGGTACAGTGTACGATGCGACACCCGAGGTGATTGAAATATCGTTGAGCGCATCGCGAAGATCATACTCTTGAGTGCTATTCAAACTCAAAAGCAGGGTCTGAGCACTGCTCATAACCAGCGGGATAGCAGACACAAAGATCGCCACCGCAATTAGAATAGACGCTATAGCATCAAACCCGTGCCATTTGAAGAAATACGTCAGTAGCGAGGAAATAACCACACCCACCGAGCCAAGCGCATCCGCAAAGATGTGCAAGTAGATTCCATACAAGTTCTCGCTGTGGCTACTGCCACAATCGTCTCCGTGCGAGTGGCCATGCGAGTGGCCGTGTGAATGACCGTGCGAATGACCGTGCGAATGACCATGAGAGTGACCACCATGCTCGCCACTAAACGAAAAAAGCCCAACAATATTCACCAACAGGCCCGCCACACTAACGATAATGAGCTCGTTCATTTTTTCTAGCTCTACCGGGTGTGAAATCCGCTCAATTGCTTCAGAAACAACACCAATCGAAATGGCCAGCAACAGGCATCCATTGGCAAACCCCGAAACAGTCTCTACCATCGCCAGCCCGTAAGGGAACCGTGCCGAGGGAGGAAATTTACTCAGAATGGAGGCAATCAGACCTACCAACAGGGCGATACAATCGAAAAACATGTGGATGCTGTCACTCAGCAACCCCAGTGAATGGGTTAGGATTGAGTAGAGTAGTTGGACCAACATAAAGCAAAAGTTTAGCAGGAAAAAGTAGAAAATGCTGCGGGTATCGGCATGCACCAAGATGCTATCCAACAGCGACAAAGCATAGGTAGTGGTACCACTTGTAGCACTAGTGTATACACTATCGTGGTTGATTTGTTTTCTTGACTCGGGAATGAGCATACTGAATGCAACAACTACCAGAGCACCAACCTCGGATCTACCCAGCAGGCCAGCTACACCACAAGCGAGCGTACCGGCCAAAAAGGCATTATAGCGAGTATACACGATATCGTGTCTCGCAAACTGGAAGACAAACACTGCACAACACGTGATGGTTGCAAGGAAAAACGCTCTTGGTGGTTGAGCTGTAAACAGGACGAAATTCAGCGCCAGCATCCCAACACCACCGGCCAGCACACTGAAGGACTCATAGTAGACTGGCGGCTCGCTGTTCCACCAAAACAGGTAGATCAGGCACGGAACAGCCCACAATGCTTCTGGTCTATCGAATACAAGGGTGTAAAGCACAAAAATGAACCCACAAAGGCCGTGACCCATCAGGGTTCTGTGGTCGCTGAGGTTGATACCGAGCGCACCAGTAGCGCACGCAGCGACCCAGGTGAACGGGCCAAACCCAGACGCAACAATAAAGCTCGCTAGCAGCGCTATAAGCTTGATGGAAGATGTGAGCGTGCCCTTTCTACGCAGCAACAGGCCACAGAGACCCCAGAATGTGGAGATGAGGCCTCCTATCAGCAAGAGGGCCTGGCCGAGCCCCACCTCGATAATTAAAAAGTTTGTGGCGGCAACGGCAGTAGGCAGCGCCAAAAATAGCGGCAAACACCCCAACCACTCGACGGTTTTGGCGGTCTTTGTAGGGGACTGAGGCAGGCTGTGCGACGTGTGTCGCTGGAAATCGCTCAGCACGCCGGGCACAGAGTGAAGACCCCATTCCTCCGCAGAAAGAGTCTTTGCTCGTCTTATGGGAGCAATACGAAGAGTATCGCTACGACCCCTATGTGGACGCTCCATGAGGTAATCCTGAGACAAGACGCCTATTAGGGTGCCAGGAGGTAGCCAAAGGGGGTGGAGACCAAAAGGGTACTCTAGAGCCAGGAAGTCAAGTATAGGATATCAGTTCCAGAGAGTAATATCGTTATCGGTTAAAAGGCTGTTGTGTGGAGATTTTTGGTTGACTATGTAGATTGTGCGGAGCCAAGCTCTAGCGATTTCTAATTAGCTTGTTGATTTCATTTAAGCTTCTATAGGCCTAAATTGCAGTGAGTCTCTTGTCTAAGACTAGCGAGACCTGCATGCATGCTTGGGAATGAGCATGCATTTTGGAGCTCCAAAAAGCCACACGAGACTAGCTAGTAGTATTTTCGGTGTCCTCCGGTACTCGTCTCTTTGGATATGGAGATGTAAGTCCATATTTCGCGGTATTTGGCGGGGTCACGTGACCAGGATTCTGAGACATTCAGATTATTAATTTAAATTTTTTCGTCGGGCCGATGGTTTAGTGGTATAATTCTCGCTTAGGGTGCGAGAGGTCCCGGGTTCGATTCCCGGTTGGCCCCTTTTTGCTCCCCAGATCGTCTTCTACTCTCACGCTAAAGCACTTGAAATAGTACTAGTCCACATTTTTATGCTCCTGGTGTATCTTCTATACCTTTTATGACTCAATACCACTCAAAATGCCTATTTCGGTCAGTAGAATGGCGCTCGCTCCGTTGGACTCTATAGTTTATAGATTCACCATGCTATGCAAAGGTAGGGGCCACAAAGACTCGAAAACGTCGATCCCTCGGTCATGCATGTTTTGATTAGGTGTGTATATGTAAGCTCTTTAGAGAATATGTTAGAAGGATCAAGAGTCTACGAAGGTCAGTCTTTACGGTGGAATTCCAGGTAACTACATAATACAAAACTTTTCAATATAAACAAACAGTCAAAACCCTAACCCGGTTTCAACACTCCTCCGAAGGCGTAGAGCCATCCAGTGAATCATTTAAAGAACCATACAATCCAATTTTGAGCATCATTCGTGCGAACTCTTTGCCAACTTTTGGCTTAGTAAAGGGGTCTGCCAATTGCTTATCAGTGCGCACAGGTTCTAGCACCAATTCTGGACCATTAAAAATTCCTTTTAGATATTGAATTTTTCGCATCAGGTATGCCTCACCACGATATGGGTTCTTTCCAGTAACTGCATGTACAGCGCCTTCATTATCTTCCAAAATCTGGGTAGGGCCATTCCATTTGTATCCGAGCTCATCAAGTAAGAGCCTCATGCGAGCAGTCCTGGCTGTGGCGGTTTGGAGAGCGATCAGTTCAGAGTCCGTGGCACTTCGATTGGCCGTCTTGATTTGTTGGGAGTTCCAGTCAATGGCACCACCATTCAGCATCATCACGAAACCTTCAACAGAGTTGCTGTTCTCAATGTCTGGCCTGAAGCTAGCATCAGTAAATGTAACCAATTGATCAGTAGTATAGTCACAGTGTCCATAACGCAATGCCATGTCTCGGGTGTTATAGCAATACTGAAGAACTTTGATAGCCAGGCCCATATGATATCTCTGTGGTGTTGCGTTAAAGTGAGACACACGACGAGCAGCATAAACAATGTCTGGACGAGCAATACACAAATAGCGAATAATACCCGACAGTGCTTGGTACTTGGTGATTTCAGCTTCTTCAAGTAGTTCGCTTTCAGGAGAGCCTTCAACTGCCTCAAACGGATGCGATGTGGAGATCGGACACGATACCTTTTGGTTGACGGGGATATCAAGCTTGGCTAATTTAGACTCAATATAAGACTTCATTGATACTGTGGCCTCAGTGCAATTCTTATTCTGCGTAATATTCATTCCAAGGAACTTTTCAACGGGACCAGGAACATTGGTCTTTGAGCACAGGCCAGACTGCCTCGTATACTTCAGCACTTGTTTTGCCACGGAGGGGACAGGCCCATAAGTAGCTGCTAAACTCATCAACAAGTAGTGCAAAATAGCGATAGCCTTCACGGGATTCATACGGCACGGGACCATGTAAGTCGAGATGCACACGACCACCTATACGATCAGCTTTCGGAGTCACAGAGGTAGGATGAGAGGAATCAGTAATACGGGAGCGCCAACATGCACTGCATTCAAGACCAGAGATAGTTTTTCCAGTGAACTCCTCCGACGGAAAAGGGGTTTTACCTTCTTTGCCAAAGCGCAACAATTGTTTATAGGGCAAGTGTGTCGAGCGGTGCAGATGCACGAGATAATCACGCGGAGTCAGTGCAGCGACGCTATTGAATGTAGCCAGAGTCTCCGAATCCGTAACAAATTGGGTTCCATCTTCAGAATCGGAAAGGATCAAGCCGCTAAGTCGGCAGCGCATATCTTGGCCAACCGAACACGTCTTTGAAAAATCCACAAAGAATTGGTTGTCATGTCGGAAAACGTCCCAGTAACTAGTCAAATCGGCATTATACAGTCGCCAATTAAAGTTGAGACCAACGAAGAGGAAAGAGTCAAGTTTCAGAAGCTGAGCAATGGAAAGAATCACACGTGGTACCTTAGGGTACTCCCACACGTTGGAGATCAGAATTGGTTTACCATTATCAGTTCCCAATCGAACTGTGCCTTGTTTCGTTAGCGGATATAGGCTTCCTTCATGCTTGATAACCATGCGCTGATGTTTAGGCACTTCAGTCGGCCCATCTGCCCATAGAGAATTATCGCCATTGAGCATCACACTAGCACCAGTGTCAAATAGGCATGCATTATCTGGTAGTAACACCGCACCTGTATCCACTGGCTCAATCTTATCAAGGTGTGCGACTGGTAGCTCATCCTGGGACGATTCATCAGTATCAGTAGCCTCGCCATCCGTATCCAGAACAGTGTCGCTTGCGGGCGGTTGTTGTGATGAGATTTCATCACTGGCATAGGCGGAAGTATTAGAGCTACTTACTATATTGCCGCCTTTACTTTGAGCGACCTTCATAATATGCTTTTTATCGCTCTTCTTCAACGTGCCTCCGAACTCCAGGGCACTCTTTACCCGAGGAGAGAGCTTGTTAAGGAGGTTCCCATCATTACGGACCAACTCAATGCTATTATTGAGGGCTAGACGAGCAGATTCCTGATTTCGTTTATTGGCGGCCTTTTTCTGTTCATAAGATGTGATATCATCTCTGTACTTATGAACAATCTTATCGATGGTGGATTCCACAAACCCTCTAACATCGTCGACCGAAACCTCACTACTTTTTAGGCCTCTTCCTTTCGCTCCAGGCAGTTGATTGACTTCCAGCTGGTTTAATTGCTTGACGAGATCTGCTTCAATTGAAGCCAGCTGGTATTTCTCGCCAACTGTTCTTACCACTGCTTTGAAGATCGTAGCTCCACAGAGGTAAGTTAGTACCACAGAGTACACGCCCAGGGCCTTGTGAATGAACCTTAGCTGACGCCACTTCTTATCCATGTAATTGCGCGCGGGACCAATGAGCGACAACATGTTTTCATCGTACTCGCCAATCTGACGAAGTGACTGAGCGACTTCCTTTTGCACACTCAAGGTACCCGATTCCTGCACGTCTCGAATCATGTCCAGGACAGTATGGTTCTGAGGGATGTAGACATTTGGCATAAGTTTGCCAATGAACTGCCTCACTTTCTTAACCATTTCTTTGTGGGCATTGAAATGCAGTACAAGTGAGTACTCAAAAAGCTTGGTTGCAAAGCCAGTTCCATCACACTCATTATAAATGTAGACATTAAGATCAAAGTCATTAATCACCTCATCGAAGACTGGCAGCAATTTACCCTCATACGTGAACCAGTTACGCACCAACTTGATAACCTCACTTCTGGTCTGTGGGTCATCCTTATCGGCTTTTTGGACCTTAAGGTATTCGGCATGAAATTGCGCTGCCGCCTCGCCAAATATCTCCTCGTACTCACCTGTGGTTCTATTTTGGAACCTACAGAAACTTGGGGATGAGCTGACAACTTTGCAATTGCGGGGCTCGCCAGCAGTTCGCTTCATGTGAGTCACATTAGTCTTCTGACGGTTGTCAAATAGTTCACTCAGCTCCTTTAGTTTGGAAGCGTTGCAGTACTCCTGAACTCTCACAAATTCACTCTTCACGAGGTGGACCTTCTCCTGCGGTAAATCTTTGATTTTATCCCAAGGACATTTTTGTTGTAAACCTCGGTTTATAGCCTCAACAATGTTCGACCAACCAAGCTCCTCGGGCTCAAAGAATTCGACCTGGTCAACAAGCGTTTGGACGGAAGTTTCGTAGAAGGCAAGGGAACTCTTATTAGCACTAGACATCGGACATTTAATCTGTTAGAAGGATCAAGAGTCTACGAAGGTCAGTCTTTACGGTGGAATTCCAGGTAACTACATAATACAAAACTTTTCAATATAAACAAACAGTCAAAACCCTAACCCGGTTTCAACAGAATAAAGTCAACACGCTTGCGTGAGACTTATATTTGGTATCTCTAATATGCGTCTCAGCTCGCTTATGCGCCTCTCATTCGTGATGTATTTCTCATCTAGCCTAGTACAATTATCAGGTTTATATAGAGCCTCCAGAGATATATTCATCCCCCTTGAACTCAAAATTGTGTGTATATGTATACCCGGCCCTTTAACGTTCTATTGACCCCGTCTGCACTGTTTCCATCATCGGGTGGTAACGCTCAATTATGATCCGCGCCAATAGCATTTACGTATACCTTTGAGGTCTTTAAACTCCTTCAACGGCAGCAGCTGCCGTGAGGCCCTGGCCAAGAACCCAAAAGAGCGGACTCAGGCGCATTACACACATCTATAACACCACTAGCATATTTAGACTGTAAATCTAATTGTTTTTAGCGGATATGCTTGGAATGGCGCCAGCTCAAGAACTTTCCATCATCTGAGCCGCAGCCTGGATTTTTGAGGTAAAAACCCTTAAGCGCGAACTTGCCTAAAACTTCTATATCCTTGAAGCCTGAGCGTACGCTCTGAGCCAGCCTTGCCTGCTTTTGCGATCGCGCTCTCAGCATGGTAGCCCAACCCTATGTGACCCAGCTCATCCCCGCTGAAAGGTCCATTGTCACATGCTAATCACGAGGCGGGCCGACATGCATCCTCAGGTATAAAGGAGGATTCTCCCCCTAGATTCTTGCCACTACTGGCTGCTCTTTCTCTCCTTCCACTCTATCTTTCCATTTGTCTGCTTTCCTATAATCCTCTGCAAATGTCGCTGTGGGTTTAATAATTCTGCTTCCAAGCCTTGTATGCTACACTGGGTATCTAAGACGTGATGAAAAGCTCTCGGCTTGAACGCATTGCTACATGTTTCTCTGTATCTGCTTGAAATGATTCTCAACAAGAGAAGCGCAAGAACGTACAGGTAGGCATAGGGTGCTGCGTTGAGCCTGTTTCCTTTTCATCAAGTCCTGGATGTCGGATTCTCAGGCCTGCCAAGTATACCCGCTCTTCGCTTCATATCTACTATGACTTCATATACTTAGTTTTTAGCCTGGCGCTTCCATGCTGTCACGATTCAGGGCCAGAGATGGTACCTCGCATTTTATATGAAAGCTCCGTTGTGATTTTTAGCTAGTATATTCAATTGGGGCACAGTTAACCGATCAATGTCTTCAGTGCCCAATTCATAGGCATAAATAGCCCAGATGATGAATCAAGCAAATGTACTCCTGTAAAAGTCTGGTTACACTTTTATGTACATGATTGAACATGCATTCATATAAGGATCCAAGCTTCCTATGCAAGTATTATTGGTCTAGATCCTCACGATATCTCAACACTCTAGCCTGTCTTGGGCTCCTTTTTCTACGGCTCTTGCAGGGTCTGGATCTTCTCACAGCTCAAAATTGCATACACCCGGCCATTTCTGCGACCCTTTAGGCTCACGGTTAAGTCGTCGATTGGATGGCATGTAGCATATGCATCACCATGCACCTAGTATGTATATTTGCAATTGAGTTACTGGTCCCGGAGAAAAGAGTTATCCTCAGGAGATTCTAGTACAGAACCAAGGTGCTACTACAAGCTTATAGAATCTTACCTCAAAAGTATGTAAGGGGCTCTGTGACCTTAGAAGTGTCTTCAAAAATAAACCGGGAGTTTTCTCCAATTTGATTGAAGGCGTCAGACTTAGCCTAGCGAGCTTTGCTGAGATGATGAACTCAATGTGTGGACGATCAGTAAATCTCCTAGTCCTACTACTCAGAGTCCTACAGAGTGCAAGAGCGCCTAGTTCCTCTCGCAGGTAGCTAAACGCGAGCCCACTTTTGAGCGTAAGGCTTGGTAAGAGCAAGAGGCTTTACAGCATAAGAATGTCAATGGGTGTGCACTCTCTGATCAAGAACAACAGCTCTTTTGGTACTGCTGCCGATATTGTCATGGATATGAGCACCGACATTATCCGTGCCGTCCACTGGTTTGCTTGAAACAGTGACCAGCCTCTAATCTACCACGATGTCGCAGCCTTTCCTGAATATTTCAGAATAGCTATTTGGCCTATCTAGAGGACACTTGATATCTACCTCTCAAATCTGATATTAAGATCACCAGCAAACTTGATGTTCAAGGCATAATCGTACTTTGGAACCTCAGGCAGGTTTGGATCAGGGATGATCTTAGAATATGTCTGCAATAAGCGGACCCAGGTAAGGGCTAGTTCAGTTAGAGCAAATTGCTGGCCGAGGCAAATACGAGGACCACCGTTGAAGGGGATATACGACCATGGGGGGATATCTAGCTTCTCGAGCCAACGTTCAGGTACAAACTCCTCTGCATCGTCGCCCCAGATTTCTTTTGACCGATGCAAGACAAAGGGAGCGTAAGAGACTACCAAGCCTTTAGGGACAAGAATGGGCTCATCCTGGTTGGGACCACCTCCTTTTGGTAGTACGGTATCGCATTCGGCCTCACGAAGATTAAGAGGAACAACGGGTGCAAGTCGAAGCGTTTCATTGATGACTGCATTCAAGTATCTCGAAGTACGGAGCATCTCAAAAGTAATTTTCCGCTTCTCGGCGGTAGTTCCAAAGTCCTCGAGGATACTGTTGCGTAACTTGGCCAAGACGTCCGGGCTGCGAGATAAGAAAAATGAGATGAACGACATTGTCACAGCAGTAGTGTCCCGGCCAGCAATCAAAATATTGAAAATCTGATCACGAATAACAATGGGGTCACGAGTGACTTTAGCTAACTCCCAAGAGAACACGTAGTTTTGTGTCTTATCAGCAGGACGCTCGAGTGCCCTATCAACATAATAATCGACGAGTACTCTGGCTCGGCTGATGTGCCTCCGGAATTCAGATGTGTTGGCCAAAGGGTACAAGGGTCCCATGATCATACGGTAGATGGTAAAGTTCAGCATAAACGTGTAACTCTCCACAAACTCGTGAGCATTCACTGTTTGCCCGTTATGAGTAACAAAAGCAGTGTTGCCTCCCAAGTACTCTTCAAGACAGCAAATAGATTCGCCAAGTAAAAACTCAGTGGCAGTATCGATCGTTAGTTCATGAAACAATTTCTGGGAGTTGATGTACTCCTGAGAATGCTGTAAAACATCAATGACTTTGATTAGTCTGTTCACGTGGGCTGTTACAGAGCTCAATTGCGAGATTTGATCGCGAGTGAACTGAGGTCTCAGCATCTGGCGTGAGTGCCTCCACCCTTCGCCAGAGAGTGTGAAAATACCGGTACCAAATGCTTTTGCAATCTGCGGGGACCGTAGTCCTAAGCCATAATCCTTGAACCTGGTACTCAAAATGGTTTTGATGTTCTCAGGCTCCAGTGTGGAGATGGCCCAATGAAATGCTCGTTGATCGAGAACCGTCTTTGAGTCTGAAGCTGATAAAAGTTCCTGGATAAAGACCAAGAAGTTCTGATTCTTGAGCTCTTTAACAATGCGACTGGTGATGCCAATTGCGAATCCGGGGTGGGCCACGATCTCGGGCACAGCGTAGCCCTTTGACCAAGCTCGTAGACGGTAAACATATTGGTAAAGGTAGCCAAAGTAGAGAGAAGCAGCCACAATTGCTCCTGTAAAATAGAGCAGAACCTGAAACATTAAGAGTATATCTTTCACAGTATGAATTTTGGTCACCTTATCACGCAGATACTTGCCACTGGTGGACACGTGACTGTACTTTCAACACAGAAAACAATAATGTTTTTTCATTCATTTCATGGGCTGGAAGCACTGAATTAATGATCTGGAACTCAGGTAAGGTGGCTTTGCAAGAATATAACCCCGTATCCACCATGCGTTGACCCAGTGCCTAGTACTGATAGATAGAAAGACGATATAATAAACCCCCAAATTGCTCTTTCAGTACTCAATAGTACTTTATTGCTGGCCTGTGGTCGAGTTTAATCATCTCGATTGAAAATGGCCGCTCAAGGGTACTTTGCGGTTTGTATTTCGTGATTCGGTAGGCCCAGCGCTGATGTATTGAAAGTTCGTGTTTGATCTCGTACTTTTCTGCTAAACATCGAATCAGTACCTACTGGACCCTCAGAGACAAGCACATATTTTACCCTAAACCTGACCCTTGCCCTGACTTTCACTATAAAAGCCACTACTGCTCTTCTTATAAGAACAGATCATGCTATGCAGTCCGATAGGGCAGTCTGATATAGTGCAACATGCAGAAACTATAGATCTATCAACCTAGACTGACCCGAAATATGACATTTGATCGTTGAATCATTTGGCTGGAGTGCCAGCCTCAAAAGATGAGTCGACGATTTAAGGAGATCGCATGGATTCAAGAGAAATCACATGCAAATTCGCTGATGGGGATTTCTGGTGTCTTAATGATGAGAAGCTTGGCTTGATCTAGAAGACTAGAGTAAGTCTATCCATGAAGTTGATAGGAGTGAATGTAAATTAAACAGAGGGGTTGGCCATTAATATCCTGATAATGGGCAAGGCCTTTCTTCATAATTGGGAATGCAAGTTGACTGGATCTAGATTGCTTGGGTTTAGTGCGATAGGGCTACCTCAGATACCCGGCATACCAGCTGCAGATGGTCCCTCGAGAAGGCGAAGATCTAGTGGCTAAATATACGGACCCACATAGTCCCCTACAGGGAAACTTTGACCTGAATGCTTGTCCCCTTCAGCGAGTCAACTGTGGTGCCCCATCTGAGCTGGATCCAGCCCGCTGTACAACCGGTATGTTACCTTATCCATCAAACCCCAATTATGATTGCCTTGCTCGATATTCATAAAAGCTTTACATTGCACATGCTCTCGAGAATAAGAATAGGGAGGTGAACCAACAATATCCATACGGGTTGTATGGTGACTTGTACCTGGCACCGTTAGTTGTAGCCATAGAATATTAGAGCCAAGTAGAACTAGCTGCTATCTAGCCCTATCGTGTTACCCTAGATTAGGAAAATCCCTCTACCCTGTGCTGCATCACATTCCGAAATACATAAGCTTCGCGCGACGCGCCCGTCACTACTACATATATACAACATTGATGAAAAGCTCAGGCTCACCCATAAAAGAGGGGCGCACACAGGAAGATATAAAGTTTAGTAACTTGTGCGAACCGGACCACAGCTATACTATTCAGATCGACACTCCTCAGCCCACTCTCACATCTTCTCCACGCCAGAGCGTCAATCCACAGTATATATTCATGGACGAGCAGCGGAATGTTCCGCACACTCACCTCTGCTGCACCACTTCGCACGCCATTGCATGCCCTGTTTACTACCCAGTCTATTTCGGCAGTAGTGATGAGACTATCGCTATGAGCCAGCTGCCCTCAAGCGCTGGGTACGTGACAGGAATACCTCAACAGATTAATTCATCTGGAAGGGTATACAGCAGGCCAACCTCTTCAGTGCGAGATTATCGCCCTATCAGTAATGGTTGGCTATTGATGGCTCAGCCAGCTCAATTGGCTGTGCAAGAGGCCCATCAGTTTCAAGTGAGTCCGCCAACTCCAGCTGATAGCGCTAGTAGCGGCGCAGTTACTGTGCCCACCCCTCCAGTTGGTAGCGCTGGTAACACAGTTGCGGTCACCCCCACCCCCATCAAAAGAAAAAGAGGAAGACCGCGTAAAATTGTACAACCTGAGATTATCACACCGGAAAAAACCCCCGCTCCTACCCAGTCAGCCCCAGCACGGAAACTCCCAGCTCTCAATACTTCAAAAGCTCAGACGAATGCATCTCCTACACCTACCCGTAAGTCAACGGGATGCTGGACGTGCAAGTGCAGACGGAAAAAATGCGATGAAGGGTTTCCTGCGTGCTCAATGTGTACCAAACTAGAGCTGCCATGTTTAGGGTTCGAGCACAAGAAACCAGAGTGTTTGAGTACGCCAAAAAAAACTGAGGAGACTCGTGCAAAACTAGCAGCGTTCACTAAACAACGTAAAGAGAATCTCAAACAGGCCCGAGGCCTACATGTCAGCTCGATTGATGCACCGAAGCTCGAGCTATTCAGAACCCTAGGGGTCGAGAATGAAAATCAGTCAGTTGTTACTTTTCCCGAGTTGCTGGCTGCTAAGTCGGTCAATGAAGGTCAGCTGTGACAGCTGAATCCCAACTCTCAGCCACAATGGACTTGCCACGCAATTTTGCAACCCACCAGCTCCGGGTGGATGTAAAGCCCTTGGAATTCGGTTTGCAGTGTACAAGATCACTCGACTTGCTCGCCCATGAAGGTGATGCGCCGCCCATAGGCTTAAGTATGATGTGAACCCCCTGGCTGATGCCTATTTTTGTTAATTAGCTGATACAAGTCTCCATATAGTAATAGTATGTATTTTAGGAGTGACAAGGTCCTTTGAGCTAATCTACTAGCAGCTTGTAGAGGAGTCATATGGTTTAATGCAGAGCATCGAGCTAAGCCGCCAATCAACCAATCATAGGAATATATTTAGGCTCTGATAGTCACCATAGATCGCTATGAGTTGAAGTAACGATTATAGGGCTGGACGAGCGTGGAACCAAATCCATTGCAGCGTGTCCACAATAACTGTAAATTTTGACATACATGTAATACTCCCAGTTTGCTTGTGTGATTAAATACCTGATTGGGGCCTTTCACACAGATAACGCCCCACTCGTTAATCGGTAGCTGTGATATGATGTCACAATGCGTGATATGCACGTCTCCTCATAACTTCAATGACCCTGTATATAGAAAATACCTACCTGATGAGCAATGTGTTTAATGTAACGCACATGACTGCGATCAAATTTATCAAATCAAGAGACTGTGTTGGTTCAGGAAACAAAGCCCCTAGCCAGAACCTACTGGGTGGGACCGCCTGTAGCCAGCTGTCGACATTAACCGTGAACTTCTAGTTTTATATTATACTTCATAGCTAGTTGCATAGCTAGTTTGCAAAACCTGGCGAAAAGAGCCAGCTTGGTGTCCTCTCAAAGTTGTATACTAGGCCCGCCAAAGGGACCCACAACAGCTTTATTAACGGCATCTACCTCGGAAGTTGCCCAGAATATTATCCCGTACACAATGAATAAATTCAATCTTTATCGCCTAGTCACGTCAGATGAGGAGCCTACATTGGAACCTACATTGGGAAAGTGTATCGTGTCTCGGGTCTTTGAGAACGCCAATACCGACCTCGAGGTAATAAGGAAGAATGCGAGTCAGGGGTGGAGCTTGGATGACCAATGGCTTAGCAGGTTTGCTGAATATCAGGGCGAGCAGCTTCAGATGAAAGAAAACAGCTGCGTTTTCGTACTGGGTGACGAGATGGCAAAAGGTGTCTGCTCGGCGGATAACGGCCTAGTCTACTCAATGATAAATTCTTTGAGAGCTCTCGTGAATCCACCAACCATAAGAGTTCATCTGAGGATGTTTGATATCAATAAAGATGGCCAAACAGGTCGCGAAACGTATTTGAAGGGTCGCGATGCTACTCAGGACGGTACGCTGGAACCGCACAAGCTTGGAATAAGAAACGAGGCATTTTTCGAGTCTCCTTCTGAGCCGCTCACTGTATATTTGTACACATACGCTATCTGGCATCCGGAATATACGCTAAAACACAAGCTAGCGGTGGTATGCGTCTATGATGGCCCCGCCCAGAAGGACTTTCACGAGCTCACGAGAGATCTGCCCCAAACAGACAAGCCGGGCAAGGACTTCATAGACGAGGATGATACTTACGCCTCCGCCCAGATTGATACACAAGAATTCATTTTGAACCTATGCCATCCTCAACTACCCCCAAAGGGTAGCATTATGCGAGAGATTGATGATATCATGAAAGAGGATTACGATAAGGGGGTGCTTATCTGCTACTCCAACTCGAAAAAAACGGTGGAGACATGCGAGCTAATTGCTGCAATGCGGGATTTCTCTGGCCATGAACCTATGGGCTCAGCAGGCTCTGATCCTTATGAGCGTCAGCCCTCCTATTCTATAATTGATAATTCGAACTTTTTCCATTGTTCTGAACACACCAGCTCTCGGATTTATGAGCGCTCCACCACAATTCCAGATTTGAGCTACTGCTTCGAGACGTCGCTTCACGAAGCTCCTGAGGCCAGTGCATCCCGCGGTAGCAGCACTAATGTAGCAAATACCGCTTTTCACCAAGATGGGGGCGAGGCACTGGACGAAGATACGCCCCTGCAGGTGCTCTTCGATTTTAGTGCCGACTTGAGGTCCTCTAACTCTGGTGCCCCAGAAGAAAGATCATACATCCAAGATTTCTCCTCCGAGGATTCTGTATGCTTGAATATCTTGGATGGCCTAACTGATGATGATCGGTCGCAACTTACGCCCGACACAAGTCTCGCGAACACCAGAAGCCAGGTAGATCTCAAACCCAGCACGCACTCGGACCCCAATGAGAGCCCCAATGACCCTACACAAGGGCACCCAAGCCCCGAAACCCCAAGTGAGCGGAAACATTACGGGGGTAATCTTTTAGGCCAATTACCTGATTTAGGATTGGGCCGGGGCAATGTGAGCAGGAATGGCAACGATCAAGATGAATATTCAGATTTGGAAGCGAGTAGCCAGGACGACATGAGCAGGAGTGGCGACATTTTTGGTGATCTAGATGACGGTTCAGAGCTGGAGTATAGTGGCAAGGACAGTAACATAGTTGAGGGCAATCAGCACGCGAGTAACGCCGACAACACCTCTTTTTGGTCCGCCGAGGACGACCAGCATTTTAAAGAGGGCGAGGGCAGTCACCAGACGGGCAATTTGTTCAATGAGACTGAGGAGCATGGATTGACAGCAAACATGCCAGAGAATGTTTCAGATGAGCATGAAAAAACAGCCATGAATGCTTTCCATAGTGACAACAGACACAAGACTACCGCTAATCTTAGTACCACTGCCCCTGTAGTGCTCACTCGGTCTCCAGTTGTAGTCTTATGGTCCTTTGAACCTACTGATACCGTTACGCAGACTGCTCAGGCTTGCGAGGCCGCCACTAATACTACTACTACTACCCCCAGCTCTAGATCAGTCCCCGAACCCCTTGAATATCAGCCCCCAGATATACCTGATGACGGTCCCTTTTCTTCGGCCGAAGCGAACTATTATGAGCTCATCAAAAATAAACGGCGAGCCGCCAATTTTTATTAGGAATAATGAAATGTATCCAAAGGTGTACTTTCATGACTCTGGTCTCTATAGAATTCGAACTGAGCTAACTAGCTCAAGTATTTTTTCAATGCAAAACCAAACACAACTATTATGTAGTACTACGCTCTACTATGCGCTTGGCTGATCAATGTAAGCTCGGAACATAGTAGAAACATAGAATACTCGTACTGTGTAACAGTTGTGGAGCCCTCTATTATCGCTGAACGCAGGGTGTCTGGGGCTGCAGTGTCTTCACAGGTTTGGACATACGCTGCAATGATGCGCGATATGTGATCAGTATACATTTTTCTCGTATAATTTATTAGAGAGTCGTAAGGACTCCTGCATATGCGGGATCAGTATATGCGGGGTCCTGGGAAAGCTTAGGGGGGCGCGTCCAGAGTGTGTTTTCCGAGACTCATGATAGTCCTCTCTTCAAATACAGTGATAAAACTCCACATTTCGCGGTTTTTGGCGGGGTCACGTGACCAGGATTCCGAGACACAGGGATTATTAAATGAAATCTTTTCGTCGGGCCGATGGTTTAGTGGTATAATTCTCGCTTAGGGTGCGAGAGGTCCCGGGTTCGATTCCCGGTTGGCCCCTTTTTGCATCTCAGGTGTCTCTGTTTTTTTAATGCCTATATGCATCTACCTCTCTAGTTATCTAGGTCTAGGTCTTCTCACGGTATATATGTGTTGGGTACAACGCAGTTGTTTTCATCGCTAATAACTATCGTGTCATTTCTAGTGATTAAAGGTCCATATGTCTAACGCTCATTACGCTTCACCGCCAAAGCAGCGAACAATCGACACCCTAACCTACAAGTATATACTCGACCCCGTGAGTGGAGTCAGCACATAGGATGAGGCACCAGTCGTAGAGCCAGTCAGACAGCCTTAAGCCGACCTATAATCGGCCCCGTTTTTCATCAGTTCGATATATACCCATTGTAAGTAATAAATAACAGTATGACTTTGAGGAATATACATGCCAGGCACGTGTTGTAATGAAACCTTTCACCCTTTTGACCATTTCGCTGTCAGAATTAAGACGCAGAGCCGGTGAATACTCGAATAGCCCATTGGCTAGACCAACCCGAGGATTCTTTTCCATGGCTCTTCTGTTGTACACCCCGATTGATAACCCCGACGATGTTTGACCAGCTAAACTCCTCGGGCTTAAAGAACTCGACCTGGGCAATCGATTTAACCGATATCACATAGGTAGCGTTGGTATTCCTGGTAGCGCCAGCATTCGGACTTTCTATCACTTGGAATGATAAGAGTTTATGAAGATCAGTCTTCAAGAACGCGGTAAGTATATGATACAAAAACCTCTCATCCATGAACACTGCTGAGACACCAACTCGATTTTAACATTAGCGCTGTACTGTGTCTACTCACAGGGTGAGCTCCTACCTCGAGATGTTCACTCGCGAAAGCTGCACTAGAGTAATTCTCAATCTCCACCTATGTTTCAGTCCTGTGGCCCAAAGGGCACATGCAAAAGTCCAGGATCTGGCTCCGTCCCACCAACCATCACTGCTAAAGTTCCCATGATGGATACCGCTATGCTTATAGTAACTCCTCCCAAAATAGCACATCGCTGCACTTTTGAGAGCTCGTTTCTGAAGATAAGGTAGTAAAACACAAGCGGAGCAGTTATACAAGTTCCGATGCAAATGAGGGAACCCAAAACAGAAGTAACTTTAGCAAAATCCACAATATAAATGGAACAAAAGAACAGTGCTCCAGCAATCCCAGCTCTAATGAGGGCATCGTGGGTAGTACTCTGTGTTGATGCGAAAAAACTCTCAAAAAAACGGATGACTGGTAGCACAAAAAGAGGAAGCTTTGCGACTGGCAGAGCACCCATGCAAATAGTAATGACAAGCTTCAGCCAGCTTGGATACCCTGCAGTCAGGAGGATATTATTTGTGACCTCGGGGAGGGTTAAAGCCCCAAACATTAGGAATCCAATTGAAGCGGAAATCATATCGATAGAGTACGCAAATGTATAGGATTTTGCCACTGCCTCATTGTACCTATGGAGATGGCGCATATCTCTTTTGAGCTCCGGGAATACCACATGGCCACCCCATGGCGCCATAAACAGCCCAACCGCGACCCAAAACGCTGATGGCGACTCAGGCCAGAGATTTGTATGCATGGGACTAGTGATGGACCCAGGCGAGTCTGATTTCGTCAGTCCAGCTACAAAGAGCGAGCCAATAATGCAGCTCACGCCAATAATTCCTACCATTGAAAAATACGAGAGTATTGCAAGCGGCAAAAACGAGAATACAAACAGAGAGAGGCATAGGTAGAGCTTTAATGTCGTTGCCGATATCTCGGTGATTGAGCTAAACGAATCGGCAAAAAGTAGCACCAGACTCAGCGAGGCAACGAACAGATCGAGCACAAAGGTCGACACCAAGACCGAGTAAAATGTTTTGGATAGACAATACTGGCCAATATCACTATAACTTTTGAGTTGCGGATGTCTATCGAGGATCCTACCGAGCAAGATTGCAGTGTATAGAGTGCAGGTGGGGGCGGCAGTTAAGCACAGAACTCCGGGGATCCAGCCCGCAAATCGGAATCCCAATGGTAAACTTAGGATTCCCATGCCTACCAAGAGGTTGATAGCGTTGAAGATCGTTTGATAGACTGTTGATCCTTGGAGTTTAGCTGGTAGAGTAGCATTAGTATTACAGGTACTGCCGGCAGGCACGTCGATCAAAGAGCTGGTTTCATCAAAAACAGGATAGCTGGGCTCATCTCCGTCCTCAAATACTGGATGGTGATACTCGTCGTTCAATTCTGCAGGGCAGTAGTCGACAAACTGGCCAAAACTTGCTGATCTTTTGAATGATCCTACAAAGTTATTGATAGAGTTGGGTCCACCGAGATCTAAAACACTTGCTCGTCGGCTTGACCTTCTTATTGCCGAAGGAGCACTACTCATTATGATAAGGGGGTGGGTGAAGAGGTAGGGGTAGATATAATACGGGGAGCTTTGAAACGAGAACCGCTCTACCAAAGTCTCATAAATATTTGAGAATAAACCAAATGATATCAAATATTTTAGAATAAAGGAGATAAATCACGATAAATGCACCAGCTATTGGAACCCTAACCTGATTGTCTGCAGGGGCATCAGCCAGTAAAGAGTGGGGTATATCAGCTCTCATCATCAATAGGAGTTGGGGTTTTATTCGAATATAAGCTAAAGCACCTCTTGTAGTCTAAATCAAAGGCGTCCAATGCGTTCATCTGGTCCTTATGCATGCTGAATGTGGGGTATATCTATCATCGCTGGGTAACGGGTTAAAAGGCGTGCTTGGATGTTGGCCCTACAAAGAACTCTGCGATACAAAGACCCAGAGAAAATAAAGCCACAATCAGCATTAAAATCATCATCAAAACGGGGCTGTATGCTTGCAATTTACCGGTCTGGAACTGATGGGCTGCTCCAATGTAGCTACAAAGGATGAAAATCAATAATAAAAACGCCAGCCCGAAAAGAGTGGACCCCATTGCTTTATCGACGGTGTTGTGCTTATCCTCGGGAAATTTTATAAGAAAGTAGCCACCAACTAGCGACATTGAAAGAATTAGCTTGATAGCACTGCCAAAGGACCTTTCGTTGGCGAGATGATCTCTGGCCTGGGTCAAGGTGTTTTCTTGTTTGAGCTCATGGTACACTTCAAACGAAGTCACAGGCTCCATTGCATTTTTAAACCGTTCAATTGCCGGCATTAATCGTGGAAATCCTCACCGCCTCTTGATCCGTGAGGTGTGTAGTACAAAGGTGGGTGGAGCCAAACAACACCCTGCCAAAGCTGACCCCAGATCAGCTCGAGATGAACTATGATCTAAAACCCTTGAGAGAGAAGTTCTATTTGAAACGTCCATGTATCTCATGCGCCATCGAGGCTATAAATGAAGTACAGGCTGCACTCGAACGGGTTAGCCCAATCGTGACCCACGCTATCAATGATATTAGGTTGGCTCCTACAGAAGCGGATTTGCGTCTGCTTGATCTTAAACTCAATGAACAGGAGTTAAAATCCGCATATGGCCTCGTATGTGAAACCAAACGGTTGACAATAATGGGCGAAGCGTTTGAGGTAGATAATTTTTATGCGAAACGACGAGGTGAAGAAATTGTTTCAGTACTGTTTGTGCACGGAGACACCTTTTTACCACTCAACAAGCACTCAGAAAATACAGAGTCTTGGGCCAAAAAATTGGGAAGCCATTTGCCAAGCTGTTCTAGCCCCTCCTGAGATTGATTGGGATCGAATCTTGAGTGACATTAAAGGCACAGCACTTGATCACTTGCTGGCCCCGTACGTTTATGGTCCCCTTGGTAAGTTCAAAGAGAGGTTACTCAATGTACATGAGGCAGTAGTGTTCATGCGGGATGAGCAAATAAACCGCGAGATCCAAACGTACCTAGAGCGGTACCAGTTCGAGGTGACAGGAGATCAAAATATAGTGTCACTCATGGTAGATGCTCGACATAGAGCTCTTATGTATACCAATGGTAGCCTTGAATACCTGAACAAGTTGAATGTGATTGACCTGACAGAGGAGCAGTACCATGCCAGAGAGAGGCTGCATTGCCAGCTGGTCAAGGAGTCCCCGCAAATATTCATTTGGCTCCATGTAGCCAAGTCCTGTTTTCAACCAATGCAGCAGTACTTTGAAGAATCAATACCCGAGGTGCTCACAAGGCTGATCGATCACCCTTACAGCATCTGCTGGCACTCTGAAACTGGATCAACAAGACTTGGTTAAAACAAATAAAACTTATAGCGCACAGGAAATCAGAGCTATTGGGAGCCAGTTTAGGACTTATTCTCTGGAGTACATCAGGTCGCAACAGATGCCAAACCAGGCCACACAGCGGGACGTTAGATCCCAAAAGGCGCGTCGGCTTGAGCTAAGGAATAAATTCTCGACTAATAACGCGTTGACGGACAACGAGATTAGAGAAGTACACGCACTATGGAAGAACTCGCGTCTGCCTATGGAGCTAAGAGAGTACATGAATAGTGAGTATGTGAGAGAAGTGAATGTCAATTCGAACTAATACATATTTTGAGCGTGCAGCTATTGTAGATAATGCGCAAGATTAGATTAACGAGTTCCTGCTAGTGGTACCACCCCACAACACCCCTAATCACCACCCCGCCGGTCCCGTATATGTGGCTGCGCTGGCGTTTGTCATCTCTCCATGGCAGATCTTCCAATCAAGTTCGAAGAACACCTGCAATTAGGGTCCGTTGGCGTGCCTGAATCGGCTGTCACGTTTGCCAATTGTGCTCTTGAAGCAGAGAATTACATTTGTATTCGCGAGGCGAGTGACAGCGGCGTTCAGGTTGCTATCGTCGACCTCAAAGCGAATAACAATGTCACCCGCAAGACTATGAGCGCCGACTCGGCCATCATGAACCCCAAGGATAATATTCTTGCGTTGCGCGCCGGTCGTACTATTCAGGTTGTCAATTTGGAGTCCCGCCAGCGGCTCAAGAACACCGTCTTGAATGAGGACGTCGTTTTCTGGCGCTGGATCTCCCCCTCAACCCTTGGTATCGTAACCAATGACCACATCTACCACTGGGATGTTCACGGAAACCAAGACCAACCCCAGCGCGTCACCGCGCGCCACCAAACCCTTCAGCAGTGCCAGATCATCAACTACCAGATGGATGAGGGTGGCAACTGGACGGTTCTCAATGGTATTGCTCAGGAGGATGGCCGCGTCGTTGGCCGTATGCAGCTCTTCTCGCGCGAGCGCAACGTCTCTCAGGCTATTGAGGGCCACGCTGCCACTTTTGGCCGCATCCGCCTTGACGGTGCCCCCGAAGACACCAGCGTTTTCGCATTTGTCAACAAAAAGGGCGACACAACCAATATGCACATTGTCGAGATTGACCACAAGCAAAATAACCCCGCCTTTACCAAGCGTCAGGTCGAGCTCTTCTCCCCTCCCGAGACTCCCAACGATTTTCCCGTGTTGTGTATTGCTAGCTCTCACTATGGAATCGTTTATGTGGTGACAAAATGTGGTTTCATTCATTTGCACGATATGGCGACCGGCGCCGCCCTCTACATGAACCGTATCTCTGCCGATACTATTTTTACCGGTTGTTCATACGAGGGCAAGGGTGTTTTGCTCATTAATCGCAAGGGACAGGTCCTTAGCGTACTTGTGAATGACGATACCATTGTCCCCTACACTCTCAACCAGGTCGGCAACACTGGTATTGCTTTGGCGCTGGCGTCTCGTGCTGGGTTGGCCGGTGCTGACCAGCTGTACTCAAAGCAGTTTGAAAGCCTCTTGAGCCAGGGTAACTACGGCGAAGCTGCTCGCGTTGCTGCAGGATCCCCTCGTGGTCTTTTGCGCACCCCTGCTACCATCCAGCGCCTCAAGAACGTCCAGGCCCCACCCGGCGAGGTTTCCCCCATTCTTCAGTACTTTGGTACTTTGCTCGACAAGGGTACCCTCAACAAGCACGAGTCTATCGAGCTCGCTATGCCAGTCATCCAGCAGGACCGTAAACCTCTTCTTGAAAAATGGCTCCGTGAAAGCAAGCTCGAGTGCTCTGAGGAGTTGGGTGACTTGCTGAGACCTCACGATACCACTTTGGCACTCGCGGTTTATTTGCGTGCCAATGTCCCTCTCAAGGTTGTTGCTGGATTCGCCGAGTTGGGTGAGTTTGATAAGATTCCCGCTTACTGTGAGAAGAGCGGCTACAAGCCCGACTGGACCACTCTTGTTCAGCAGGTTGTACGCCAGAACCCTGACCGTGGTGCCGAGTTTGCCCAGCGTCTCGTCTCTTCCCCACAGACTGCTGAGCAGCTTGATCTCGAGAAGGTTGTCGATATTTTCATGGGCCAAAACTTGATCCAACAGGTCACTGCATTCCTTTTGGATGCCCTCAAAGACAACCAGCCCAGCCAGGCCCACCTCCAGACCCGTTTGCTTGAGCTTAATCTGATGAATGCTCCACAAGTCGCCGATGCAATCCTTGGTAACCAACTGTTCACTCACTATGATCGTGCTCGTATTGCTGCTCTTTGCGAAAAAGCTGGTCTTTTGCAGCGCGCCCTCGAGAACTATGATGATCTCAAGGATATCAAACGGTGCATCGTTCACACTGATAAGCTCAACCCCGAGTGGATTGTTCAGTACCTGAGCCACTTGACAGTTGAGCAGACCCTCGCCGTTCTCAAGGAGATGCTAAAGTCCAACCTCAAGCAAAACTTACAGGTGGTTACCCAGGCCGCTATCAAGTACCACGAGCTGGTTGGCTCCACAAAGTTGATTGCCTTGTTTGAGGAGTTCAAGACTGCTGAGGGTCTTTACTACTTTTTGCAATCCATTGTCAATCTTACTGAAGAGCCTAGCGTTGTGTTCAAGTACATTCAGAGCGCCGCCTCCATCGGCCAGTTTAGCGAGATCCAGCGTATTGTCCAATCAAATAATGTGTACAACCCTGAGAAGGTCAAGAACTTCCTCAAGGATGCTAAGCTGCCTGATCAGCTTCCTCTTATCACTGTATGCGACCGTTTTGACTTTATTCATGAGCTCGTTCTTTACTTGTACCAGAACCAGCAGTTCCAGTTTATCCAGGTCTACGTCAACCAGGTCAACCCTCGCAACGCACCCCAGGTCATTGCTGGCCTGCTCGATGTCGATTGCGACGAGGACAAAATCAAGGAGTTGCTTGACTCTGTTGTAGGCCAGGTCCCCATTGAGCCTCTTGCCGCTGAGGTTGAGAAGCGCAACCGCCTCAAGCTTTTGCTTCCCTTCCTCGAGAAAACCATTGCTGGTGGCTCCAAGGAGGCTGTTGTTTACGATACTATGGCTAAGATTGCTATTGACAGTAACAATAACCCTGAAAAGTTTTTGAAGGAGAACGATCAGTACAATACCCTTGTTGTTGGTCAATACTGTGCTACTCGTGATCCTAGCTTGGCTTGCATTGCCTATGAAAAGGGTCAGAATGATGATGAGTTGATCAAGCTCACCAATGAGAATTCAATGTACAAAAAGCAGGCTCGCTACCTTGTCAAGCGCGCTGATCTTGACCTCTGGTCTAGAGTTTTGTCTGAGGACAGCATCCACCGTCGTCAGCTCATTGATCAGGTGGTTGGTATCGCCATTCCCGAGAGTCCAAGCGCTGAGGATGTGAGTGTGGCCGTTAAGGCATTCATGCAGGCTGATTTGCCCAGCGAGTTGATTGAGTTGCTCGAGAAGATCGTGCTCGAGCCCTCGCAGTTCAATGACAACGAGAACCTTCAAAACTTGCTTATCCTCACTGCCATCAATGCCCAAAAATCCAAGGTTTCTTACCTTATTGACCGTCTTGACAAGTATGACGTTGACGAGATTGCCAAGATTTGCAAGGACCATGGTCTTTATGAGGAGGCTTATGAGGTTTACAACAAGCATGACCAGCACTTGAATGCCCTTGAGGTACTCACCGATCACACCATGAGTCTTGATCGTGGTTTCGACTATGCCGAGAAGCACGACCAGCCCGAAATCTGGAGTGCTCTTGCCAAGGCTCAGCTCAATGGTTTGCGCGTTTCTGATGCTCTCGAGTCCTACATCAAGGCTGAGGATCCCAGCAATTTCAGCGAGACTATTGAGATTGCTACCCGCAGTGGTAAGGAGGATGAGCTTGTTCCTTACTTGAAGATGGCCCGCAAGTCCCTCCGTGAGCCCGAGGTTGATGGTAAGCTGCTTGTTTGCTATGCTTCGCTCGGCAAGCTTGAAGATCTTCAGCAGTTGCTTGAAGGCAACAACGTCGCTGATATCGAAGCTGTTGGAGACACTCTGTATGAGCAGCAAAACTGGGAGGCTTCGAAACGTCTCTACTCGTCTATCTCCAACTGGGCTAAGCTTGCTTCCACTTTGGTTTATTTGGGTGACTACCAGGGCGCCGTTGATGCGGCTCGCAAGGCATCCTCCGTGCAGGTTTGGAAACAGGTCAACGAGGCTTGTCTCGAGAAGAAAGAGTTCAAGCTTGCCCAGATTTGCGGCCTTAACTTGATTGTCCATGCTGAAGAGATGCGCGGCCTTGTTGACCAGTACGAGTCTTTGGGCTATATCGATGAGCTCATTTCTCTTTTGGAGCAGGGTCTTGGCCTCGAGCGTGCTCACAAGGGTATGTTCACCGAGCTTGCCATCATCTATGCCAAATATTATCCCACAAGACTCATGGAGCACCTCAACCTGTTTTGGTCTCGACTCAACATTCCCAAGGTCATTCGTGCTTGCGAGGCTTCTCACCTCTGGCCAGAGCTGGTATTCCTGTACTGCCACGACGATGAGTATGATAATGCCAGTTTGACCATGATCGAGCACAGTGCCGATGCGTTTGATCATTCTTCATTCAAGGAGGTTATCGTCAAGGTTGTGAATCTCGAGATTTACTACCGTGCTATTAACTTCTACATGCAGGAGCAGCCCCAGCTCATTAGCGATCTATTGAGTGTATTGACTCCTCGTGTCGATGTTTCCCGTGTAGTCAAGATGTTCCAGACCAGCGATAACTTGCCCATGATCAAGCCTTTCCTCATTTCTGTTCAGTCACAAAACCTTAGCACCATCAACAATGCTTACCACGATCTGTTGATTGAGGAGAAGGACTACAAGTCGCTGCGTGATTCTGTTGATCATTTCGATAAGTACGACCCCATCGGATTGGCCCAGCGCCTCGAGAAGGACGATCTCATCTTCTTCAGACAGATTGCTGCCCATTTGTACACTAAAAACAAAAAGTGGAACAAGGCCATCTCGCTCTCAAAGGAGGACAAGCTCTGGAAAGATGCAATCACCACTGCTGCTGCTTCTGCCAAGTCACAGATCGCCGAGGACTTGCTCCGCTATTTTGTCGATATCGGTAATAAGGAGTGCTATGTCGCTACTCTGTATGCTTGCTATGAGCTCATCCGCCCCGATGTTGTTGAGGAGCTCACATGGCGCTTCAAGCTCACAGACTATACAATGCCATACGCTATCAACCAGAAGCGCGTCCACTCAGCCACGATCGAGGATCTTAAAACCCGGATTGAAAACCTCAAGGCAAATGGCCCTCAAGAGCAGGAAGATGAAGGTCCCACTCCGTTGATGATTGGTTATACTTATTAGTAGACAAGTGCTAGTGTAGAGTATAATGATACGATTAGATTTTATTTGATATTATATTCATGGGTTATCACGCCGTTGTCGCGATAAGCTTAGTTTGAAAGGCGGGCCTGTGCGGCTGCACCGTTGTGGTACTCAAACTTTAATCCATAATTTAAGTACAAGCAACCGTTCGCCAATCTTTCACCTCCATCACGACCATGGATGTGGAATTGCTTCAATTGAAACTCGTGTACTCTGCGGTATACTTTTGTTTAGGGATTTTGGACAAAAGTTTACTGCCTGATGTTACTGAATTGCTTGAGCGGGATCGAAAAGAAGTGCTTAGCGATAGATCAGGCCAGAGAAGGGAATCCCATGATTCAGAGGACGGGACTCTCAGTGTTAAGCTTTCTCGCCGATTTCCATCGTTGGAGAAAGCAATGACCACTTTCAATAAGGAGCTTGGGGACGATATCAGCAAGAAAACTGCTATTACCAAATGGTACGAGCTCACTCGAGAAAGTCCCGATAAATGGATGCTTCGCTATATTCATCAAATGGGCGACACTTGTAAGGTTTTGTCTTCAATTGCCATGACTATACACTGGAGAATTATTTACAGACCGGACAGGGAGATTAAGCGGGGCGAGTGGTATTACATTTACCGCGACCCGCAACCCGAATATATCGCCCAGCTTTCTTCTGGTAAGTGTGGCCTGGTGGGGCGAGATAGGTATGGAAGACCCGTGCTCTGTTTGAGAGCCGCACTCCATTTTCAGGGGAACCAAAGTGAAGAGGTGATACGGAGGGTGGCAGTACTTGCTGCAGAAACTGCCTTGTATCACGAAAAAGATGACTGCGAGGGCATAATTTGTATTTTTGATATGACAGAGTTCACCCATGCAAACCTCGACTACTCTTTGATTTCGTTTTTGATCCATATGGTTAACAGAGTGTACCCACGACTCCTAGAGGCAGTTTTCATTCATAATGCACCCAAGATGTTCCAAGCGATCTGGAGGGTAATTAAGCTCTGGATTGATCCTGTACTGTCGAACCACTTTTATTTCACCTCGACAAAAGCGGAGTTAACGGAATTTGTACCTACTGATCAGTTGCCAGATTATCTTGGTGGGTATTCATATAAAACGCAGTGGGTGCAACCAGAGCCCCCCAACGAAACGAAACTTTGGGATTTTAAGCGGCGTCATATACTCATGGATAGGCACACAAGCATTCAGAAGGATATTGAAGGATTAACTTGTAGGTGGATTCTTGGCGAGCGGCTCACCAGCATGCGGAGAGAGCTCATGGAAGAGGGTGAGCACACTTACTGGATGCTAGTCCCCTATGTTAGAAGTGAAACTAGTTGGGATCGTCAGGACCCAATTGAGTTTCGCCGAAGATCCTCTGCTGGGTCCACAGGTAGCTATTCCTCGCAGAAAATGCTGCCCAGTCTACCTATCTCCCCGTCGTCTTCCAGCACAACCCAGAGCACAGGCACCTGGGAATTGAGTGGTGATATGGACTCAGACGAGCTAACAGTATCTAGTTCACTATAGGTATGACATTTTTAGGTGCTCTAAGTTGGTGGAGGTGGGGGTTGGGTGATACCAGATGGTACGAAATGGACAAATATCTATACGGCGATAATCTACTGCTGTGCGTTGGGTGGTAGTGGTAGTAGTAGTGATGTTGGTAATCCACCAGCGATTTTTCTTCAGAATAAGGGGGCCACATAGATAGAGAATCGCAACGAGTTAACATACTGAAATTACCAAACACACCAGATATCTAAGGCCGTTGCTATATAATAAAATCAACGATCCGAACAATAAAGTAAAGTCCACACCCTGAACAAACTTTCATGGCCGCCAAAGTGGTTTCACGGGGGATGCATGATGGTCATGGGTAGCTTGAAGGTTTGATGGCAGCATATATGTGCACCTCCTTGAAACAGATATAGGTCGCCCCATATTTTCGCAAATTCTCCCGACATCTGAGCGCTCGGCTTGACTACATATAAGAGGACAACAGGACACTGGGGGGACGGTTAGAGGTCTTCTGGAGGACAATTAGCGATAATTGCGCAGAGATTGGTTAGGGCACAAGTGGCCTTGCCGCACTTTGAGATGGGTATAATGTAGTAGATATAGGTATTTTATTAAAAAGTAAAAAATTAATCCTTTTGCTGGTCAAGCAAGTAGCGCAAACCACGATACCACACGCGGTGGCGGGTGCGGTTCGGACAAGTGATTTTCACCTCACGGTGGGCAGTCTTGATAATCAGTGAGTGGTTATGGAGACCCGGGGGTACTGGGTTGCCATCAGGGATTTGCTCAACATCGAGAATCTTGCCGCACTTGGGCATACGCGTGACCGCGCTGCTGGAAAATGCAGGATTGTCTTTATCCCAGTAGAGGGTCATTGATTGGGGATGGATCCAAAAGAAACGTTCATGGCGACCACCAGTAATTCCAGAAAGTGAAGGTCCCTTGGTGTATTTATACAAGCAGTCACCGATAACAAGCTGGGTAACATAGGCCATGATACGATCGCGAGCAGCTACTGGATCAGCAGGAACGGTACTTTCACTACCATGAGACCCAGTAGAAGACACTGAGACGCTGCGAGTTTGGCTGGACAGGTAGCCACCAAGTATAGCCTGTTGAGAATGATGGTAGTTTCCACCATTACGGACCGGAGTTTCCAAATGTGATGATGTAGTAGGCGACATCTGGGGCGTTGTTCTTGAAAGGGCAGAGCGCTTGAGGGTCTCGACACTGAGCTTCTTTGCAAGGCTGCGAGGTTGCTGTTGGCGGATCACTTCAAAGCGGCGCGGTTGCGGCTTGGGCCGATTGGCAGCTGGGGCCGATTCGCGAGTAAATGAGTAGGTACCCTCAGACCGCACTGGAGATCTCATAGCCCGTTGCTCGAGAGCATGGGCCCGTTTAACGGCATCAGCCTTCCTTGCTTCAGACTCTTTGGTAGATTTGTACACGTAGGGCGAGGTAGGTGGGTTGGAGGTGCCAGCATTGGAGCCCTTTCTGCTCTGAGAACCAGCACTACCAGAACGAGGAGACTCACTAATGCTCTCAAGTGGCGGCAAAGATTTGGATTGTACTTCAGTCTGCTTGACGAACCCCATAACTTTGGCCTTGGCGATTATCTCGGCATCTGACATCGGATAACGCATACCCATACCACGTGCTGCTTCAATAATTTTGGCATTAGTGACAGGAAGACCCAAACCAGCAGCTGCAGACTTGATCTCATCATTTGTGAGCTTCTTTGCGTACCCCAGCTTCTCTGCCTCTGCTAGAATTTGCTGCTTTTCAAGTGGGCGCGCAAGACCCAAACCCCGAGCTCTAGAAATGATTTGCTGCTCACTTGGGGCCTCCACAAGACCCATACTACGCGCACGCGCCTTGATTTCATCATCAGATGGTGGCTGGACCAAGCCAATATTCTTGGCAGCAGAAGCAAGCTGATTTTTATCATTGGGGTCGACCAGACCACTGTCAATAGCACGCTTGGCAAATGCTGGCTTATCCTTGGGGTCAATAAGGCCAAGAGACAAGGCTTTAGAGCGAATATCATCGGCTGATGGCTGCTCAATGAGACCATACTCACGGGCCTGAGCAATGATCTCAGACTTTTCGGGAGCATCAACCAATCCAAGGTCTCTAGCCTTTGCAAGGATTTCGTGATTTTGTGGAGGAGAGATGAGGCCAAGAGATTTTGCCTTTTTGAAGTACTCTTCTTCGCTAGGTTCAGGGATGAGTCCAAGTGTTTGGGCTTTGGCCTTTACCTCATCGTCACTGAGCGGCTCAACTAAACCAAGGGCAGTGGCCTTTTGTACAATCTCATCATCAGTGGGCGGGTGTACCATACCCAGATTGCTGGAAGCGGCACTGCTAATGGTGTCTTTATCATTAGGATCAATCATACCCAATGAAATGGATCGAGACTTGATTTCGTCCTCGCTGAGTGGATCAACAAGACCAAGTGCCTTAGCTTTAGAAACAATCTGGCTATCGTCAAGAGGGTCAACTAGACCAAGATCGCGCGATTTAATGAGGACTTCATCATCTTTCAGGGGATATTCCAAACCGAGACTCTTAGCGCGTGCAACAGTTTCTTCGTCCGTAGGTTTATCAACAAGACCCAGAGATTTCGCTTTAGTCACAATTTCGCTCTCGCTAGGAGCATCAACCAATCCCAATGACTTTGCTTTGGCCAAAATTTCGTTATCAGACAATGGGCTAATGAGACCCAGGGTCTTGGCTGTAGCAACGGTTTCTTCTTCAGTTGGGGCATCAACAAGACCCAAAGACTTGGCCCTGGTCTGGATTTCATCATCAGTGAGCGGGCTTATGAGACCCAAGGACTTGGCTTTAGCAATGATCTCGTTATCTTCAAGCGGGCTAATGAGACCCAAAGATTTAGCTTTAGACTTGATATCATCGTCAGTAGGGGGATCAACCAGGCCTAAATCACGCGCCTTTGCCTTGACTTGTTTATTAGTGAGTGGTTTCACGAGACCAAGCCCAAGTGCCTTTTCAATAATTGCTTCATCTTTGGGCTCATCAACAAGGCCAAGCTTATAGCCCTCAGACTTGAGCTCATCTGAAGTTAAGGGATTGATAAGCCCGAGCTCAAGGGCCTTTGATTTAATTTCTCCATCGGATAATGGTTCAACCAGGCCAAGTCCAAGGGCTTTTGTTTTGAGTTCATGGTCAAGCAATGGCTCAACCAGGCCCAATTGGTGGGCTTTTGACTTAATATCATCATCTGAGAGGGGCTCAACGAGACCAAGATTCAGTGCTCTTGACTTGATGTCATCATCGGAAAGAGGGCGAGCAAGACCCAGATCAAGAGCCTTTGATTTGATATCATCATGTGAAAGGGGGTGGGCCAGCCCGAGATCGAGAGCTTTGGATTTGATATCTTCATCGCCAAGAGGGTGCACAAGCCCAAGATCCAATGCTCTGGACTTGATCTCATCATCACCAAGCGGGTGGGATAGACCGAGGTCCAATGCTCTTGTTTTAACTTCATCGTCACCAAGAGGATGCACCAGGCCAAGGTCCAGCGCTCTAGACTTAATCTCATCATTCTCCAATGGGATTGCGAGACCAAGACCAAGACCCTTTTCGCGAATCTCGGTATCACTCAAAGGATAGACCAAACCAAGCGCCTGAGCTCTGGCAATGATATCAGCATCACTCAATTTATCCACAAGACCCAACTCACGGGCGCGATCAAGGATTTCCTTGTCGTTAAGCGGTCTTATCAAACCGAAACCAAGCGCTTTTTCGATAATCTCGTCCTCACTCAATTCGTCAACAAGACCCAATGCACGAGCTGCATCCAAGATCTCGTCTTCAGTAAGAGGATCTACTAAACCATTTTCTTTGGCGGCGGCATTAACTTGCTGAGGGGTCATGGGGTCAACTAAACCAAGTTCACGGGCCTTTAGGGTAATTTCGTCCTCAGTAATGGGGATATTATGAGACTTGGCATGCACAACAACTTCCTCAAGTGATGGGTTGGCGACCTTGCGGCTCAGCTCAGCATGCTCATCAGAGCTAAGAGCGACATGACCCAACTTCTTGGCGTAAGCCTTGAGCTCTGGTACAGTAGGGCTGCTGGCCTTTCTTTGTAGATCATCATGGTCCTGAGTAGCGATAGCAGTATATCCGTATTCATCAGCCTCTTTAATAACATCCTGTAAAGTACGAGAGTTCTCAGCATCAGCCTTGAGCTTGAGTTCAGTACTGCGGGCCAAAAGCTCTGCATGCGTAGGTTTAGACAAGACAATATGCGAATGAGTAGACGCCAATTCCTCTAGCTCGGCCAATGTAGGCTCAGTAGCCTTACGCTCAACCTCAGCATACAAATCACGATCAACAACCACGCTGTTCATATTATTGGCAAAGCGGGCCAAATCATCAATAGTAGGGTTCTTGAGGCTATCGACAGTAGCAGTGGGCAAGACACGATGATCCAGGAGTTCTGCAGAGTTGCGCAGCTCTTCAAGCGAGGGCTGGGTAGATTTGCGAATGGCTTCATCGTACTCGTGTTTTGGAACATGGACACGGTTCTGAGCAGACAATACAGCAGCGATTTCTTCATGTGTTGGCTGTGTAGACTTGCGGACGAGCTCTGCATGGGCATCAGGGTGCAGCACAGTGGCATTGGCAAGGCTGCCAAGATGCATCACGTCTTCCATCGTGGGCTCAGTGGTCTTGCGCAAGAGCTCCTTGTATTGGGTTTCGTCTACAGCAGTCAGACCGCGCTGGTTAATCACTTCACCAAACTCCTCATCTACGGTCTTTTGAGTCACACGGCTATTATGTTTCTTCGCGAATTCAATAACTTCGTCCAAACTAGGCTCATTAGCTTTGCGCACATACTCGACATGCTCTACTTCTGGCACACTTACTTGACCATGCAAAGCAGCAAACGAGGCAACTTCTTCGGGTGTAGGCTGTGTAGCTTTGCGCTCCAATTCTCTGAAACTCTCGTGCTCAATTGTGCTATGACCATGATTTGACACCAGTTCTTGGAGAAGTGGCAGGTCAAGCAACGGCTTAGCGCGGGCAACCACTTGATCGTCATTCATAGGGTCAACAAGGCCAAGTGCCCGAGATTTCTCAATGATCTGGCCATCATCAAGAGGATCCACCAACCCAAGTTGGCGACTCTTTGCAATAATTTCATCATCACCAAGAGGGTCTACGAGTCCATGAGTACGCGCCTGATCAATAATCTCTTCGCGACTAAGAGGGTCAATGAGGCCAAGAGATTTAGCCTGGAGTTTAACTTGCTCTTCATTGAGGGGGTGCACAAGACCCAAGTCAAGAGCCCTAGAGCGAATTTCATCTTCAGCAGGAGGCTCAACAAGACCAAGCTCGTTACGGGCTTTATTGCCCAGCTCAACCTCATCCAAGGGATAGGCGAGGCCCAATTTAGTAGCACGAGTGATAACCTCCGAGTCGTCAATAGCATCCACCAATCCAAGCTTGCGGGCCCGCTCAGTGACCTCTACGTCGCTGAGAGGGTGAATAAGTCCCAGCTCAAGCCCTCTGGACCGGATTTCGTCTTCACCAATAGGGTCAACAAGGCCGAGCTCACGGGCTGCTTCGGTAATTTGCGCGGATGAAAGTGGGTATGCAAGGCCCAGGGATTGGCCACGAGCAATCAACTCCTCATCGTTCATGGGGTCAACAAGACCAAGCTCACGCGCTTTGGATTTAGTGGCTTCATCAGTAAGGGGGATACCTAGCTCGGTGACGCGGTCGTTGAATTCCTCTTCTGCAGTCTTGTGAGAGATCCGAACGCCGGAAATGGCCGCTTGCTGCTCAAGTTCATCAAGAGTGGGCTTGGTTAGCTGGCGCTGGAGCTCATTGTGGTGCTCTTGGTCAAGTGAGACATAACCGTGGCCTGCAAGTCTTGTGATTAGGCTGTCAACAGGCTCCAACTTATGAGCATGCGCAAGAATCTCGTTCTCGGTAAGGGGAAGGGCTAACCCGAGCGATTTACCACGAGACACAATCTCATCATCATCCAATGGCTCAACAAGACCGAGATTTCTGGCCCGCTCAAGAATTTTATCATCAGTAGGGTCATCCACAAGACCATATCCTTTGGCTTGCTCAATAATTTGTTCTCTACTAGGCACCTCAACCAATCCAAGCGATTTAGCCTGCGCGACAATCAAATCATTAGTAGGGCGCTCCACCAGGCCAAGAGCCTTAGCTTTTTCGATAATTTCCTCACTGGTGGGCGCAAAAACCATACCCAGTTCTTTGGCACGATTGACATGGTCTTCATCTTTAGGGGCATCTACCAAACCAAGGCCATGAGCCCGTTCAAGAATTTCGGTATCATCAGGCGGTGATACAAGACCAAGTTCCTTGCCACGTAGAATGTATTGTTCTTGGGTGGTGGGGATATGCTCCTTCTCTACAATGTCACGGAACTCTTCTTCTGCAGTCTTAGAGCTTAAGCGGAACCCTTGTGATTTGGCATATTGCTCAAGTGACTGAGGGGTATTTTCAATTACAGTGAGGTTAAGTTTCTCAGCAGACTCGACCAATTCATCCTTGGTGGGGTTCTCGACCAACGAACGGAGGCTCTCAAGGTAATCAGCGGGAACAACCCTAACGTCGTCTTCATTTTCATCGAGAAGTTTGGAAGGTCTCCTGGGAGAGCTACGCTGCTTGGGGCTCCCAGATGTTCGTGAAGGGGTAGAGGGAGCGGAGGGAGTAGCATGGCGGCGAACCAATTCACGGTATTCATCAAGAGTAACAGTAGCAAGACCAAAGGCTTTGGCACCACGAATAATGTCGGCTTTGGTGGGAGTGAAAACACTTTGAGAGGCAATTAGTTTCTTATAGTCCTCATTCTGAACAGGAACGTAGCCAAGAGACGAAAGCGTCTGCGAGATACGGTGCGAGGTGGGTGATTTCACGCTGTTTCCAGAGGAAGACTTGAGAAGTGAAGCAAAATGATCACGGCGTTCAGCAACAGAAGCGTTTGCTAGCTCGCGTTTGGCCAACAGTTTTTTATTACGGTCAATGGTTTCCATCATTTCGTCATACTCGTCCTTAGAAAGTACCACAGAAGAATGCTTTTGGGCCATATTTCCAAGATCTTTGACAGTAAATTGGGGGTTCTTGAGCTTCTCGAGCTCCTCACGGCTGCAGAGCTCCAGACCATGAGTGTGGGCGAACCTAGCCATATTCTGAAGGCTGGGCTCCACGAGCTCTTGGTGCACTTCCGCATGAACAGGTACATATCCACGAATAGCACATAACTCTTCCAAGTCCTCATTAGTGGGGGCAGTAGCTTTACGCTGAAGGGTATCGAGAGCCTCAGTGTCAACAACAGTAAGGCCCAATTCAGCTGCACGTGCGGTGATATCTTCAGGGCTGAGGAATTCTGCGGCTAAAGGTGGAGCAGGAGCAAGTTCTGACTGATTCGAGGGGTTGATACCTTCTTTCTGCAAGGACTCGAAAAACTCTGCTTGGCTAAAATTAAGCGAGCTGCCATCAACGGGCCCTGTCACTGGATCTTCAAAAGGAATTTCACTATCAAGCTGGGGTACCATAATCTCATCATGTGACATTTCCAGCTCGTCCATGTCAACTTCATCGAATGAGGACACCTCCTCGTCGCTAAGCGGCTTGGTGGGGCCACTGCGGCGCTTTGGATGCTGTTGCTGCTGCTTGTGACGCACTCGTCCAGAATTATGCTTGCTTTGTTTACCAGACTTTTTAACAGGAGTATGATTGGCATCTCTGCTGGTATCGATACCAGAATGACGGGCTCTCTCTTTAGCCAATTGTTGCCTAAGGGAATACACCTGGCGTTGAAGCTGTAAAACAGCAGAATTAGCAGTATCCGCATGGACAGTGGCGCCCATATCTTTAATGGGACTAGTAGGCGGGGATTTCTCAAAATTGGGGGGCAGCTCGATGCTATCAAAGATTGATTTCGATTCGGGAATGGGTAACGGTCCGGGCTGCTCTGCAGTTTGCTCACTCGACTGAACAACAAAGAGCTGCTCCTCGGTCTTTGCCAATTGCAGCTGTAGCTTGTCGATCTGAGCATTGGATTTGCTGGTGAGGGCGGTAATCTGGGCCACAAACTCTGCCTCACGGGCCTTAAGTGCCTCAATTTCCTTCAAATAGTCACGGTCCACTGTTTGGGTTGGCGCCGACGCGTGTTTCTGCGCATGTTTATTAATTTGAGTGTTTGCCTCATCGAGCTTGACCTGGAGTTCCCAGTTCTCGTCCTTGAACTCTTGCTCAGCGGCCGACTTGGCGTTGATGTTTGCATGCAAGAGTGCTATTTCGTGTCTTAGCTCAGCCAACTCGTTCTCGCGCTCCTTCATAACCCGCTCGTAGGTCTTGAGCTCAACCTGCTGCTTGCGGCACTCCTGCAGCAAGTTCATGCTAATGTCATTGTCGAATCGTTCTGAATCTTCCGGGTATGAGACAATTTCTTGGGAACGGTGCGGGACGGCGCTAAGATGGCTCCGTTCGGAAGCCACCTGCTCAGCCAAATTGCGCGCACGGGCTTGGAAGTCATCGTCGTCGCTCGAGTCGTCCATCCGCTGGCTCAGCTCCTGCAGAGAAGCACTCATAGCCATACGAGATTCAATCACTTGCGGAGAATCATCATAAAACTCGATATCGGGGGCAAAACTTCCCGAAGAATCAGAGTCCATGTATAAGCAAACGCGAAAGTTCGTCTAGGTAGGGTTTGATGGGTTTTGAGGGTGGTCTTATTGGATCCTTAGCGAAATGGCGTTTCCAGAGACTTTAAACGGTGGCTTTTCGCAGAATTTGTGGGTAGAGTTTTGTATTAACGATTCTAAAATGATATACTCGGGCTATTTAACGTGGACTTCACCAATGTAAACAGAATGATGCAGGTATATGTAGGGTCATGCATAATTCCGGTGGTCTCGCACCATTTTCTTTGGCAGGTGAACCGAAAGAGATGTTTATGGTATGGGGATTTAAGATATAGATTCAAGATTTTCCCAATAAATTTGAGGCGTGACTGAATCAAAAATGGATTCAAGTGGCCATTGTATGAACTGTAGAGTGGGCCATGAGGTTGAGCTCAGTGTGGCAATCAAGCTCCGTTGTTGCGTCTTGAACCGCAACACTTTGAAGGCATATAAGAATCTTATAACACGAGGCGAAGTTTTTATAGTAATAGCACCTGTAGCAAGGGAATCTTTGAGTAGCTAGCTCTACCGGGGACAATCAGCCGGCACTAAACCATCTGGATCATAGCCGAAAGCTGAGCTAGTAGACTAGTTTCACCAATGCTGTATGTGATATTAAAAGTTAATAAGATGAAATAGATAATCTAAAGAAGAAGGCTAGCTGCTTCAATGCAAGGCACACAGTAGTCGACCAGGGCTAACTCAATGCCAAACTTTTCAGTGAGTGCGGCGTGTTGACGGGCCTCGGCACAATTCCTGACTTCATTAAGAACCCATCGTTTCCATTCAAGACGGATAAATTCAACCTCACTGCGCTCGAGCATGTAAAATTCAGACAAGAGATTGTTTCTACGCATTGCGATATCAAGGCGTTTCTGAAGTATAGACTCAACAAGCTTCTGACTCTCATGGTCAAGACCCAAATGCCCAAACTGGTCTGGGTGCTCGTGAGTGTTCCTCAATGCAAGGCGCTGGAAAGATTGCCAGCAGGCATTGTTTTCGTCAGCGATATCGCTAAAATTGCGTACGTGCTGCACAATTTGCTCCACATCCTTTGAGTATATAGCTCTCTGGCTTGCGAGGATGGGTTCTGGGCTCATGTGAAGCGCGTCTATATACCGCTCTGTGCTTCGGACCATAAAATAGCTGTGCCATAGATCAACTGCACTGTATGAAATGAAATAAATGTTGATCAAAATGCTCAGGGAGGCCACAGTGATAAGTAATGCATTGGCAGTGATGGTTTTAGAGATGCTTGTTATGCAGTGCTTGAGGAACTCCATCGTGTCCCATAGCTTTACGAGGGCATATTTCCATAGAATAAAACGAAGGAACCCCACCTCAGCGCTATCTTCGACCTCAAAACTACGAGGTGCTTGTTTAGTGCGAGCAGCAGTGATGCGAACTTTGCCATAGTCGGAAATTTCGTATAAACGCGGGTTATTTGGGTCTCGGTGAAGCGATTGAATGTGTCTTTGCACTTTATTGATCAGAATTTGGGGACGCTTTTTGCACGTTTCCTCTACGATATTGTCCAAGACAAGCTGAGCACACTTGGTAGTCTCGTGGACCCACTCAATACTCACATATATCAAAAGACGAGTACTCTTCTTAGACAGAGCGACTACGTACTTGGTTTTGACTTGAAAGTGGGCAGTGTGGAGCTTACAGATCCCAGTGATCTCGCTCACGCTGTAAAAGTAGTTTTCATCGCGGCGCTCTAGCCACTGCACAACATCAATGCCTCGTGAATCAGTGTACTTAAACCACATGAGTTTCGACATGTCCACGGTATACTCACGCTCTACAGCACTGTTATTGTAATACCACTTGAGATCGTTGCGGTCGGTAAGCATATCGCCAAAGATGGGGGACTGGTCGCCAAAAATGAGATAGAATAGTTGCTTGGGAGATATGTCAAACGAGACATCCTTGACTAACTTTAAATGATCAGTGTGGTGCTTTAGCTGAGTATCGATAATCTCCTCATGCAATCTCAGGTTTTCGGGGAAGGTGAGCCCCTCGCCAGCAGCAGCACTGTGCGAATTGGCAACCTGATCTGGAACGATACTGTAATGCAACTCATTAGCTTTTTCGCTGGATATGACTTGAAGTGCATCGTTGTAGTGCTCTCTACCGATATTTTCCAGCGTTGGGATAATACGGTCAAGCTTGAACGGGTTCTTGGCTTTGCAGTTATCAAACAAAAACTGGAGACGACGCTGGAAAAGGGTACCGGGGTCAATATAAAGTCGCAGATCAATATCTTGATAGTTGGAATCACAGCGATATGTGAGCTTTACAGAGTCGTAATCATCTTCAACACTACACTGGACCACCAAGAAATCTGCCAAGGGAATAGTCAACAGGCCATAGAATCCGTTAGTATAGCTTGTAGCAAAAAGTGTTCTACCGGTAATGTATAGTGTGCCAGGGGTATATATTCCTGCCTTAGTCTGCAAAGCGGCTCTTACCACCATGACTACCAGGTCTTCGTCAGTTTCATCTAGCATGTTGGGTCCAAAGTAAGATCTCATATCCATATCGTGGAATCTTAATGTTTCAGGATAGTGCGCTGGGTACTCACTACGGTTGCCGCAAATGTTTAGAGGATCAGATTCGTCAACGGGATTAATTTTGGCAAGGGCCTCAGAGTACAGTCCCCAGTTTACTGAACCACCATAGTTTCCAATAATTGCGTTTGGTACCGCCCGGTGCGGGAAAAACGAGCTTGTAACCAGAGCTTCTATAGTACGGTTTGTTGCCATGGGCTTTGTTTGGAGCAGATCCGGTGCTAATTGGAGATAATTACTGGTGAATTGCCTCGAAGCGTCCATAAAAGAGAAGTTGCCACTGATTGTCTCGATGCAACTATCTACCCGTTTCGAGATGGCCTGTGAGATTTCACTGTCGGTGCCTGGGGCGGTGATGCCCTTGAGTTCTAGAATTTTATTTGCATAACGGCATGAGATATCATCTGTCCAGGAAGGCGCAGTAATATACTTTGAAGGATGTAACCCAAGAAACTGCTTTCGTGCTGCTTGAATCACTGAAAGCCACGATTTAAGGTCGGCACAGCTAGTCGCTTGTAGCGTGAATGTAACGCGCGGGGTTGTAATTTTAAAGCAGAAATTGCGACTCTCACGCCGCCCATTCTGGATATAGCACAAGGGAATAGCCACAAACGGTGATTCTTGCACAAATGTTTTATTTTGGCTCAAGCTCAGCCAACCCATGGTGCCATCTTTCACAAAGACCCAGACTCTTACCCATAGAGCCCGGGAGTTGCGTGACCCTTGAGGAATCTTGAGCATCATCCACCCATATTTCTCAGAGACATCCGAGACACTACAGTATTTCTCGGGATGCTCAAACCACATGTCAGGGGCGGGCTCATAATCTGTAGTCATTCGCGAGGGTATTCTTTTTTTGGCATCGTCAAGTAGATCAGAACGCAGTTTCTGGGCAGTTGCTTTCCCAGAATTCACCGTGGTGGCCTGCATGCGGGTGTATGCCGACATCCGGCTCATAATATGGCCAATCTCTCCACGCTTCTCGTGTGGAATAAAAGAAGGCACGTCTGGTTTGAACGGTCTTGTTAGCGCATCGGTGATGATATCATTTAATTTACGCTGGCACTCGACCAGTGTCTCACAAAACAATAGAGATTGCTTCAGGTAACGCAGTCGAAACTTGTAGACTTGCTGCGCAGCATCACGAATAGTCTCGGGATTAGTTTTCTTACTGAGTGAGTAGTACTCGACCGTGGCTTTATCATAAAGACTTTGCTGGTGCAACCACTTGTCACGGGCAGCATTATAATGGGATAACTGGCCCTGCCGGTACGTCTTGTACACGTTAGCGATGTGAGCAAAGTGTTTTCTTGCCTCGTACATTACAGATGTCCAATGGATGGATATTCCCTCGGCGTAACGCTCAAACACAACCGAAAGGCTCGACTGATCAAGCACATTGTTATAAATAAACGAGGGCATAAACATCTCGAGTAAATCGTTCACCGCGTATCTCAGGGAACGTAATTTGGCATCAATCTCCGCGTTTCGGGTTATGAGGCCCTGAAACCACTCCTCAATCTCGTGGATCTGCTTGTCCATGTACTCGCAGTGAGCACGGAAACTCGGGGTGTCGAGCATTGCTTCCTTGTAGAGGATGGGGATCGCGGCAATTGGCAATTTGAGATGCTCATTTGCAATTGTACGCTCGATTGGGCTGCCCACATTGGAATGCGAGGTGTGCACTGAAGGCTGCGGGCTCGATGTATTCGCCTGCAAAAGTGGAGAGTTTTGGGCCGTGGGGATAATAATTCTCGGTGCAGCTGGTTTAGCAGGCGTACTCGGTTTGCTGCTGGTACTCGCATCAGCTGAAGCGCTCACATTCACCGACAACTTCGGCGACTTGCTTGCGGTGCTGACCATGCTACCTTGCTTAGTTCGGGGGTGACCTGATCCCTTAATATGGAGTGTCGCCTACCCCAACTGGATGCACCTCAACAATTCTCAATGTGGTGAAATGAGGTTGGATGTGAATGTACAAGCCGGTTGGCCTTTGCCTAGTGTGGTTGACTGAGGTCGTCTCTGAGGTTGTCTCATGTGGGGCCTACCAGCTAATTATTATGAGATAGTTTTACCTTTACTTTAATCTTGCGAATGCTATTTAAAGACTTATTGCGTTGAGCTAGGAAGAGTGCGGTAGCTTGGACAAGTGCATCCACTAGACAAATGCAGTAAGTTTAGCAGTCTGACCCGCTAACAAGTGGCACTAGCTATTGGCCAATGTTGAGGTCTCCTACATAAAATATCTTCAACTGGCAATTGCATTACAAAACAGACTTCAATTAATGTTTCTATTCCCCACACTTCAAAATTCATGCATGGTGTGCATGCTAGCCGTAATATGGAAAAAAGAATTACATAACGGGTGAAATTCTCGACTTGACTTTCAAATGGCAAAACCAAAAGGAAGCAGCAAAAAGAATGCGAAAAATAGCAATAAGCTGAAAAGTAGAGCGTTGAATGCGTTCAACATCGCCGTTGATGACGAGGAATATATCACCGGTACCCGTCAGCAACAGGATATTGATCTCGAGGATTTCGCGGATAAACGCATTAAAGACTTGTTGGACGGTGCCGTGAAGCCTGAGGATGATGAAGAATTGGATTCAGATGAGCTCGTTGGCGATGAGAGTGATTATGGCCTCGAGGCAGGTGAGCCAGGCTCAGATTGGGGCGAATCATTCGATGAAAGTGAGCTCGTGCCCCTCTCCACTGCTCTCGATATGGCCATGGAGAGCGATGACGACAATGATATGTCCAGTGATGAGGGCGCACAATTTGATAAAGAACCCAGTGCTAGTATTCAGCAAAGTCAAAGCCCAAATGCAAGTGATAGCGACGGTGTGAGTGAGGAGGAAGAGTCTGACTCTGATGCGGATGACGAGTCCCACGACGATGATTCTCAAGATTCAGATATCTTTTCCAATAGCGATAGTGACTCAGAGCCAGAAGATAGCACAGCTGTTCTCAAAGCTATCGGTAAAATCAATGACAAGTCAATTACCGCGAGAGCCAAGCTCGATAAATTCGCCGTGCCCGAGAATCCAAACATGATGCCTTCGCGTGACGCAAAGCTCAGTCTTGATGATCTTACATCGTCCTCTAAAAATGAGCTCAAACTTTTGAAATCTAAAGTCAAGCCCAAGACTCTGGAGATGCCTCTGCCTGAGCGCATCAAGGCTCGTGGAGATAGAGCAGCTGCATACGAGTTGGCCAAAGAGGAAGTCACAAAATGGGAAGATACCGTCAAAGAAAACCGTCGTGCTGAGCACCTCAGCTTCCCCATTAATGCACCAGCGCCCCGTGAAGCTGCTAACCCATTTGTGCCCGCTGCAGAGGCCAATGAGCTCGAGACCAAGGTAAACGATCTACTTGAAAAGTCACAAATCAAGGATGAGAAGGCACTTTCAGCATTCGAGGAAACTGCCCCGTCTAATCTTACATTCGAAGAAATGAAGAAGCGGCGCCAGGAGCTTCGCATGATACGCGAGCTCATGTTTCGTGAAGAGCAGAAAGCCAAGCGTATCAAGAAAATTAAGTCGAAGTCGTATCGTCGTGTGCACAAAAAAGAACGCGAAAAGCAAGAGCAGCTACTACGTGATGCGGGTGAGATCTCTGATGATGATCCAGAGGAAGCATCCCGTAAACGCGCGCTTGAACGTGCCTCTCTCAAACACAAAACCACCTCGAAGTGGGCCAAAAGGATGATCGATACTGGTATGAGCAAAGACGAGTCTACCCGCGCGGAGCTTGACGCAATGCTGCAGCAAGGTGAGACCCTTCGCTCTCGAGTTATCGGTGCTAAAGCCAGTGACGATGATAGCGACAGTGACGATGGCAGTGAGGTTTTCCAGTTGCATTCTGATGATGAAGACCAAACGCCTAAAAAGGGTCTCATGGGAATGAAGTTCATGCAAAATGCTGAGAAACGCCAACGCGAAGCAAATAAGAAATTGATGTATAGATCTGGCGATGAGGACGAGAGCGAAGTCAATATTGGTCGCCGTTCTTATGGACCCGGACGCAACGAGATCGCAGAGCAAGCTCAGCAAAGTGAGAAGCGTGCTCAGGAAGAGGCCGAGCTCGACGATGAGAAGGCCATGTCTAACCGCCTCTCCAAAAAACATAAGCGCTCGCGCCAAGGTGAAGATAGAATGGAGCTCAGGTATAATAACAGCGAGAAGAGTTCAGGGTATGATGCTGGTAACGCTGACGCTGATGCTGAGGCCGCTGCCAATCCCTGGCTTAACATTTCTGCCCAGAAAAATCAGAGCACGTTCCAAAGCATCGATAAAGATTCAAGCCAAGCTGCTAAAGCTGCATCTAAGCTCTCTAAAGCCAAGGGCAAAGGCAAAAAGGGCAACTCCAATGTTGATATCGACGTCAATGATACCTTGAATCTTGGTATGATGCGCAAAGACCAGTTGACGTTTGAGCAGCGGGATCTTATCCGGAAAGCGTTTGCCGGAGATGATGTTGTTGCTGAATTCGAAGCCGAAAAAGCCCAAACAATCGAAGAAGATGGTGATAAAGAGGTTGACGAGACACTGCCCGGATGGGGCTCGTGGGGCGGCGAGGGCCTCAAACCCAAGGTTCAGCGCATTCGCCATGTCAAGGGCGTTGATGCCAAGAAACGTAAAGATTATAAAAAGGATGGCGTTATCATCAGTGAGAAGCTCAACAAAAAGATTAATCGGTACGCTGCGTCTGCGGTCCCGTTCCCGTATGAGAACGCTGCTCAATACGAGCGGTCCTTGAACACTCCTATTGGAAACGAATGGGCTACCCGCGATACGTTCCAGCGCCAAACAAAGCCGCGTATCATGGTTAAGAAGGGTGAGATTATCGATCCCATCAAGCGCAAGTCCTGAAGCTTGCCTGCATTTATTTATCAATACTACTGTACTATAGCACATTCAGTACATAAAAAGCATTAAATATTGCTAGATAACTACAAATAAACTTTACCAGCATGCTAAAGGGAGTCCAAGCGGTCCTGGATCTCCTGGGAGCTCAGTTTTCTAAAACGAGGACCTTGGGCGCCCTCTACGCCCTGGAAACCGAGTAAATTATTTGCTGGTTCGCCAACAATAGAGACCTCGACGTTTTCCCCGTTCATTTCTCCCTCAATGGATTCCTTGAGCGTCAAAAGTGTGATGTGAATGGCATCCTCCAGCTCGAGCTCCTTGTTCCACCGTTTCTCCAAGAATGTTTTGGCACTTTGGGACCCCTTTCCGATGGCAGTAGCTTTCCAGGGGTAGTAAGATCCGCTGGGATCGATTTGGTAGAGGGAGAACCCTTGATTGTCGTCCCAACCGGCAACCAGTACAGAGACACCATAAGGGCGCACGCCTCCCATTTGGGTAGCCTCTTGTACAATTTTGGCGATATCCTGGACCAAAACACGTGTGGGAGGGTACTCATTGTACACTTGCTTGTAGTTTGTGTGGGCGATTTTGCGGGCCTTGTCGACAAGCACGCGGAAATCGGGGCCCAACCCCGAATAAATGATTCCAATATCGGGTGTAATGGACGAGACTTTTGTGAGGCTATCATTATCTACCAGCTCACTTCCGGCCTTCTTTTCGGTGGCCAAGACAATACCGTTCTCGGCTTTGATGCCGACGCTTGTGACTCCGTTATTCACAGCTTTGAGCGCATATTCAATCTGGATCAGCTTGCCATTCGGGCTGAATGTCGTTAAACTGAACGAGTATCTATCGGCCATCTGGTAGGTTGGTTTGTCATGTTCTCTCACCGGAACATCAAAGAGGCCCACCGTAGACAGGCAGAGGCCCTTACTAGGCAGCGTCGTGAGGAACAAATCCTGGCCAAGAGAGGTGGATTGGAAGGTATGGATCGGGATGCCTATTTAAGCGAGCAAAAATCGCGTATTTCGCAGTGGGAGCGTGATATTGACGTTGAGGCTGAACTCCGAGCTGCCCAAGAGTTTATTTGAGCCGCTGGACTGTAATTTATTTATTTACTATTGTTGTATTGATTGTAATCTAGATGCTCATTAGGCCCTTTGGCTCTCGCTCCATCAACTCCAATACTTGGCTAACAATTACATAATTCAACCTCCTATCATGAGCAAATTGATAGAGAACCATTTGGCTCGATTGGCCTCAAAATTGGAGCCCAAACCGCTGCAGCAAAACATCACAAAAATCTTGGAACAGCATGTACACCGTCATGACCCCAAATCTAAGCAGCTCCGTGCCCAATATAGTGCCCATTTCGACGACCTGTTTAGTGGGCTCACCACCCTCCAGGCGAAAACTGCACTATCACCAGCCTTGTACATGACTCGGATCGAATCTGTACCTGCTGCCGAGTCCCTCGACTTGTTTAAAACTGCTTATTATCACGGTAAGCTCACGCATAAGCTCGCTTCTGCGGCCCTTTGCAACGCGAACCTTAAGGTCTATGAGGTTGCCTCAATGTTCCGATTAGTTGAGGAAGGAGGTACACTAGTGAAATGGTCACATGGCGAACGGCTCTTCTTTGAGCTGCAAGCTGCATCTCGCCTTTGGACTCTCAAGTATCAATCGCTTGCCAAGCAGATCATCTGCGATAGTGTCGAGCAACACTGGGGGTGGATCGTTGCATCGATCGATCGAATGCCTGTCCAACGGATCCGTAATCTGATTCAGGCCCTACGGGCTGCATCTCCACAGCATTTAGCCGGCAAACTGCTAAACAGTTGCAATGCAATCAGACCAATGTGGATCATGTGGACCGAGTTCAGGAATGGACAGATGCGGGAACATGTGCTTGAGAGACTTGAGTCAGTACTGCATCGCGAAGCTGTGGCCACGCTCCGGTGCCATCCTTTTCATCCGGCTCTTTTAAGGGCAGCCCCTTGTACAGACTCGCAAGTTATGGACGTGCTGATAAACTCGCAACTCATACAACAGGTTGACCCATCGCCGGCCCCGCAAAGCTTGCTCAGTCTATTCGAGCGCTGATTATACTAAACACTCTATTTATTCTTATTTATCTCTTTGTATACTGTATCCTCACAGTGGGACAAGCAGTGGGACCCGCTCTTGACCCCTCCCGCCGCTTTACACCCTGCTGACATGGACTTGGGCAATAGTATGGAGGACCAAGATGCTCGGGTCAAGCACCTCGAAAAATCACTCCATAGCGTAGAAACTAGAGCTCATGAAGCAAATAGTCGAGCTGAGCTTCTGCGCGAGCAGCTAGAGCGTCTCCAGCACGATAATCGCTCTCTCACCACCGAACAGGAGCGCGCTACCACTGCTGAACGTGAGCTGCGGTTGGAGATCACGCAGTACAATGCCGCTCGCGAGGCAGACCGCCACAAACTCCGCAACGCAGAGTCGAAACTTATAGCCGCCGAGGAAGATGCGCGCCTTGCACGCCTCAAGGCTGACACCCTCGAGAGCACATTGGCCAGCGCTGAGGCAGAGGCAAAATGGCTTGCAGCAGAGCTCGAGCGCCGGTCTTCTGATTCTCGCGAAAAGCTACGCGAAACAAGCTCCAAAACCGCGCTACTAGAGGTGCGCTTGGACCAAACACTAGCAGAGAGCGAATCTTTCAAGCGTGAGGCTGCAACTACTAGAAATGCATACGAAGCGTCTCAAAAGCAGCTTGTGCAAACACAATCAAAGGCACGTGAGCTCCAAAATGAACTTGACTCGTACATGGCCGGCCCCGGGCCGTCATTTGCCAATAACACCAACATAATGGCAGACAGTAGGCTTGAATACGGATTAGCAGCATTGCAAGCTCAAATTGAGGCGTCACAAATACAAGAGCAGCGCTTACAGGATAGGTTCACCGAAATCTCCCGCGCATACAATGATTCTTGTGATCGTATTGAACAGCAGACAAAAGAGCTTCAAGCCGTCAAGGAAACGAATACAGGTCTCGTGAAACAGATTGCAGAGCTTGAAACAGAAAATACAATCAACAAGAATACCGCTGGTAGGCTTGGACGCCAGATTCAACATGTTTTGATCAATGCACAGCTTGCCGCCGATTCACAGCCACTCTTGACACCCGAGGAGAAGCTGGAGCTTTCAAAGGCACTTTCCACCCCTATTACAACGACTTCTGCAATGGAAGTTGTCCAGGACCGCTTGGGGTATTTTACTGATATCGCTGAACTGTTGGCCCAAAACGAAAAGCAGCTCAGGGTCCTTGAATCTTTGACTGCCAAATGTGAGCGGTACGAAGTGCAAGACTCGGTAGAGAGCGAGGTCGTTGCTCAGGCTAAAGAGACCATTACTGCCCTCAACACCATGGTCCAAGACCTGCAAAAGGAGCGTGATGTGCTCCGTAGGCAACTGGCTGCCGCTGTTACCGCCCCATCTAATGATCAATTGCCTCCTAGTGCTGGCGAATCTGGAGAGCAGCAGCAGAACTCTGTTGAAGACCGGGTAGCTGTTTTGAAGATTGATTTGGACCTCGCCAAGAGCACTGCCCAACGCCTCGAAGCCCAGTTATCCACACTGATGGAATCCAGTGCCAATGCCACCCAGCGTGTAGCTATTTTGACCAATGATTTAGCAGAGACCCGTGAGATTGCGGAGCAGCTGCGCGTAGAGAAAACCCGTATTGAGGCTCAGTACAAGCTCGTTCAGAGCCAATTTGATGAACAGCAAAACAGCATCAAGGAGCTCACCGCTCAACGTAATACGCTGAACTCTGATTATAATGATCTCCGTGAGAGCTATAATGCTAAAGACCGCACTTTTGAAGCAACCCAAAAGACTCTTGTTGATCAAATCAATTTCCTCAGATCAGAGGTCTCTTCAGTGCGCCATGAGCTTTCCGACTCTGAGGGGCTTTTGAAAACATATTCCTCTCAACGTGAGATCGCCGAAAAAGATGCCAACAAACTCAAGCTTGAGCTCGTGCAGGCCAAAATCTCGCACGATAGTCAGGAACAAAAGCTGCGCGCAATTGAAAAAGAGCTTAAACAAAGCGAAGAAAGACTGCATCTGCGGACTATTTCCTTTACTACTGCTGATAGTGACAAGGCCAACAAATTGGAAGAGCAGCTCACACAATCTGAAGCGCAGATTCAGGATCTTCGTACTTTAGCAGCTGATACTCAAAAGCAAATGGATTCCAAGCAAGCTGTATTTGATTCAGAGATTACGCTATTGAAAAAGGAGCTAGCAACTGCTGTGGAGGCTCAAACTAAAGCTGAGAAAGAGCTGGAAGAGCTCAAGAATACTCCCCCAGATACTACGGAGCTTGATGCTGCAAGAAAAGAGGCCGAGCAGCTCAAGTTAGAAGTTGCCCAGATTCGATCAGAGGCTGCTGATGCTGCACAGAAAGCCGAAACCCAGATGCAGGCACTTAACTCTAAACATGCGGCTGCAATTTCAGACCTTGAATCTATAAATGAAACATGCAAATCTCAGATCGCCGCATTAGAGACGCAGGTTCAAACTCTATCTGATAGCCTTGCATCTGAAAAGCAAGCTGCAGGGGAACAAGCGGCAGCACTCTCGAAACAATGCGAGGCTCTCGATGCATTATTGGTATCTGCTCGCGATGAGAATGCGCAACTTGTTAGCAATAAGGAATCTCTCTTACAGCAGCTTAGATCTTCCCTGAATACTGTGGACAGTAGTGCTGCCGATCATGACACCGATATCGATGCATCGATGTCCTTGGAATCAAGAGACCCGATTATTGATATGCTTAAGCGTGATAAACAATCCCTTGAATGCCTCTATCAGAATGCTATTTCCAAGACTTTTGAGCTGGAATTGGAGACAAGTTCGTTGAAGGCCGCTCTTGAGATGGCAGAGTCCAATTCAATGAAGGAAGCCGAATCAGCAACAACAGCATCAGATCAAGCGTCTTCGGGAAAATATACTAGCCTGCACGAAACCAATGCTGAGCTGCTGGTTCAGCTTCAGGAGTGTACTGTGCAGCGCGACCAGCTTGTTGCCGAGCTTGATGAGCTACGAGCATCATTCAGCCAGCTCCGAGGGCAATTGCTGGCCGCTCAGAATGCAAGGGATATTCTGCAAGAAGAAGTAAATCTCGTCAAGGCTGACCGTGATACCTGGAGAGATCGCGTCGGCGCCACTGATGATGAGAAGCTGTCCAGCATTCAAGCCCAACTTGCTGAGAAAGATGCACTTTTAGATCGCATTAGACAAGAAGCTTCTGCGAAGCTCGAGCAGGAGGCTCAAAAGAGCCGGTTGGCTATGAATGAGGTCGTGCAGCTCAACTCGCGTATTCAAGAACTCACAAAGGGATCAGAGACCAAGCTTTCGGAAGAGATCGCCAAGAAAAATGAGCGGATTTCGTACTTGGAAAACGAGATCAATCGCATATCTGATGAGCTCACTGAAGAGGAGGAGAAGAAAAAGGCACTTGGTGCGGAGGCTAGCACTGCCAAATCCAAGATCGTTGAGCTTGAAGGTGCTCTCAAGGCTGCTCAAGAACAGGCTGCTTCCGCCGCTGCAGCTGAGGCCTCATCTGCTGCTACTAAAGAAGCCGAGGAACGGATCAATAAGCTAGAATCTGAGCTTGCCACTGCTACTGCTAACGTTGCTTCACTGTCCGAGTTCTCCGGTAGTTTGGAATCTTTAGATCCCGTCGACGGTGAGTCCAAGGAACTTGAAAGCTTGATGCAAGTGCTCTCGAGCAAATCCAGTCCAGAGGAAGTCGCCAAGTTCCGCGATTTGGTTGCAGACGTTACCAAAGACCGTATCAAGGGCAAGACTGCAGCTAGTCTACAGGAAAGAATTAAGGCGATTAATGACGAGAAAGATGTTATTGCTAAAGAACGCGATGAATTGTCTGCAAAGCTGGCCGAGCTTAAAGCCAACGTCGAGGAGGTTGAGAAGAATGTGCAAAAGCGTATGGAACTCAAGCTCAAGATCCTTCAGGCAAAGGCTGACAAGACACAACAAACTAATGAAGAGCTCAAACTCACCATTCGTAAGCTCAAGGGTGGTGACACCAACGTCAATATCTTGACCCTTCCTGATGGTACCACAAAGGCTGTCTCCTCTGGCACCGCTACCCCACAAGAAGGGCACTCAGCTCAGCCAAAGACTCAGGGACAGCAAATGCAGCAGCGCCAGCAGACCCAAAAACGGCCTCAAGTTCAGCGTAACGGAACCAAGCAGCAAATCAAACGCAATAATAATGGAGCCGACGATAACGATCTGAACAAGCGTTTACGTGAAAACTGAGTACTTTCGTTTGTTGCTATTTTGTAAAAGTGAATTGCATTGTAAAAATATATATATTATTATTCTTTTTTGTGTATTCTGTTAGAACTTGAGCTCTCTATACCTTGTACTGGACCGGTTGCACTGGTGATACAAGAACCGAGCTCAAGTATTCAACAAAGATGATAAACAGGCAAAGCAAGCTGCAGATACAATAGTGACTGATACCTGTACCAATATCTAGCCACGAGCCCTCGTCTACAACCAAGTAAAAGAAGTTCACAGAGAGAATATCAGAGATGCTCATTACCATCGAGAAAATACAATAAGATGGCAAGTCTTTGAGGTTGTTAACAAACCCTAAACTGACACTCAAGACAATAAAGGGCACGAGAAGTTTGAAGATCAAGAGGGCAGCCATTGTAAAGGGGTTGAAAACTGGAATTAAGCGGTACACACTGTCCAACGAGAAACTCGAGATGGAAGCGATATTACCGGTGCCGAAAAATGCGACATGAGTAAAGAATAAAAAGAAGATTGCCATACGGTAATCGGCAATCGTCAAGTGCTGGCGCTTCACTGATGTACCCAGCTTGGACTCGAGATTGATCCAGGAAAACAGCATCAGGCTGAATGCAAGATAAAAGTATCCCTCGTAGCTAATAGACAAAATGATCATTGTGGGGCAAAGGATCATGAAAATATTCAAAAATTGGAACCTCCAATCGTTTACGGGCGCGAGATTGTGCATGGCAGGTACTAATAATGACGAAATGAGTGCCATCCATCCTACGAGTTGGCTGCCGATAGGCAAGCCCTTTTTAGCCTGCAATGAATTGACACTTGATTGGGTAACAAACACAGAAAGAACAATCAAGCCAAGCTGAATGCCACATGTAACCATGGTAATGCCAGTGAGCTTGAGGCGGCGGCACAGGTAAACGGTGTATGCAAACGCAATGATGTACATCAAGCCACCAGAAATCATAATCATTTCGAGGTTCTCGATTTTAACGACCGGCAAAAGACTGATGATAGCCAAAACGCCGCATGAAGCACACCAGATTAGTGTCCAAACCCAGTATTTGAACGCACCAGAGAAATTAAAGATAAATGGCCAAGGTGCGAGAACGAGAAGCAAAATAATACTGAAAATCTCCCGGTGAAAGTATCCATAAACAATGGCCTCCAAAGCAGCTACACCAGCAAGCACCATCAATAAGCGGATGAAGATAGAACCTACAAACAACTGACGTGTGCCGGCCACCACAGTTTGAGCATTGCTAAACACAACAGTCCAGAAAAATACCGGGAATACCGCATACGAGTACGAAGTAAGGGATGACTCTTGACGCGCCAAAAGACCAACCAACACCGCCAGCACACCGGCAGCTACTGTCAACAACACAGGGCTCATTTTACTGGTGTGCTCAGGCTCCTTGACAACAAACAGGTACAGAAATGATGTGTATGTGTATGCGATCCATCCCAAGAACCCGATGGTTACAAGGGACCTCAGAAGCAGCCAGTTGTATTGCTGAAGGTACTTGAGACCCTGGAGACTTAGGGCCATGAGTTCCTCGGCGGAGGCAATTGCAGCATTATAGTCTTGAGCTTCAATGAGCGCTTCTATTTTCTTAATTTTCTCATCAGGGCCGTCGGCAAGAGGCGGGAAAGGCTTGAAGCTATATTGTACTCTTTCCACTTGATCCTGTTTGACGAGATATTGTTCTGTAATAGTGAGCGCGTTAGACTGCATGGCACGCGCCTTAGTGATATCCTCTGCATCAAGGAAAGGGAGAGGCAGCTCACCGACCGAGTTCGCAGGGTAGTTGACACCGACGAGGTAGGCCATCAAAGAGGCCACATCAGCCTGAGCAACATCATTACGCACTACTGGTAGCTCCCATTCACGGGTTTCTTCATCATGGCCCTCCCAACCTTGGACTGGACCATTGACACCAGAGCCCCATGCCACTAAAGGAGTACGGGTATTGTTGGGGTGGCCGTCACCGTGTGATCCAAAGTCACTCATTCCGTGATCTGCAGTAAAAACCCAAGCTGTTTTATCGTCCTGATAAAAGTCGTTGACGATTTTCTCGAGCTTTTCGATCTCACCGTCAATGTACTTGATATTGTCATAGTACTCAGCACTATAAGGACGATAAGAGTGGCCAGCGGTATCAATTCCAAGCAAATGCAAAAAGAAAACAATCTTTTTCGAGTGCAAATGCTCGTGCAGGGTCGAGTTGGTCTCGGCGTCCTTAAACAGCTTCTCCACGCGCTCGAAAACGAACCGGTCGAGCTCAATAGATGCTTTTGTGAAATCCTCAAACTCGTGGCCGTACATATGCATTTCTACACGATCGTCTACGGCGCCGCGTGCAAACATGGGCAAAATATCTGGGGAGCCCCAAGACCACGTGTGCTCAGTCTGGTTGAACACGGAATCGAAATCAACGGGATTCTCTTGCCAGCCTTTAGTTACGGCGGAAACATCCTCATAAAAACCGGCAATCAGTGCCACGTGGCCCGGGCGTGATTCAGTGGGAACACGTGTGTGGGAAATGCCAAAAGTGGCTTCAGACAGGACTTTGGAGCGAATAAACGGCGCCAGGTATCCTGGACCATCAACAGGGTGATTAACGTTTGCAAAACATTTGTCGGCGCGCAGACCATCGCCCACAATAAGAAATAATCGGTCCGCTGGAGCATTGTCGGTGGACTGATGGTGTCCCATGCCATGAACCAGAGGGCTCACAAAGTAGACATCAAAGATGGACCAAATGAATGCCACATGAAAGATAATTCCCAAGCCAAGCACTGCCCATTTGGTTAACAGCGACATTATAATTGGACGGTGGGAAGATGTGGTCGTGACGCGTTGAGAGTCTGTGGCAAAAGTCGCCACAATTTTTTTCTAGGGAATCCCTCTCGGGGGAGTCCCTGCGGGGCCTTAGTACCAGGTAAGCACGGGCTACCGGGTACCCACAAGGGGGATGGAATTCGGATTGACTATGTGTTAAGAGTGCATAAGTTTTAAAATCGGCGCAGGGGAAGGTATTCGCCCTGGCATAGACATGCAATCATTTTAACGCTGAGGGACCCCCCACCGAAACACCACCTTAAGAAGTCTGAGACAAGCGTTAGCGTTCCATTGTTCACATGAAACGTGCGCCGAAATGTTGCTTCTCACCAGAATGTCCCCAGGCTAAATTTTGAAACTAATTCAGACTAAGATCTTAATTTCGCACTTTTTCTCGTTTCGTTATCTATACAATTTGAAGGGGACCCACCGGTAAACATGATAAATGATTGATTCATGTGCGTGTCCCTGCATATACTCGCAGTACATGCAGGGACAACGCGAGCCGGTCAGAGGATTTCGAAACAAGGTATACATGCGCCTGCCAATGAAAGGAGTCGAGTGCTGTGCGTGTTTGAGCATATATAGATACTGAAGAGGCATAAGACAGATCAATTTCCATAGTTCATTTTTTTCACTATTCAAAACCTTAATACGCGAATAAGAACCTTATTTCGAAACAAATTAACGTTCAAGAGCGCGGGGTGGGTTCTAAAACGTGCAGTGCATTGACATGCGGCAATGCGGACATGCACCACCAGGCAACTTAATTTAGCTAAATAGGGAAATCTGAGCCTGAAACCAAGCAAATATCCGGTTTTTCTGCGTGAAAGTTTGATCGAAAATGTTTTTTATTCAGTTATCTTTCTTTAATTGTGCAATTAGTGTTCAATCTAGTTTTGGCCAATTTAATTTTCCATATCTAAAACATGCTCTAGCACAGGCACCTTTGAATGTAATGGGATGACACAACATTGAAATTAGCTTTATTTCTCATATCGTTAAAAACTTGGAGGCAGGATGTCTTCGCGGAAGAAAGCCGAAGACTTGGGTGAAGGCGACGGAAATTACGACACTAGGACCACTGGAGTGCCAGTGGAGAGCCGACCATTGAGCCAGAGCGGCAATCAAGAGCATTTCATCCCTTCGCAGAGCAACGAGGTCACTCCCGCCCTTTTGCCAGTTGGTCGAGGCCATATTCAACCAGTTCAATACGATACAGAAATACCAGTTCAACCAAAGCAGGAAGCACACAGTCAGTACGCGCAGCCGTGGGTACCTCAGGTACATTACAACTATTCTGCAGAGGAGCAGTCTGGATATGAGCCCGAAGCCGCTCCGGGGCCTAGGGAAGACCAAAGCTACCCATCAGACCCTTACCATGCATATGCCTCACAGCCACCTGAACATGAGTACGTACCCACTGATTATAGTAGGTTCGCGTCTAGGCCGTCAACTATAGCTTATGGTGCCTACCAGCAGATGCACAGAGGCCCTATACCTCAGGAGGAACAACCTGGAGAAGTTGAGCAGCATATGGTCCACCAGACATCGCATTCTGAGGCCTACGAACAATTTCCATCCCTGGAAGGTAGGATATCTCTAGAAGAAAACCCACAGGGTCAAACTGCGCCCGCAGATGGCTTGCCTAAAATCACTACAAATGCATGGGAGAGCGAGAACACCCTCTACATCGCTGTGGAGGTGGCGGGTCACTCGCTCACCCGACGTCTCGACAATAATCTCATTAATGGTACAAAACTACTCAATTATACAGGTATCACTAGAGGGCGTCGTGACGGTATCCTGAAGCAGGAGAAAGTTCGCCATGTTATAAGGATCGGAAACCAGAACCTCAAGGGCGTGTGGATTCCATTTGAGCGAGCATACGATTTGGCAAAGGAGTGTGGTAAAGTTGATGCTCTCTATCCTCTCTTCCTGGCGGATATTGAGGCGTTCCTCTATAGCACTCAGAATGTGACAAGAACGCAGCAGGTGGTACGTAGTGCTCAGCAGCATAACCAGAGCTTTCAAGCTTGGATGTGGGGTATACCTCGAAAATTCCAGCATCCAACTCCCCAGCACCGGCCTATGAGCGAGAAGTCTGACGACGAGGAAGACGTGTATCAAGCAATGCAGTATCGCCATCTTCGGCACCAGCAATATCCACCCATGCCGAATCAATATGGCCCATCCAGCTCGTTTGGCTCGTTTTCGTATGATCGAAGGAGCACTCCAACTGCTAAACCACACTCTTCCACTATGCAGAGTCGTCGTCAGAGTGGGCACGCCGTCCCTAGGTCCCACCGAAGGCAATACTCCATTGAGAAAGCACGTCCCCCTCATGATGTACGCCCAGGAGGCTCGGATCGGTACTCGAGATCCAACCCGTATCTTTCCTCATCAATGCCTGGCTCCTCTGACCCACAAAGCTCTAACATGGCGGGTTCGGGCGGCTCATCCAGTGCTGCGACTGGGCTTGGCATACTTTCAGAATTTGGAAATCAAGATTATGCTGGCTCTCAGCAATACTATGCTCAGCATGAGTACCCGCAAATGAGCCAGCACCAGCATATCCCCCAGAATCCTTACCAGCATATGCAGCAAGACCGCTTGCAACAGGGCGGCCAGCCTTTAATACCAAGACCACCCTCACAACAGCAACAGCAGCAGCAGCAGCAGCCCAAGCAGCCCAAGCAGTAGCTCCACTGTGTCCTGTAAGACCTCGATCCTTAATGCTTGCACGTCGACATTAGCCTCTAGCGATGTTTATGTGTGTTTGTATACTTCGTACAATAATTAACTTATAAATTACGACTCAATCTCCCAGTTTTTCTGGACAAAATCGAGATAGAATGCAGAGATATTGTCCTCTGTGATTTGATTGGTTTTGTTTAGTTGAATAAAGTTGCGTTTGATGCGGTTCATTTGTGCCAGGGTCATTGTGAATGGTAATTGGATCTGGTGGCCCGAGACATTCACTAGAGCCCCTGGGGCATCTTTGTGCAAATCCAGGAGCTGTTTAGTTATCTTGGATGTTGTATCATTAAGGATACTAAGGAATGAACCTGAAGTGGCTGGTTTCAGCACCGTTGCCGCATTCGCTTTCAGGGGTTTCTGGAGAACGAGCGCATCCCAAATATCGTCCACTGGCAACTCATCTTCCGGCGTCACAAGAAAAAGAGGCGAATCCCATCGGTTCAGCGAATTAGGCTCCTCGTAACGAAAAATAAGTTGTTCAAGGAGTGCATCATCCCATGCATCTACTCGACCAGAGTTCCACTTTGAGCACACCTCTGCAGGGGTTCCCACATGTATAAGGCAATTGGTGGTCTGGACCGCTTTGGCCTCACAGAATAGCTGGTAGCGAAACCCCTTGATATAGCTCATGTTGTCGAGAATCACAATAGTGTCTTGTGCAATGAACCGCTGAACTGCGGCCATTTGAGCACCTCTAGCAGCCTTTTCGCTATCCCTCTCGATGTATTGGCTCTTTTGGACATCTAACGACTCGTCATCGATCAAAATAACTTTTTTGATCCGCGGATCAGACTTTTTTTCCAACTCTTGCTTCAGTCGTTTAGCTCTGGTGGAAATTCCACTGCTCGGAAACCCGCTGAGAATCACAAGAGGCATCAAAGAGATTACACTAAAGTTGGAGAAAGGTTTTGCCACATTTTGTCGCCACACTGTCTTGGGAGGCCCTCTCAATAGATCTTGTCAACTACTCTGCCCTTTAGGTACTGAACATGAAAGCAAAACTCAAGAAGCTTATACAGCCTGTGATGGGTAATGGGTTTACGCCTCGTACCGAGTTCCCCAAGCATAATGTGAACCTAGCGAAATTTCAGGGCCACCACCGTACTGCCCTCCAGTCTCTACGAAAATTAACATTCAAAACCGACTATGTACTAGAGCTGCGGGACTCGAGAGCACCCATTTCGTCGATCAATCCATTGTTTGATCACGTTTTGCGCGGTAAACCAAAACTTGTGCTGTATACGAAAACCGATATTGCCCGTCTCAAGCACTCGACGATCCAAGCATGGGACCCCACCCAGGACTTTATGCGCATCGATGCCGGTCTTCGTAAAGACGCCCATCGCATTTTCAAATTTTTGGCAGAGAAGTTTCAGACCGAGGGTCCCCAGCCTCCTCTGGGATATAATTTGCTGATTACTGGTATGCCTAATGTCGGTAAATCCACATTGATCAACAACCTGCGCCGCACGGGACTCAAAAACGGCAGATACCTGCCCAATGCGGCAAGGACCGGCAATCACCCCGGCATAACTCGCAAAGTGAGCGAAATCGTTCGAATTTCAGAAACCCCCGATATATTTGTATTGGATACGCCAGGAGTATTCGTCCCACAGGTTCATGATTTCCGGCAAATGATGGCTCTCGCCCTGACCAATTCAGTACATGCAGAAGACATTGATCCAGTTCTGCTGGCAGATTACCTTTTATTTATTATGAACAAAACATATCCACTAGGTGGGCGATACCCAGGACCGTTATCAAACGATATCTACGAGGTTCTACGTAACCTGGCACGCACTGGACGCCGCCACGGCAGTTATAACGAAACAGCCATCGCCAATGAGTGGATCACACGATACCGCAATGGAGGTATAGGTAAAGTCTGTCTTGAAGATACCTCAGTTGACTATTATCGCGAGGTTATGGATCGCAATGCTAAAATGAGTCTCGATTTGGGGCCCATGACCCAAGATTTTCATTTGAGAAAACGCTTAATGATGTAAAGTAGTCAATAGATATGGACATACATTTTTTTGTAGCTACATTCCCCGAATTTGTTTTTTACCTGATATCTCTGCAGTCATCTACTCGCATTCACCTACCCGCTTACAATGCGTGTAGTGGTATGTGGAGACGATGGGGTCGGTAAATCCAGCTTGATCACATCTCTAGCCAAGGATCGGTTCGTTCCAAATATTGAGGATGTTATCCCACCGCTCGTTATTCCTCAAAATAACCTGAGGATCCATGTCATCGACACAAGCCCTGCCCAGAGTTGTCGGGTCCAGCTGTCTAAGGAAATCCGGTCGGCCAATGTGATTTGGCTAGTTTACAGTGATAATTACACATTTGAGCGTATTTCACTCTTTTGGATGCCCTTTTTGCGGTCTATTGGTGTCAACTTGCCGGTAATTTTATGCCAAAATAAGCTCGACCTCGCAACCACTGAAGAAGATCAGGTTGAGATTGTCGATCTCATGACCGAGTTCAAGGAAATCGAGAGCTTCATTAAGTGTAGTGCCAAGGAAAAAGTCAATGTTGCCGAGGCTTTTTATTTCTGCCAAAGAGCAGTAACGTTCCCCCTCGCTCCACTATTCGACTCAAAAGAGGGCATACTGAAGCCATTGTGTGCTCATGCGCTCAGCCGAGTATTTTTTTTGTGTGATCGTGATCAAACCGGTTGTCTGAGCGATATCGAGTTTTTGCAACTCCAGTACTCGTGCTTTCAGCAAGGCTTTACCGAGGCGGAGATCACTGAGCTGCACACTGTCCTTCAACAGCGACAAGAGTCAGATTCGCTGGTTAAGGACCACACTACCTACATAATTCCTGGAAATGGCATTACAAAAGAGGGGTTTCTATGTTTAGCACAAATATATGCCGAATGTGGCCGGCATGAAACTATTTGGGGCATCCTGAGACAGTTCCATTACACTGATTCACTTAGTCTTGATGATGCATTTTTGTATCCCAAAGTCGATGTGCCAGCCCATTCGCACGTGGAAATAAGCCCCGATGGATACCGGTTTCTAGTGGATTTATTTACTCTATTTGACAAGGATAATGACGGGGGCTTATCGCAAAGCGAAGTCGATAACCTTTTTATCCCCACTCCTGGACTGCCCAAGGTGTGGCTAGAAACTCAGTTTCCAAATGGTACTGTGCGTAATGACGATGGTAATGTCACTCTTCAGGGGTGGCTTGCGCAGTGGTCCATGTCTTGCTACCTGGACTATAAAGAGACTCTAGCCTATTTTGCTATGCTGGGTTATGAATCGAAGTATGGAAAGGGGAAACTCAAATCTGCGCTGCGGGTGACCAAGCCAGCGCGGCCTCGCAATCCACGATCCAAACTCTACCGCAATTATGTGGTCAAAGATCGTAATGTATTCAATTGTTTTGTCTTGGGCTCAAGTATGGCCGGGAAAAGCGCTCTTTTAGACTCGTTTTTGAACCGCACCTACAGCAAAAGCTACCACCCCACAATTCCAGTAAGGATGGCTGTAAACTCTGTTGAAATTACCGGTGGCAAACAATGCTATTTGATTTTAGAGGAACTGGGGGAACTTGAGCCAGCTATTCTCGAGAATCAGAAACGCCTAGATCAGTGCGATATTTTGTGCATGGTGTACGACAGCGCTGACCCTGAAAGTTTCGGGCACCTGTTAGAACTACAGCAAAACTATCCACAATTAGACCAAATGCCAGTGATTTATGCAGCCCTCAAGGCTGATCTTGACCGGGTGCAGCAAAGAACCCCTGAGCAACCTGATGAATATACCGCAAGGCTTGGTTTGAATGTCCCAATGCATGCAAGCGCAGAGTGGCCATCATCTCTCAATGCGCTTTTAATGCAGCTGGTCGAAGCAGCCCAGCATCCAGGTAGCGTGACCCCACATATCGATGAGATTGATGAAGACCCACTCATGGACGCAGCAATTGCTGTGAGCGTGACAGGTCTGGCAGCCTTTGTGGCGTATTTATTATATAGAAGAGCTAAATAGTTTCGGAATATCCATGTCCTCCCTTGATTCTCCATATGTTTTTGTTTACTCAACACTTTGCTTTTTACTTGGACGATGTTCAACTACAAATCGATCACCTGCATGAAAAAACCTTCTAGTTTCTGCACCATCGTTTTTGTAAACTAGAGTTTGTAACCTTAAAAGCTTGTAACATCTGCTACGGTCATGTGTTGGAGAGTACAGCTGGTTGCTGCCTCTGCTGCTGGTGCCTACGATTATTTTTTTTTCCTCAAAGGGCCGACGGGGTCTCGATTTAGCAGCATATCTGCATGGTGACGTCTCAAAGGAGTCCTGGCACGTAGCTGCAAGGTGGAGGAGTGAAATTTTATGCCACAGAATTTCGAAAAAGCTAATTGAGTATAATTAGAAATTGCGATGCCCTGTATTTGTTGCGCTTTTAGCCTGTTTGTCTCGCACAGGACAGGGGTCGGACCGATATCACGTGCACCCCAGAACGAAGGGCGATGCATGTCTACCTCTGCGAGGCTTATGCACAATGATGGGGGCCAAGTGGGCAAGGAAGACCTGGTATTGTGAAGCCACGTGAGCAAGCGTGAGCCATCCGGCATGTCAAACCTGAGCCAATTCCGAAACAAAATATTAAACAGACGACTTTAATAAAGCGAGTATACGCCGTATTGCCGAAAAAACTGACCTTGCATATGCATCCTTTGTAATTTTGGATCGTGTCTTGACTAAGCATGAATTTATTAACCCACGAGCCGCCGGCACACACGACAGGTAATCACACCCCTCGCACGCACTTCTTGAGCAGTCCATCTTGGTCTGATGACCGACGTTCAAGTGCAACTCCACCAAAGCGTACCGCTTGCCCCAGTGCGCAGCTCCAGCGCAAGCAGTGTCGCTTCCTCCTATTCGAGTGCATTCTCCAGTGCCCGGAGGCTCCACGATGATGAAGGTCTAGATGGCTATTCTGCTCTCTCCGAAGCAGTTGAGCGGCTTGTGAATAGCGGCAGCGAAGCCCAAATTGCCCGTCTAGCCGTCAAAAACGGAATCCCTGCAAAGCAGCGTGCCCAGGTTTGGCCCCTGCTATTGCGCAGTCACCCCTATGTCTTGAACCCATGCATCGCCCATGAGTTTCCGGTCGCTCCCGAGCCACCCAGCGAAAAACGTCTCAGAGGCGAAATCAAGCGATTAATGCAGAAAACTAGTCGCTCGCTTTCTCAGGAAAGCCAGGGGGCACTCACCGAGAGTATCTTCGCCGCGGTGTGGCAGTTTCTCAACAAGTACAAGCTTCAATACGAATCTGGGTTCCCTTGGGTTGCTTGGACTCTGGCCACAGCCATGGACGTGCCATTAGTTGATGCAGAGGTGTTTGAGCATGCAATGCTGGTCATTTTGCATACGCAGCCAGCCGTGGAACCCCGTGGCCCTGGCGATAGCGAGCTAGCGAATGCTATTTCCCAGTTTATGACTATATTCCGGCATTTCCTGCCCGAGGTTAGTGGCCATTTTGATCGCGAGTTCATGCTCAACTTTTTCGTCGGTGAGGAATGGCTCGTGTGGTGGATCAAGTGGTACGGTGCCAAGGCGTTCGCCCTTCCCGATTTGTCCCGCTTATGGGACTGCTACTTTGGCTATCGTACCGATACCGAAGTCTCAGGTTCGTTTGACGAGATGGTTACGCCGCTCGCTGCCCTTCCATCCGCCACGGTTGACCCTAGAACCCTGCACACTTTTGCTTGCTTAGCACTCATGAAAGCCAATTCCAATAAACTGATGGAGCTTGACCAGAGCGAAGCGCATCACTTTTTAACGCATCTGCCCGCCACAAAGAATTTTGAGGCACTTCTCCTTGAAGCCTACGGCATGCTTGACAAGTGGAAGGCTTTAGCATAGTATTTATTGAGTATTTATTCCATACGGCTGTGCCCAACTGCCTGTATTTTGAGAACTATTTATTGCAGCTGATGGTAACCTGCCGTTAGCCGCCGCCAGCCTATAATTTTGATTCGATTCGTGACGATAAATTATATAAATTAACAGAACTACCTGCTGATATGCTATATTCATGCCTCACCGGGGCATGTTTCTTGAGAGCTGGAGCTGGTGGTATTAGGAGGCGTCGGTCGACGATGTGCCTCAATGATGCGGTCCAGCGAGGTGAAATTGCGGCAGTCCTTGGCGTAGCGGATATGCCGCGATGTGTGAACATGTTCATCGATATTGTCGAATCTTTCATAGCAATTCTCACAGAATCCGGGCTTGCGGGCCTTTTTCGCCTTCTTTGGCTTGGGTGGTGGAATGACTTTACGCTGCAGGGTCGCAACCTCACGAGACTGCACGATCTGATCCTGGGGAGCGGCTGTATTAATTGCAGATGTCACTGCCGTTCTTTGGATACCAGAAGCGACAATCTCCCCGTACTGCCTAGTGCGCATGGTGGTTTGGCGCGATGCTACAGGCGGTACCCATTTATTCTCCTTTTCATCCTCAACCGCCTGACGCTTTGCCGCGTTTGCATTGGTAGTGATGGCGGTGGGGTTGCTATCATCATCAGCATCGTCAGTGGTGGCAGTGCGCTTGGACGGTTTTCTGCAATACACAAAGGGGCAGATCCCTGGCGCCGTGTCGGGGTATAGCTGCGGCCAGTTGTTCTTCCACTCTTTATGAGCGATGGGTTTGTGCTTGGAGCTCGGATCGTAAACCAAGACGTAGGGGTCCTTGAAATGGACCCACTGCTCCTTGTCACCGGGGCCGCCCACGAGCCGTTCCTTGTGCAAAAGCTGGCCCAATTTGGTCGATTCCACGCGATTTAGCTTGACTCTGGGCGAGTGTCCCAGCAAAGATGTAAGGAAGCGCTCGAGCTTCTCGAGAGTCCACAATTTTATGTTGCCGAGCTCTTTGGCGCGCGTCAACACATCGTGCTCGGGGTGCTGTGTTTCGAGAGACCGACGCGTAATAACGTGTGTGATGTTTCTATCAAAAAACGGACTGAATTTTACTCCTAACAGTGACAAGTGGTCCCTAATGAGAGCAAACGGCGCCTGGTCAATATTGTCCAGGAAAAACACGGCGCTCCGGAGCTGGCGCTTCCATAAAGCGCGCCATTCCCGTAGACTGGCATCTGTCTCTGGATTCTTGGTATGTGCGCGACTATTCACCGTGTTTTCACCCACAGCTTCAAGCGGAGTCCTCATTTAGGAGGGATGAATGTTATGCTGCTGAGATTACGTCAAGTCAATTCACCATCCGTCCTTTTCGGTTGTTAGGGTGACTGATTTTCATCATGAAATAGTCGATCCACGCGTTTTAATATCAAATCTAGTAAACATTCACTAATATTAGCTAGATAATTTACAAGAATCGCCACAGTCGCGTGGCCCACTTATGCATTGGCTTTTGCACCCTCTCGCAGTCCAGGAAATAAACAAATGGAAAATACCTCAGAGGCTAGGGGTTTGTGACCTCGCGCAGCTTGGTGCTGTTTACTTTTTCAGCAAACCTCAAAGTGGTCACGGTCTCTTGAATACTCGATAGCGCAGGGGAAACATTCACCAACATCAGCGTCTTGGACTTGCCAGTGAGCGAAGCCTGCAGCATATGCGTGAGCTTTGAGTTCCGGAATGGAATATGGACTCTAGGTTGCTGCCCAAGGGCATGTATAACATCTCCAAGCGCACTCAAACTCTTGTTGATCGCTTGGGTCTCCTTGAGCTGTTGCCCAGTAACCTGAGACTTGTCGAGACGCTCCGAACCAGCTAAATCAATCAGGTTCAATGTACCATTGGTTACGGATCCGTCAACTGTGCTAACACTTTGCACCCGAATAGAGTAGACGGTGTGGGATCGAGAGGAGTCTTTGTTCATCTTGGTCGCCCCCACTGCGCGGTTCTTGAGGCCAACTTCGAGAATCCTGGTAAGCCCCTGAGTATCTTCGACAATATGCTCATGAACTCCAGTCAACGCAGCGCTGCGTACTGGAGATGCGCGTGAATTGCTACCAGCAGGCACGAGATCAACCACCTGCTCGTTGTAAATCTCAAAAAAGGATACTGAAACCGTGTTTTTGAGGTTATGCTCAATGATTTTCATTAGGTCAAATATGCAGCTGATAGTGCGATAAACAATTCCGTCCGTGGATAGCATGGTGTGGCTTTTACCTGAGCCAGTCTGCCCATATGCGAAAATGCAGCAACTGAACCCATTAAAGATACTCTGGATCAGCAAATCAACCTCCTGAAATATATCTTCGTTTGTACTGGTGGCATCGAAAACCTGATCAAAACTGAACTTGGAGACGCGCGTGGTATTTTTGTTGTGGCCATTGGTAACTTGACTCACGCAAACTGTCGAAAGCTGCTGGTCAAACACCAGGGTGCCTTCTCTAGACATTTCATGGCCTAACAATGGTCTGACGCGACAGAACACTCTAATCGTACCCTTGAGCTCGAGCAGTTTCTCCTGCATACTGCGACGAAGGTTACTTTCGAGCTGCAGTTTCTGTTGGCCCTGTTGATGAGAATCCTGTAGAGAATTAATTTGGCGGCGAAGCTCTTCATTTTGGCGAATATGGTCTTTTTCAATCATCTTTGCATTCTCATGGGTTTCAATGCGGAGCTTCTGCTCATTGATGGTGGTTTTTTGGGCGCTAATGGTTGAACGCTGATCCTTTATGATATCCATCTTCTCACTGACTAGACCCTCAGTCTCCGCCATTTGCTGGTTTTTATGAGCCAGAGACTCCTGTACATCCTGAAGCATTGCATTGAGCTGCTCTACCTTAGCGGCTGCTTCTGACTTGTCCGAGTTATTAACCTCCAAGAGCATTGTCTGCTGAGAATATTTTCTTTCGATGTCTATAATCTTCTTCTCTAGATCCTGCTTGATGGACTCAAGAAGCATGATATACGTCTGCCGCTCTGAGGCAGTGGCAAGCGTGGCCCCAGCGTGCTCCTGTAGCTCCTTATTCTCCGCCAATAGTCGGCTCAAATCTCGCTCATGGCTAATGACCTCAGCTTGGAGACTTTCCAATAACTCACTCGTCTCATTTTCCTTCGCAACAAAGTTACTGACTTGGGACTCAAGCGATTCAATGGTAGCCTCAAGTTGGGAAATCTGGGAAACAGTAGATTGATGAGCATAATTTTGTTGCTGAAGCTTCTCAATGTACTCCTGTTGAGAAGCATACTGGTCTTTTAGCGAATCAAGCGATCTCGATAGCTCTTCATTGGTCTGGTTCTTAACAGCCAGGTCGGCTTCACGCTCATCTATTGTGGCAACGAGCAGCCCTATCTGCTCATTTGAGCTCTCAATAGTAAATTCCAATGCTTGTTTTGCGCGCTCGAGGGTATCTTTATCCTCTTCAAGTTGAGCGAGCATCCGGCACGCCTCTTGACGTTCGGACTCGACGTTGTCTGCATTTTGTACAAGTTCCAGCTTTGTTTTCTCGTGCTCTGATTTAAAATCACTAAGCTGTTTGATGCTATCCGCGAGCTCGGCACTAGTTTCCTCATACTTTGTCTTGAGCGCACGCGCATCCTCATCTGCACGTTGGGCAATACTGGCATTTTCGGTTTGCAGTTGAGCAAGTTCAGACTCCAAATTGACTTTTGATGCTGCTAGCTCCTCCATCCGGGATCTGATCAAGTGCACCTGTTCCGTTTGGAGCTCCATGTTACTTTGGTACGCCTTACACTGGTCAATCAGGTCCTCGTTCTTACCGCTGAGCTCGGAGAGATCGGCATCTCTCTCTTCTATCTCTTTCTCCAAGCCATTGACATAGTCGTCTACTTCCTTCATTGAGTCTATGTTGTGGTCTTCAATGAACTTTCTGGCGTCGTCTAGAAAGTCCTCGAGTCCTGTGACCTTGTACTCTAGAGCGCGGAACTTCCCTCTCTGGCTAATATTTTCTGATCTGGCTTCTCTCCATTTCATTTGCCAGTCAATTGGCAAGGGCCGTTTGTTTGAACTAGGGGCAGCGGGGCCTGGGCCTAGCATGTTGTATCGAGACTGTAAACAACCTCTCCGTCTATTAGTACCTTGAAGCTAGAAGAGGTGATACTACATACATACATAAATTATAGGAAAAGGGGTCACCGAAACAGCAAGACGCCGATAGCCAAAAGTAACGGAGACTGCTACATAATGGAGCACTTTTTCTTCTTAGGCTTGGGAGTATCAGGCGCTTGCTGGGCTTGTGTGTTACTGGTAGTCTTTTTAGCAATTGAAGAGTTGGTTCTCTGGGTGACGAGCTTTGGGGCAGGCGCAGTAGCCCCGGTGCCACCAACATTATTCTTTTCTTCTGCTTCCTGCTGCTGCTCCTCGCGAATGTCTCTGGTCTCACGAGCGCAGGCCACAAAAGCAGCTTCTGCATTAATATTGAGTTTTGCTGAAGTCTCGTAAAATGTGCAGTCAAGTTTCTTGGCGAGCTGTTTTCCTTCATTTACACTAACAACACGCTCATCGTTACGATCGCATTTGTTGGCAACGAGCACACAAGAGTAGTCTTCGCCCTCTTTGACCCGTGTGATTTGCTCATAGTACTGGCTCACTCGGCTAAACGTCTCGCGAGAAGTAATGCTGTAACAGATAACAAAGCCCTCAGCGTCACGAATCCACTGGTCTCTGAGAGCAGTGTACTCCTCCTGGCCAGCGGTATCTAGAATCTCCAAGGTAACAGGTTGTCCATCAAGTAGAAGCTTCTTGCGATAAGAGTCTTCAATGGTGGGGTCATATGTCTCCACAAATTGGTTGAGGCAGAGTTGGATGGTCAGAGCTGTTTTGCCTACACCACCGTCTCCTAAAATTGCGAGTTTGTACAGGTTTCCTCTGTGTCTCTGATCGCCACGTGCAAACATATTTCTACAAACCTTGACAAGCTGACAGAATGGGAATGCGAGATGGTCACCATAGCCTATATACACTGTTGCCCTCCTGCAGGCCTCCCCTAGATATAAATTATGTCTTATGTTACGCAGCAACCGGTACAAGTATCCGTGTGATTTTTTAAAATATTTATCCAGCAAGCTTGATACTATTTCGGGACTCTTTCCCGGATGCGTATTCCCTGCATTCACATTTGAGTGACTTTGCATGTACGCAGTAATCAGGTCCCGTCGCTGAGTTATTTTGACAGACAGCTTTTTGGGATAAGGGTTATGCGTGCACTGGTTCAAGTATTTCACCTTGACCCTCGAGAAACAGAAACACTAGCTATACTTGGGCCCGGGAGAACCTACCACGACCAGCCCAAACAAACATGTGAGCTGTTTTCTGCAGGAAATATCTGGTGAATTTATGGTATTTGACTGCGATCTTACAAGAAAACTCAAACTCGTCTCCATTTCCCTGGCATATGCAATCTAATTTGGTACGCCCCCAGCTATCCTGCATGCCAAGCCTAGCAGAATTAAGGATCGATAGGTGGGGGGTAGTGGGGAAGCAGCGCTTTTATTTTCACGAGTGTTAGCCCTAAAAGCAGCTATCTGTATATTCAAATTACCCCTAAGTGACTCTGAAACTTATTGAACATTATAATTCCGATTCAACGGGGTGTCTCTCAATCAAGCTGCTATCTCGTCTCCACAGGTCGCTTCAAAATGTTGAATGTATACTGGTCAAACAAATCTACATATAGTTGTCAAAAAGAGATGTATGTAGTGTATATAAATATAAAACCCTTCGCTCCTCACTAACCACAGGAGCGAAAATTACGGTCCCACCTTACTCCTGAAAAGGTCGTCTGAGGGGTTCTTGGCGAGCCTTCCAAATCTCCTCCGATGTTTGGTGTTTTGCTTTTTGCTCTGCCAATTGCTTCATGTACCACTCGCTGATTGCACGCTCCTTTTTCTCCTTACCCATGATTTTGGTGCTCATGCAAAACTTTAACTTATCCTTTTTGTCCTGGCAATAAGACATTTCTCCATAACGATAATAGTGACGCACTTGTCCACCGAGAGAGTAGCATTTAAGCAGTAAATCAAACACTTGGTTGCAGCTCATCTCCGTAGGGAATGCACTCTCCCCCACCAGTGGCTGAACCTTTTTGGTGGCCTTCTGAGGTACCTGGTCCATTTTCAAATCCCCTACTGCATCTTTCAGCTCGGCAAAGATATCGTCCAGGCCATTATTATCCTTGTCTGGCATTTTTCTCTAGAGTGATGAGGTGAGCCTGATGGGGGGAGGGGGCGCCCATCTTCAAAAGTCTTGATCAAAAGACTAGTTGGAGTCGATTTAAGCATTTTAATCGGCACGATCCCGTAAAATACTCGTAATTCGTGGGTTATTCCTTGTCAACCCATTGCAATGCCTACTAAACGTGAACCCAACCACCTGACTAGCACAGACCCCAGATTTTGTTCAAACATCCGATATGTTTCGCAACTTTGTAAAATGGAGCGCGCGATCCCCCCTTAGGACTCAGATCCGTACACAGGTCTCAATGACGGACTGGGAGAAGATTACGCCCAAAAAGGAGAAACGATCCAAGGGCTTGATTGCTCTCTTAGTGCTGATGCCGGTTATTAGTTTTGGTCTCGGAACCTGGCAAGTAAAGCGTCTTGCATGGAAACAAGAGCTTATTGCAAGTGCCGAAGACCAGTTGAGCCGACCTCCTCTCATGCTGCCTCCTAAAATTGACGCTAATGTTGTCAAAGAGTTCAATTATCGCCGCGTATCTGCAGAGGGCGAGTGGGATCACGAGCACGAAATGCTTGTAGGTCCCAGACTTCACAAGGGCCAAACTGGATACTTTGTAGTGACGCCGCTGAAACGCAAGAATGGCACCACACTCTTGATTAACCGAGGATGGATTTCCAAAAACAAACGCGACAAGCGTAGTCGCCCTGATTCCCTCACAAGAGGCCAAGTATTGGTCAATTGTTTGCTTCGTGATACTCCAAAGAGCAACACTTTTACCCCTGAGTCGGAGACTGCGGGCGAGTACCACTTCATGGATATCACTGATATGAGCCAGAAAACCGGGGCTCAGCCCATCTACTTTGAGCGTATCGAGGGCGATAGTGGACTCTGGCCAGAACAGGAGGTGCGTGCTGGTATTCCTCTGGGATTCCCTGCCAAGGTCGAGTTCCGTAACACCCATTTCCAGTACATCTTGACATGGTATGGACTGTGTATCTTGACCGGTATAATGCTCACTAGTGTGTTGCGCCAAAACGCTAAGCAACGAACAGTGTCTGATCATATCAAGCGCAAAGCTCAGCACGCGCGTCAGTGGCAGTAGTGTTTGAGGGCACCACCAGCACAACTGTCTGCGCTCTCTCTATGGGTATTTGAGTTTGTCAATTGTAAATATTATGTACATTTTTTATAAACGGGTTCCATTTTTATCATAAGTAGCGTTTCTAAAGTTTGGAGGATTTTTCTGCTCGATTTTCCGCTTCTTGGATTCTGTGAAGAGCACATGGCGCATAGCAATAGGATCATAGCGCACTTGGGTCATGGGGGCACATGTACGGGGACGGTGTACATATCTCATGTAGCCGGTTTTGGCCGTAGAAACGAGCTTGATGAGCGTCAAACGGCTCTTTGATTTTGCCATTAGGTGATCACGACAAGATAGGTCCCGGTGCCCAGTCTTCAATTTGGAGTCTCTGAGTCGATGGGCTAGTATTAGTTTAGTTTAGAGCTATCAAGGGAATTTAGCAGTCAGGATATTTAAACTCATAGCGGAGAATCAAGCCTCTGTTTCGGAGGTTATGTGACCAGCTAATATACAGCTCAGGGGTCTCGCTAGTAGTTGTAGTCCTCAACTGCTTATGTTAAACGCGCAATTCCCCACGCTGGAGAGTGTTCTAACATCTTTAGATGAACAAATAGCGCACGTTCAAGAATCCAATGGCAAAATTGAAGCTGAGTATAAGGAATCAGAAGCCCAGCGCGCGAGGGAGCTGTCAAAACGCTCGGAGGCGCTCAAAGCCAACCTTCCAGGGATACTGCAGAGCAGCGTAGCTTCAGAAGCGGAAATCGCGCGCCTCGGTCAGGATCTGAGGCCCCTAGCAGAACAAACGAGGGTCCGAGTCCAAGAACTCACCCAGGCAAAATCGTTTGCTAAAGCGGTGCGCCAGATCGACGCAATCACACAACAATATACGCAAGCGCCCAATCTAGAAAAGAAGGCCGATCTGTACCAAAAAGTTCGCCCATTGCTCAAGGACCTCGGCTCTGGTCCGCTTGGCACCGCTAAAGACGCTTTGCTTGACGAACTGCAAAAGACAGTGGCTCCAGCCAAGAGTGAAGCCCTAGAAAACCTTGTCAAAGCACTCGGTACCGAGTGGCCTGTCAAAAACCCCACCTCGCTGGAGTTTAATGAGTCTCTACGGATTGCGCTGATGCTCGATGATAATAGTCTAGACGGTGGCGCTATGGATACGTTCAACGTGTTATGTCGTGCTCTTGATCTTCGTTTCAAGTTTAACTTTGAGCAAGAACAGAAAACGAGGAGATTCGACAAACCAGAATGGCTTTTTGCCTTTTTCGGAAAAATGGTGGACCCCCACCTCAGCTGGCTCAAGAGCACCGTTCAGCCGATTGTCTCTCAAGTTTTCCCGGATGTTTTGGCCGTAAATGCCTTTACAACAGCCCTGTTGCCTTCTGTATTCCGAGCCGCTAAACTCTACCTCGATGTGTGTAAACAAGACCCTGAGCTGTTGGATCATTTTCTTCATGAGTCGCTCAACTTTGACCAAGAGCTCGTTGATAAGTACTACTACTTCTGTTTTGAGGACTGGCTTGGTATCACCACTACCAGCCTTGTAAATGATGAGAGCGCGTTCCAGCAATGGCTTCAGTACGAGATTGACACCACGAATGCCACCTTTACGGACCTCAGCAACAGTCCTGGGGCCTGGAATATCGATTATGACTCTGCAGACACGAAAATCACTTCACGGCCTACAGTCTTGGGTTTGGGAGTCAGTACCCTTTTCGACTCTGTTACAGAGAAGTACAAAAATTTGAAGATGGCTAAATTACAGCTCAGGTTCTTGAATGATATCCAGCTTTCACTGATTGACAGATATGTTGCATTTCTAAAACACCGCAAAAACCACCCTCAAGCTGACCTCGACGATTATGGAAAAGTGATCGGATCTCTGGGATACTTTATTAACTTTTTGTCGCACCGCAACTCTTATTTAACATTTATTGATCTCCAAGCCAGTATCAACACAGATGGCGCACTGTTTGATGAAGTTATCCAGTCTCTTGATAATTTTCGATCTACATGCCTCGATGAGATCAATACTTTACTCAAGAGGGCTCTTTCTGGACTATTCAAGGCTTATACCCACGAGAAAGAGAATACCAGCGGAGAAGCCTCACAACTTTTGCACAGTCCTGTAGCCAAGCTCTCTGCTCGTCTCGACTTTTTCAAGAATATCTGCAATGTTGTTGACTACACCACAGTCAAAGTTAATCTGGCCAAAACGCTAGGCGAGTTCTTGACCAAGTCTGTGGTTCAGTCTGGCACTTTTACTGCAGACCAAGGTCGGAGCCTCAAACTCGATGTCGATTTCATCTGGACGAGTCTTGGACTAGGGGTCAACAGCCAATACACAAATCTCATTGCATCTGCAGTGTACTTTGAAACTGGAGTTAAGCCAGACGGCCTATCGCCTGACTTGTACTCGTCGATTCAGAGGCGCCGTGTTGCGTAGCGTAATGTCCACTGCTAATACTTAACTGGTGTGAAATCTGTTCTATAAATTTATTTAAGGCCGTTGTGCAACCATAACTACGGCAACTATATTTAGGTGTTTAAATTAGCATACTCTCTATTCAATTGTCGGATTCCGGTCGTGTGTTCAGGGTTGACTAGTCTGGCTCCAAGCTATTGTGGGTGCTGGTTTACGTGCACAACACTCAGTTTATGGTAGAGCACATCCCATTCACGCCAGAGCGGTCTTTTAAAATAACAATCGAGAGAAGTATAGATGCCTTTACGGCTAGAGAGTTATAACACTGCTGATTGCACACTCATATAGCTCGACTAGACCAAGTACTCTAACATGACTTTATAAGCTCCTATATTTGACGCTTTTCCTTTATTTTACACCAATAAAACTAATTACAGATAGCACAGACTCACACCCGCCCCTCCCAGGCTTGAGTGGAGTTGACACAGCGCGGGTCCTCAGTCGGGTCCTCAGTCAGCACATCTCATCATCATAATGTCGGCGTCAGAGGAAATGATTAAAGCGGACAAGGATTATAGCCAGACGCTAGATGCCGAGCTTCCGGAAATTGAGAAATTGCAAATTACTGACAGCGAGGGCGCCCTCGAGCGCTTGTTCAACCTCGAGAAGAAGGTTCGCCAGGCATCGGATCTCAGCTCTTCTCAGCGGGTTCTGGTCGAGATTGTCAGGGTTTTACGCAGCACAAAGCAGTGGGCACGCCTTAACGATGTCGTACAAGTCCTCAGCAAGAAGCACGGCCAGCTCAAAACCGCTACCCAGAGCCTTCTCCAGGAGGTTATTGCTAGTCTTGATGATATGGATCTGGAGACCAAAACCGCAGCGATTGAGAACCTCAGAGAGATCTCAGAGGGTAAAATTTACCTCGAACTCGAACGCGCACGGGTCACTCGCACCCTGGCTCACATCCGCGAGGCAGAAGGCCGCGTACAAGACGCTGAGAAGCTGATGGGCGAGCTCCAGATCGAGACGCTCGGAAGCATGGATGTTAATGAGAAAACCGATTATATTCTGGAGCACATGGCTCTGTGTCTTGAGGCGGGAGATCTCCAGATGGCACGAATTGTTAGCCGCAAGATCCTGCCCCGCCAGCTTGAGGGTGACGACACAGAGCTTCAGGAAAGAAAGCTCCGCTACTATGAGCTCTGCATCAAATTGGCACTCCAGGAGAGCAGATACTACGATGTTTTCACTCACTATAGAAGCATCTTCAACACAAAATGCGTCCAGGATGACGACGAGCGTGCGCGCGAGGTTCTCCGCAACATGGTTGTATTTGCTGTTCTTTCCCCCTATGATGGACACCGTGGCGAGCTTTTGAGCTTGAGCAAGGAGAGCCAGCTCCAGGCTCTTCCGCTTTACGAGCAACTCGTTCACATGTTCACTACAAATGAGCTCATTAGATGGCCTAAGGTTGAGCAGGTGTATGCCGAGACTCGCAAAGATTTGTGGATTTTCAATGATGATAAGGGCTCCACTCGCTGGAATGATTTCCGCACTCGTGTAATTGAGCACAACATCCGAGTAATTGCCAAATTTTATACCAGGATCTCCATCCAAGGGTTGGCCAAGCTTTTGGACCTTGACCACGCCGAGGCTGAGGATGTTTTGGCTCGTCTGGTAGTCAACAAAACCGTTTATGCCCGTATCGATCGTCCCAACCAAATAATCTCCCTCGTGCCGGCCAAGCCCATGAGCGATGCCCTCAATGAATGGAGTCATAATACTTCGAAAATGCTCGGCCACATTGAGACTCTGGGCCACCTGATTGCCAAGGAGGAAATGCTGCACGGTATCAGAAAGGCTAATGCCTAGATTCTAAAATTATGTAGTGGTGCGCTAGGTTGTTTCTATATTTTTATGCTTGCGATCTCGTTTGGGCTTAGAGCTGCCAGTCTTGGAGTTGCCAGTTTTGGGGTTGCCAGTTTTGGGGTTTTCTGTCTTTTCTGTCTTGGGGTGGTCAGTCTTACCAGCCCTGGCCTCATTCTTTGGCTCTCTTTGACGACGATTGGAACGCTTTTTGTCTTTCGTTTCAATGGGGGTTTCTGACTGCTCTGTCTTGACTTCAGACTGCTCCCCACTAGCCTCTTTGTTATGCTCGTCGGTATCCTCGCCTACTTGTGAGTCAAATACCCGAATATGGGCATCGCTTTCATCCTCGGGCTCATCATCACGCTCATCGTCGAGCAAAGCATTGGCAAGCTTAAGCGTTCGTTCATAATCTGGTGTGTATGCGAGTTTGCTATTCTTTTGAATTGGTTTAAACACTTTTTTTTCTGGCTGTTTACCGGCATCTTGATTATCTAGAAGCTGCTGTGTAGCTTGCTCAATAGTGGAGTTTCGAAGGAGCCTCTGAGCCCTATTGATGCTTAGTTGAGGGAATAAACTTCTCAATTGACGTGTATTAGAATCCACATCATAGTGGTGTGCTACAAGGTACATTTCTGGAGACTGTTTCTTGAGCTCTACCATCCAGTCGTGCGTGATGATTTCTACAAATGTGGAATTGAAGACAACTGAAGCGGCGATTCTATTTGGTTGGCAAACAAGGAGAAGCCGTTTCATTTTGGGGTGAAAAAATGACGGCAAAGAGTCGAGATACTGTACGGTCTTGGTATAGTTTTGTGCGCCATATGTACAAACGATATCCCATTGGATCTCTATTGAAGAGTTCCTGAGAACCCCATAGTCAAAAACAAGGCACGATACGACTTTACGGAGCCGTAAGCCCTCATTATCTGATAGTGAGCCGGCATTGCGAATGTATCCTTGACAAAACTTCTCGAGGGACTCGAGCTTGCCGCTATTAATCGACTCAATAGCTATATCTGCGAGTGTATCCAGCGAGGATTGTAGTTTGCCGCTCCTTCGCAAAGGGTTGATATATTTCACCGGGAATTCCATCTGCAGACCGCCACACTCAGACGATTTCTTGTGGCCTTGGATACTGGGAACCCTGACCCTGGGACCCCGTATTACCACAAGCGTCAAAGACTCCATCACCCCTTCCCCGCAATGTTCCGTACCGTGACTTTTGCAAAGCGATTCTACTCTGCTGGCGGCTCTTTTGAGCATATTATTGTTTCCAAGCCTGCTCCAGGGGTTCGTCTTGTCCAATTGAACCGCCCCAAGGCTCTCAACGCTCTTAACAGTGCATTGGTATCTGAAATCAATGCTGCGTTCAAAGAGGCAGACAGTGACAAGGAGATTGCTGCTGTTGTTGTTACTGGTAGTGAGAAGGCGTTTGCTGCTGGCGCCGATATCAAGGAAATGCAGTCAAAGACATTTGCCGAGGCCTATGGCCAGGATTTTATTGAGTCGTGGAGTGACCAGCTCAAGATTAAAAAGCCAATCATTGCCGCTGTCAATGGCTACGCTTTGGGCGGTGGTTGTGAGCTGGCTATGATGGCCGATATCTTGTACGCTGGCGACAAGGCCGTGTTTGGTCAACCAGAGATAAAACTAGGTACTCTTCCCGGTGCTGGTGGCTCTCAGCGCCTTACCCGTGCCATTGGCAAGGCCAAGGCCATGGACCTGATTCTTACTGGCAACAATTTCTCTGCCCAAGAGGCTTTCGACTGGGGACTCGCTGCTAAGGTCGTTCCTGCTGATCAGTTGGTCGATACAGCGGTCAAAACTGCCTCTAAAATTGCTAGCTACTCTCCTATTGCTGTCAAGGCTGCCAAGGAGGCTGTCAATGAGGCATTCGAATCCTCTCTTCAGACTGGTACCCGCTACGAGCGTAGGCTTTTCCACGGATTGTTTGGCTCCAAAGATCAGAAGGAAGGTATGCAGGCGTTTATCGAGAAACGCAAGCCCAATTTCACTGGCGAGTAGATCAGGTATTTAGATGTCCATAGAGATAGCGAGCGCAGACCTGGGTAGCCAAAGGTGCATGTGCATTCAAAGCAGATCAGCAAATCTAATCAGACTAGCCTATTCTAGGAGCTACTACATACATTTACTTGTCAACGACCCACACAATAAGTATATTCAACACCACGGTCCCAACCGCTTACGCCTCATGGCCACTGAGATACCCCCAGAGCAAGTTCTGGCAACCCAGCGGCAAGAATCATGGCAAGAACATGTCGGGTCCCAGTACAGTTTATTAGAAGAAAAACGCTTTGATGATGGCTCGTTGACGTTTGAGTGGGTTTCGGACACCATGGCAGCTATTGGCCCGTTCCCTACAGAGGAAGACCGTGAGCACGGACACACCACCAAGTTGCAATTGATTCTCCCTGAAGTCACGGAGCCCGGTGTGAGATACTATGACGTCAAGCACGAGGTTAACAAAGCCCGAAGTTACAAGAAAGACGCAAACAACACATACGTCGCGGCGATCTGTGGTAATGGCTGGGTTTACGTGTATAATATCAAGAAAAGGGAACAAAAACCTCTAATTATCAAAGCTCACCGTGATAACGGGTTCGGTCTGGCTTGGAGTGCTAGCGGTTTGCTGGCTACTGGAACCGGCGACAGCGAGAAGCGCCAGGGCGCTGCAAATGTCTGGGAAATTGACTTTGAAAAGTGGAACAAGCCAGGATATACCGAGAAAAAAGATGGCAGTGTGTATAAAAAGAGCTATACGCTCGAGTACGATCCGTCGGCGTGCGTAAACGACCTGTGTTGGTGCGGTGAGAACCTGGTGGTGGGCAGTGAAGATGGTATGCTCAGATTCTACTCTACTGATGGTAAACTGCTCAACGTTATAAATGCTCATGAAGGTGAGAGTGTCGATGTAGTGTCGTCATCGCCTATTGCCCCGAACCTGTTTGCAACGGCTGGAGGCGACTCTACCATTAAGATCTGGTTGTTTAGAGCTCGCGTCGACCGCAAAAAAGAGGTCCAGCCTTATGCAGTACTCAAGGGTCATAACTCCAAAATAACATGTCTCAGATTTTCTCCCTTTCTTGATGGTGTCTTCGCTAGTGGTGCTGATAATGGCCAGGTGTTGCTCTGGAATTTAAAGAATATTGGCAAGTTTCAGAGAATAAGCGCCGATCAAGTGGCCATTCCAGAGATTGTCTTCAGTCATGGTGGCCATATTCTTTCGATAGCTGATATCTGCTGGCACCCAAAGCGTCCCCGCGTCATTGGCACCATATCGGAAGATTGGCGGCTACAAATCTGGACACCGCAAGTTTTGAATCAAATCCCAAGCATTAATGAAGGAGAAAACGACATTAATACACCGCATATTCCAGAAATGCCCGACCGTTTTGTGTAAAGTCTAACGGTAAATACCGGTCAACACCACCTGTGATCTCACTCTGTCGGCCTTTTCCCATACTACTCTACACCTACATATGTCTGTATTTTACGAACTATATAACAAATAAATCTGTATCCCAGTTTAACCCCATCTTTCTCATCTTCACTTTCTGAGTCACAGATTCTTCAACATCTTACATCATGGCCACTGTCGTTTTAGGAAGCCAATGGGGCGACGAAGGAAAGGGAAAGCTGGTCGACATTCTCTGTGATGATATCGAGGTTTGCGCCCGCTGTGCTGGTGGCAACAATGCAGGCCACACCATCGTTGTTGGTAACACCAAGTACGATTTTCACATGCTCCCCTCTGGACTCGTGAATAAAGGCTGTATCAACCTTATCGGTAACGGTGTGGTGCTCAACATTCCCGCAATGTTTGAAGAACTCGATAACCTCGTCAAGAAGGGTCTCGACTGCGCAGACCGTCTATTTGTCTCCAACAGAGCTCAGCTCGTGTTTGGTTTCCACCAGCGTGCTGATGGTCTTCGTGAGGCTGAGCTTAGCGGCTCCAACAAGAGTATCGGTACCACCGGTAAGGGTATCGGCCCCGCATACAGCACCAAGTCCACCCGCTCTGGCCTCAGAGTCCACCACTTGGTCTCCCAGGAGGAAGGCGCTTGGGACGAGTTCGTCAAGGCTTATAATGCCATGTTGAAGGCCGAGCAGGCCCGCTACGGTGGTTTTGAGTACGACTCTCAATCTGAGCTCGAGCAGTACAAGAAGCTCGCCGAGAAGATTAGACCCATGGTCGTAGACAGTATCCCCTTTATCAACAAGGCTATCAACGATAAAAAGAAGGTTCTGATCGAGGGTGCAAACGCTCTCATGCTCGATATTGATTTCGGTACGTATCCCTACGTCACCTCCTCCAACACTGGTATTGGCGGTGTCATCACTGGTCTCGGTGTCTCCCCTACCAAGATTGGTGAGGTTATTGGCGTTGTCAAGGCTTACACTACCCGTGTTGGTGAGGGCCCTTTCCCCACTGAGCTCCTTGATGCCACTGGTGAATACCTTCAGTCTGTAGGCGCCGAGTACGGTGTCACAACTGGCCGTAAGCGCCGTTGCGGCTGGCTCGACTTGGTTGTCGTGAAGTACTCTACTCTTATCAACGGATACACCGCCATCAACATCACCAAGCTTGATGTCCTTGACCAGCTTGAGGAGATCAAGGTCGCCGTTGCCTACAAATACAAGGGCGAGACCCTCGAGTACTTCCCTGCCGACCTGACTGTTTGCGCCAATGCCGAGGTCGAATATAAGACTTTCAAGGGCTGGAAGCAGGATACCACTGGTGTCCGCGACTACAAGGATTTGCCCGCCCTTGCCAAGGAGTACCTTGACTTCATTGGTGACTTTACTGGTGCCCCCATCAAGTGGGTCGGTGTTGGTGCCGGTCGTGACGCTATGCTTGAGAACCCCAACGTATAGACTGATATTTTTGGAGGTTATCACCGAGCTATATATAATTTAGATTCTTTCATACATGCAGTAATCTTTCCACTGAACTTTGTAGTTGGTGTACAGCAGACGCGAAATTGTAGGCGTATTCTCAACATCAAGGAATTTGGAGCAGCTCAGTTTCCTCCACTCTTGCTCGTTGGGGTATAACTCCCCGGCACCACTGTTTACTGGGGCATCTATTTCCATTAGGTAGTTGCAATTGGAGAAATCGCCAATTTTACCAGCATCGTAGAGATTTTTGTTGTTCATGCCCTCTGGGATACCGGAAAAGGAGCTAAAGTGGCCGGGCAATAGGCCATCGAATCCGCTCTTGATCCACTGGGGCTTTGAGCCCTCCGACAAAAAGTAAGATGATGGGTAACGGTACCATTCTCGGCCAATGCACACTGTACTATTGGGCTTGATATCATCATATATACGCAGAGGAGCGCTGTAGTAGTTTACCAGTGCAAGTGAGCGCAGAATAGACACCAAGCAGAGGCAAATGAGTCCGCCCTTGTAAAAAATAGTAGGGAGACGCGAGAACGAGTTTACAAGCTTCCATAATTTCGTGAGGGTTAACGCTGCACACATGCAAATAAGCGGGTAAATCGGATACACGAACCGCTCTTCCTTGTGAGGAGTACTGGTCAAGGTGCCTAGCCACAACACAACAGCGCACCACACAGTAGCGAACTTGCCTCTACTTTCGAATAACGGCATCAAGAGTCCCAAGGGCAAAATAACGTGAAAATTGAGTGCAAGGTTCACAAAGTAGTAAGTCCACGGTTCTACCCCAAAGATCTCAGGGCCCGAGTCCTCGGTGGCAAAGAGCACGTTGTATGCTACAATGTTGAATGGTACTACAACAACGCGCTGGTAAGCATACGAATCAATGCCTAGGATGACTGCGAGGATCAGGCCAACTGACGCAATAGTTTTGTAAAACGAGCTGAACCAATTACCAAAACTGGAAATTGTCTGTGCGGTATAGTACAATCCAAACGGCACACTTAATAAAAGTACAAATGGCCACCCCAAGAGGCCTCCAATCGCTACAAGAGTCAGGTACGTGACCACATTGGCCTCCGGGTCTTGGATAAATAAAGCAGCAGCCAAAGTAACAAAGTACATTCCAAAGCTGCTGGGCAGATAAGATACCGAAGCATGAAACAGACCCGTGGCAGCAGCACTCATCACTGTAAAAGTGTAGGCTGCAGTTTTATCGTACTTTCTAATAGCCTTATAGAGCTGGTACTCGGTAAAGGCCTCAAAAACAGCAAAAATGGACCGCAAAATGTAAAATAAGTACTTATCGGGGACTCCCAAGTGCTTGAATGGCAGAATTAACGCGGCATGAAGACCAACGTACGCCCATGATCTGATTGCGTATATGGGCGACCATTCCCACGTTTGGAACCCTGACCCGTGAGTTATAAAGTGTGTGGGCTCCCAAAAGTTGAAAACTTCATCGCAGTCTGGTATAGGCGACGTTGCGGCCGCCAGCAGTCGCGCCAGTAGTACCAGCATTACAGTAATAGGGTGGAGGGCACCACAGGAGACCAAGGTTGTGGACAGTCGGTACGTCAATAACTACCCCCATGAATGGATAGCTCAGGCTTCACGTAGCGAATTAGGTCGGTTTACCTTCGCGACTGCCTTCGAGACCATCGCCTCGACCGCACTGTCCTCCACCTTTAGAAATCAGAAACTATAGAGAAAATTTAAAGTTTTGTAGGAGATTGGCTATTTTACAGCTGAGGGAAGCCAGTAAGAGTAGGTGCACGGTATTTCTTGTCATTATAGACACTCTGGTTGACATCGAATCCCTCGACACCGCTCATGATCTCCTCCTCCTTGGAGCGAAGGCTGGAGACTCTGCGAAGCTGATCGCGATCAGCCTCTGCCATCAAGAGGGGCTGGATGTGAAATCTGGACCATTGCTTCTCACGAGCAAGCTCTGTGCGCTCACGAATACCTCCGATGGTCAAGTAAAAGCCGTAAGCCATGATACCGAGTGTTCCCCAGAAGTAGATGCTGGGACGAAAACCACGGGCAGGGAGGTTGCGTTTCCACTGCACAGGAGTGGGATAGCCCGCCTTGGGCGGCATTTCCTGGTAAAAGCGCGAGTCTGCCATAGCCAGTAAGATGGGAGGCTTTGTCAGGAGGTCCTATTTTTTGACCCCGGGGGAGGGTTGAGAGGGATACTTGGGTTGAGTTTATCGCTACGAGGCTGAATATAGCTATTAAATTAATTTTGACGTGTGTTAACCGTCCAAACGGTGTGCAAAGAGCTTCTACCCTAGAGGAAGATTACCTTGCCGCACCCACCCCGGGGACGTTGGGGGGTACAAGCGCCCCCATGGAGGCTCTCTCCACTTGACATGCCGACTAAAGTCACTAGTGCTCAAAACGCAACGGAATTGCTCTCTAAATACAAGACATTCCTCTTTGATTGTGACGGAGTTCTTTGGACTGGCTCTCATCTCTTGCCCCAGACTCGTGAGACTCTCGACCTGTTGCGCTCAAACAATAAGCGACTGATCTTTGTGACCAACAACTCCACCAAGTCCCGCAAAGCCTACGCCGAGAAATTCAAGGGCTTTGGTATCAATGTCAAGCCCGAGGAGATCTTCTGCTCGGCCTACAGTGCTGCTGTGTACTTGTCACAGATCCGCAAGATGCCCACTTCAAAGAAAGTGCTGGTTGTAGGCCAGAGCGGGCTTGAAGAGGAGCTTCAATCGGTTGGATACAAAACTGTGGGAGGCACCGATCCGTCGTTTAACGAGCCGTTTGATGATAGCAGAGTCGCCAGAGACGAATCAATTGGGTGCGTTATGGCTGGTCTGGATACCAATATCAACTATTTTAAGCTTGCGTACGCCCAGGCACAGCTTCTAAAGTACCCTGATACTATTTTCCTCGCCACTAATATCGATTCTACTTTTCCATCTCACGGTAAACTATTGCCCGGTGCTGGTACGGTGATCCAGGCAGTCGCAACATGCAGTGGCCGCCAACCCGAGGCTGCTCTTGGAAAGCCAAGCAAGAATATGATGGACTGTATCAAAGCAAACTATGATCTTGATCCTGAGACCACTATTATGGTCGGCGACCGCCTCAACACTGATATGGAGTTTGGTAAAAGCGGAGGAATGTCGACTCTTTTTGTTTTGAGCGGTGTCGATTCGGAAGAGTCAATGCTCAAATCGGAGGTGAGCCCCACCTATTATGCCGATAATTTGGGTGTCTTGTTTGACCTCACAGAGTAGGATAGAGTGAATATAGAGAAGTGAAGACTAGATTGTGGCTGCAAAGACTAAATAATAGCGCTTATTAGAGATAAATATCCTCCAGTTCATCCTGCATCCACGCTCTCCTGCATCACGCCTTCCTCAATTAGACTCTGAGACCATATACTCCCAGTAGTCTTCCCTCTTTGATCAGCAGACAACCAACATGAGCACCGAGGTATCAGCCGCTACGGCTAAGGCTACACGAAATGAGCTCCCTGCGATTCATCTTGCGGCTCAAAGAGGCGACCTAGACTCGTTGAAAAAGCTCGTGTCTCCCGAAAACGTCAATGATCCCGCAGACGATGGTAGCTTTGCACTTCAGTGGGCAGCTTCGGGCAATCACTGGGAAGCCGCCAAGTTCTTGCTCGAGCAAAAGGCAGATCCGAATCTAAAGGGCCCGCTAGATGCTACCGTTTTGCATTGGGCATGTCGCAACGGCCTTGTGTACATGACAAGGCTACTGATCGAGGCTGGTGCTGACTTGAATGCCACAGATAGCCAGAAATATACCCCATTACATGTTGCTGTACACTCTTCCAACGTGCTTATGGTTATTTATTTACTGCATCTCGAAACCCCGGCCGACCCCAACGCCATTGATGCCTCGGGACGATCCCCACTACATTGGGCAGCATATCAAGGTGATCACCTATCTTTAAAGAGCCTTTTGCGTGCGGGATCCAACCCCAATATACAGGATTCTGAGGGCTTCACTCCCCTGCATTGGGCACTTGTGTCCCGCGAACCAACCTGTGTGGAGCTGCTAGTGAAGGCAAAAAGTGATTTAGGCCTCAAAAATAACGACGGAAAATCGTGCTGGGTAATTTCTAAGGAAATGAACTCTCAGCAAGAGTGGCGGAGGGCTCTTTTTGCCGCTGATTTCTGGCCAGAATCCGGTATTCCCATCCCGCGAAAAATCAAACCATGGTTTGCAAAATGGGCACTTTTCTTACTCCCTCTGATCTTATGCCCTGTCTTTGTTCGCATTCTTATGTTGGGATACATTGGTATCCCCGTTGCATTGATTTCTGCTCTGATTATCCACAAGTTGTGCCTCAAGTACCTGTACCCTGTGGTGGATAGATCACAACATGCTATTCTCAAAAGCCCAGCCCTGGCAGGAATATATAACGGTATGTTCATCTGGGTGGTTGTAATATACTTTTACTACGTTTTGCCTGCCACCTGGGGAAATTTCTTGCCCCTGAATATCGTGTGTGTCTTTAACATTTTCATGATTTTAATATGTTACACCGCTACTGTATTATTAGACCCTGGAACTGTAAAGTCTGGGTCTATCAGTGAGCGACGTAAGAGTATTGACGATCTACTCGATAACGGAACCTACGATGGCCAGCATTTTTGCGTTCATACCTGGGCCCTGAAGCCTGCGCGTTCACAGTACTCTAAGGTCCCTGATGCCGTGATTGCTCGGTTCGATCACTACTGCCCTTGGACATATAACTGCGTTGGTATTCGTAACCACAGGGCGTTCATTCTCTATGTGACTTTTTTGGCTGTTGATATCTGGATCTTCACTCGCCTTTACTGGGCCTATTTAACCGGGCTTGACAATGATCTATGGGGAGCAATTTCGAAAACGTTGCCCACCGCCATCTTTTATGTGGGCGTCTTCTTCCAGGGAGCATGGATCACCCTCCTGGCAGTCACGCAGTATATTCAAATTGCCCGTGGCATGACCACTGCCGAGTTTGGACATGGCCACTCGTCTATGTCTTTCAACAGCCTGCCACCCGATCACCCTCTGGCGAGTAAAGTGCCAACAGAAGCTTTGTCTTCGCAAGAAAATACCCGCATGCCTCAGCAGCACCATGGAAACTGCTTCAAGACTTGTCTCAAGGTTCTTGGGGTTCAACAAGCTATGGTCACATCCAAGTCCATTCGCCGCAAACGCAGTAGCGGATTCGGGATCTGGACCAATTGTAGTGACTTTTGGTGCACGGGACTAAACTTTATCAAACCAGACGGAACAGGCAGATTGAACGGTGAGCGCATAGACTATTTTAGCTACATGGAGCAGGTGGATGCACCAAGAGCAGGCCACACCAACTCAGATGCTGGCAACGCATTACGTAGAATTGTATAAATTGTTCCAGTCTATTCCCATACATTCACACTGATACGCTGCCTCGATGGCACAGTCGAACGCTCTAGTCTATCGATAGTTACTCAGCCCATAGAGGGACCCCTAGACACTCACCGCATGGATCCGAGCTTGAAGTGTCCAATATGCGAGGAATCAATGCTGACGGCTGCGCAGGTAGAAAGACACATCGAGGACACTCATGATATGTATAATAGTAATAAGACGAGCGAGTTTAAAGCGCTTCGAAAGACCCATTTGGAGAAAAGGGCGCTGGAAGTGCATCGCCTAGAAACGAAAATGAGCAAACTCTTGACAGTTTTAGCGCAAATTGAAAAAGAGAACGATGGATTCAAACGATTTTTCCTGGATAGCACCAGACGTGATGCTGAACAGAGGCTCGTGACATGGGAGCCCGAAGAGAGTGTGAGTTCGTGTAGAATTTGTGATCTCAAGTTCTCTTATTTTGCCAGAAAACACCACTGCAGGCTATGTGGTCAAGTGGTATGCGGCGATATGGACAGAAATTGCTCCAGAGAGGTACACTCGACTTTATTAGGCGAAAAGCTCGGAAAGCCTGTCAAAGAAGTGTTTATGGTCCGAATATGCGAGATGTGTCGCAACACCATGTTTGGCCACCGAAATTTTATATCAGAGTGTGCAGCCGATCCTCCACGGTTTGTTGATATTTGGAAGGCACTCAAACGGCGTAAAGTGAGCATCAATACACTCCTCCCTCAGTTCCAGCAGCTGGTAGAAGCGATCGCTAAGGGAGCTAAAGACCCAGAAACACTTGCAAAGGTTAAAAACACTCGCACACAACTCTACTCGTGTTTAGCCCAATTTGATCAAACAGCGAAAAAGCTGTTGACTGAGGATAACAATGAGACTTCTACTGAGGCCAGAATTCGTCAAACCATCTTGCTATGGGCTACAGATTATCTACAGCAGGCAATGGCACCGCTTCAGGCGGTTCCGCAGGTGATGCAAAACCATGAAAAGCCAAGGATGCGCAAAGATGAGGCACAACAGCTACAAAACAATATGGTTGTACTGCAGGAGCAGCTATTTATGGTTCAGGGTATGGTCGACGCCGCGAAGAAAAAGCGTCGCTTTGATGAATTACCTCCGCTCGAACAGTCTGCCAGGGACCTGCAGCAGGAGATAGATGTACTGGCGGCAAAGCTAGGAAATCTCGCACCCAGTAGTATTTAAAATTCCATTTATTTAATGAAACACAAGTTCCATTATGTATGAACTAAAAATTTCACGTGCACGGACCCTCTCTTGCCCTCTCACCTCTCACCTCCAAACTCCCAAAGGACATCCAAAACTCCAACCTTACATGAGACGAATATTCTGGCCTCGAGGTCCTGTTCCTGAAGGCCAGAGTATAGCAGTGGGGTGGAAGAATGGCGAGGATGACTATGTCGTAACTGCTTTACTTCCATACCTCGAACTTCACCTTGCTGAGCGCATTCTGCTAAAGGATGAGCTATTCAAGGGCACCAAATCCCCTGCGGAGCTCTATGATAAGTTCAATGGCGATAAACTTACGGTTCTCGCTACTGTCAACCATTCACAAGCCAACTGTGACCTACAGGTGACGGCTGGCGACAGGATCCGGTTTGAATTTGCAGACCGCAGCGAGTGCATGATCATCGAGTACGAGCCCCCTAAGGCCCACTGGACGCGTAATCTTAGCGTAAAGCCGCTCAATTTGGAGCTCAGCACCTTTGACGATAGCACAATCATTAGTCTTGCTCATGAGGAAGACCTCGCCAGCCTTCACTCGCACAACCAAAAGCTCAAGGAGAAAGTAAGGCAGCACACTCGCATGGAGATTCACCCCGATATGCTCGAGACATGTATTTCGCAAATCAACTGCAGCCACGAGCTGCGCGCGATGCTTGTGTCGAACGCCCAAAAGCTGTTTCCTGAGCTTCGCAAGACGCGGGAGCGTAGTCTATCCCGTGCCCAGCGACTAGGTATCAGTGTCGGTAATTTCAGCAAAGAAGCGAGTAAACGTGCCAAAACGGGTGTCTCGGGGCTATTGCGTATTCCTTTTGTGCTAATTATATGGGCTTTTATGGGAGTGCGGCTCATTGCTGAGGCCATTCTAGGGATCATCAACAAGGAGATCATCTGGGGGCATTCGCTCTACCATTTTAGCCTAACAGCTCACCAGATCGACCTAAATCTCCGTCGATTGTGCTATTTTCCTGAGCAGTTTCTGGTAGTGCGTAAACGACGTCACGTATGGTTCACCCCCGAGTATAATGAGGAATACATTCGATTCTATAACAGCATCTGGCTGGGGTTTAATGACCGCATTTTCGGGTGGTGGCTTGGAGTTGTGATCCACTCCATGCAACCGGAAATTCTCCAGTGGTACATGTACTTGAGCCAGCACACTTTTGGTAGCCAAAGCTGTGAGTATGTTGTTTGGCTAATGAACTGGCCTGGTGGCCTCAAACTGCATACAGAGATCACTGTTTTTCTTGCCAAGGTGATCATATGGACAATCACCAGCTGGCAGGTAGTGTGTGAAGCCGCTTTACCGTTGGTACAAGTGCTGATCGCTGTTGTGAGTGGATTGGGGATTTATGGTGGGCTCACGCTCCAAGTTGCAATTATTTGTGATCTTTTTAGCCTCGTCACGCTCCCTTTTTATTATTTTTATATGGCATTCGCGAAATTTTATCGCAAAACCCTGCATCTTTTCCTCTCATTGTTTAGACTGTTTAGGGGCAAGAAATGGAACGTTCTACGACTTCGTGTGGACTCTGAGGATTACGATATGAGTCAATTATTTCTGGGAACTATCCTTTTCACTGTACTTTTATTTCTCATGCCAACTTTGTTGGTATTTTACATTGTCTTCACAGTATACCGCCTCCTGATTATACTGGGCTCAGCAAGCTTGGAAATGGTAATCGGGTTCTGCAATCATTTCCCCTTGTTTTTACTGCTTCTCAGAGTCAAAAACCCCGGTAGAATCCCCGGCGGTATCAAAATTCAGGTGTGTGACGACCCTCGCATTGTGCACACCACACTAATGATCACATCTTACCCACTGCCATTATCGCTCATCTTCCACCAGTACAATATGCTTGCGAGACGGTTCACGCGGCATTATCTCTCCTTTCGTACCTTTGTGGGAGTGTTGACAGGTGGTTTGGTGACGATCCCGCGCAGTAAACTCTACACAATCTTGTACTCGAGCTTGCCCCCAGAGCGTAAACCAATAAAACTATTGTATGCCAGTTTACGCAAGGAGTTGTTAGATGAGTAGGTTTGTTTCTATTTATTTCAGATATATAAAATGCTAGACTCATGTGTGTGTGTTGTTTCCCTATCAAACATTAGAACGTTTTATGTATTTCTTTTCGTTTTCCCATTGCGAGTACATTACCTTAGGAAGTTTTAGTGGTGGGAAGAGCCTGGTCCTTTTCCTTTTGCTGCTCGATCTTGGACAAAGCGTAGACCAAGCCGGCGGCGAAACCAAGAACGATGGCAAGCACAGAGGAAAAAGTGACGGGAGCGTCAAAGAAAATGAGACCAAAAACAGCGATAGGGAGCTTGTTAAGAGCACCAACCATCGAGTAGGTGGTGGAGGAGGTGACGCGCACGCACCAACCAGAGCAGTAAGAGATACCAAGAGACAAAAGACCGGTGATAACCATCATTATGAGGAGGGAATTACGGGTAGCGGGAGGAAAGTTGAGAGCGAGATTCGCAGAGCTCCAGTCCTCAAAGATTACAGACCACACAAAGAGGACAGGGATGGAGAGAAGGTTGTTGTAGAACATGGTATCCATATCCTTGAACTGCAGAACCTTAATACGCTTGCGAAGGTACAAAACAAAGGCAGCATTGCTGAAACAGTTCGTCATCATCCACACATAACCGAGAATGGTCTCGTTTGTGATAACGGTCAAAGACGAGAGGTCACTCCATGCGGCAACGACGCTACTCAGCACAATCAAAGCAAAGCTAAACATGATCTTGGGGGTTACACTACCGTTAAACCAGAGGACTTCACCATAAGCGATGAGAATGATGGTGACATTCTTGAAGATAGTGTAAACAGGGACAGAGAGGTACTGGATGGCCTTGGAGCCGGTGTAGATCATAAGGACCAATAAAAATGAGATAGGGAACCATTTACGCGCGTCCTCCTTGTTGAAAGAGCGGAAATTTACAATGCCAAAGGCCTTCAATGCGCATACCACCACAAGACACGAGATGGACTGGATCGCAAGGACAATGCAGTTCATGTTGAAGTGTGTGCCGCTCAAAACATACTTGTTTCCAAGCGTCATGACGATAGACGACGCGCAGTACGCGGCAATAGCGATGGCAGGGTTGTTCACCACGTCCATTTTGGTAAGTAAGCGCCACGGAATCAGTCCCTCTATATATATAGATATTGCAGGGCACGCATCACGCAGCGGTATCGAGGGGCCTGTATTTCTTGGCAGAGGTCCGCAGTTTTTTGTATGTAGTGGACCATTCAAGCTATTGATTGGGACACAAACCGGTTCTAGAGGACAGTTTGTGGGCTGCATATCTCAACCTGCAGTCTGGATCACGTGCATGAATGGTGCACGCACCAGGAAGGAGAGACCTTGAAAAAAATATTAAGAAAATTTTTGGGATGGCGCGATAAGAGATTTAACGCGTCACCGTAGTTCTATGGAGTAATTCTTGTTTACCATTGATATAGCCTTGTAAATTACTGCTGAGTGTACAAGGAAAGTTCCCGCATGTAGAGAATGTCTCAGACTGTGGACTCGATTCCCATTAACAGATCGCTCAAATATGTAACCCTCAAAGCTTATCTGAATTCACTTGCGTACGTTTGTATCACCTGAGCTACCCAACCATAGGATATCAAATAGGCCTACTCCTATAGGGCATCACTCTTGACAGTCCACGATGTAGCAATCACCTCGTTTAATGTAGAACCTGCCTCGAGATTTGAAGCCCTTTTCAATATCTATCAATAATTACCCATTGCAAGTGTATAATCTTTCGTATTTTACAAATATGCAATGCGCAATACTGTTCAAAATATATCCCCCCGAAGCCTTCACGCCTCTCTAAGTATAATAATTTCGGCACTTAGTCCTATATCAGCCCAATTTTAGAAATATTTTTCTACCCAGATTGCTCAAACCTCTCTCCTGCCTTGCATATAGTCAGTCATCGACCCAGATCAAATTTATCATTTATGAACACATCTCAAAGATGAGGGACGAAAACGACTCTGGTGAAGAGGACACCAATCACCGCCGTAAATCTAGCTTTCTCAAAGCCGCCAAGCTACGTAGAGGCTCTGCTGGCTCTGCGTCCGTTCGGTCAGGTCGCAGTAGGGCCCGCCCACGTGGGCTGTCGAGAGGCTCAGTATCCATGGGCTCAATTGCCTCGCACGGATCGCATGATGCGCAGAAATTCATTGAGAATGAAGCAAGTGACGAGTCGATGGGTGAGACGGACGACGATGTTTGTTTCCCCCCGGACGATTCGATGGGCATCAACCTGGAGGAATTGAACCAGCTGCTGGACTCGTCTGAGTCTGATTCAGGGGAAAACGAGTCCTCACCTTTAGGTACTCTCATCAACACCCAAATCAAGAGCCCTGCAGAGCTCAAAGTCCCCTTTTTGCCCAACAAGATCCCCGACCTTCGGCTCCCCGCTGCCGCGCGAAGCACCGCTTCTAGCACCACGAGTGTCTCCTCAAACGGGAGGAACCGGTTTTCGTTTTTTGCCACAAAGCTTGATAGAACTATCCATGCTAGCGACCTGGGTGATCTTGTGGAAGAGGGCCAATCTTTTGCTACTCTTTTCAGCGCTAATAATGGTGTTTGGTGGCTGGACGTGGAGAGCCCGACCGACGCTGAGCTCAAAATCATTTCCAAAGCTTTTGGTATTCATCCGCTCACCACCGATGATATCAGAACTGGAGAAACACGCGAGAAGTTTGAGCAGTTTAGCCGCTACTATTTTGTGTGTTTCCATACGTTTGGCAATAATCCCGATAACAAGGAATATTACCTGGAACCGATCACATTCTACATTCTTGTTTTCGAGGATGGGGTGATTTCTTTCCACGAAACTCCCGTCTCGCATTGCAAAAATGTCCGTCGCCGTATGCGCCAGCTGCGCGAGTATGTCACATTGACCAGTGACTGGATCTGCTATGCTTTGATTGACGATATCACCGATAGTTTTGCACCAATCATGCACGAGGTCGAAGTGGAAACAGATAAGGTCGAGGATAGTGTTTACACTGGGTCCAGCGACAATGAAATGAGCAGCACATTGAGCACTATTGCCGAAACACGTAAAATCACAATGAGCCTGATGCGTCTCCTCAGTGGTAAAGCGGATGTTGTGCGAGGGTACGCCAAACGCTGTGGCGATCTATGGTCCTCCCGCAAAAATGATGACGTCTCACTGTACTTGGGCGACATTCAGGACCATATTATCACCATGTCACAAAACCTCACTGCATCGGAGAAAATTCTGAGTAGATCGCATGCAAACTACATGTCTTATTTGCAGATGGAGTTTGTTAATGCATCGAACCGCATGACCAGCGTCCTCAGCAAAGCCACTCTTTTGGGTACTATTCTCGTCCCCATGAACCTGGTCACCGGTATGTTTGGCATGAACGTCCCTGTCCCTGGGAAAAATGCCACTAATCTGGGATGGTTTTTCGGTATTCTTGGTGTAATGATCCTGGTAGTAGGAGTGCTCTTTTACTTTGCAAGCAAGTGGCTCAAGCGCTCCTCAGAACAGGAATCCAACTCATCAGTCTGATTATTGAGTGTTAATATACATACGTGTAATCTGTATTGTTGGTCGTCGTAATTTCGAACAGGTGGACAACTGCGATAACTGCCCAGTATGTGAATTGCCAAGTCTAGTACTATACTCGATTCGAAATAAGTAGCAAGCAGTTTAGACACAGTCATAGAGCCAAGCAGATAGCTTTAAGCCGACCTAGAAGTAGCCCTGTTCTCATGAGTTCGATCTATCATTTGAGTTAACACGAATAAAATTTTAGTCTAAATAACTAGCTACCTAGAGCCACAAGAGACGAAGCTTGAATGCGATATCACCAATCTCCTGGTCCTCCTCGCCAATGACCTTATCGCCGGCAGGGGAAGCAGAGATTTTCTGGTAAGGGCGGCGCAACATTTTGTTGACAAACTCGCTATTATTGGAGAGAGCAGACTCAAACTCCTCAGCATTGCCCTTTGTGACCTCGATTTCGACCTGGACGTCGTCGGTGACCTGGAGATTAGCCTTCTTACGATAACGCTGGACACGGTTAATGAACTCACGAGCAGTGGCCTCGGCCTTTAGGTCATCGTAAATGTTGGTATCAAGAATGGTCATGATCTGGCCATCACATGCAACTGCTTGGCCCTTGGCAGCAACTTCAGGGTCAATCTCACGAACAACCTGCAAATCACCCTTGACGAGCTCAACGCCATCAACAGTAATCTTGCCAGTGTTCATGTAGTTTTCAATATCCTGAGAGGATACCTCGGGAAGAGCCTTCTGTACACGCTTGACATCCTTACGGAGCTTGACACCAAGCACCTTCCAATCAGCCTGAGCCTTGTACTGAACGCCGTACTTGGCCTCATCACTGCTAAGTACAAGGTCGTGAATATTGAGCTCATCAACAATGGTCTGGCGCATCTTCTCAATATTATCCAAGAAAGCCTTGTCGTGGTGAATAACAACAAGCTGCTTGAGAGGTGTCTTCAGACTGAGGAGGTTCTTTTCACGAATACCACGGCCAAGGTCAAGGACCTGACGCATGTTATCAACAGTGAGCTTGGTGGGCTCATCAATCAACTCTTCACGAACCTGAGGGTACTCCAAAAAGTGAACAGAGTCGACGTTCTTATCACCAGTGTTGTGGATGTAGACACGGAGCTTCTGGTAGATAGTCTCGCTGAGGAAGGGAACAAAAGGAGCCATGGCACGGTCAAAGACATAGAGAGCTTCAAACAAAGTATTAATGGCATCTTGAGTATCCTCGGGGCCGTTCTCGCCCTTAAGACGGGTACGATTGAGACGAATGTAGCAGTTAGTTAACTCCTCAATAAAGTTAAGAAGACCGGGAACAACACCATAAAGACGATAGCTCTCCATTTCTTTGTGGATGTGAGCAATCAAGTGTTGCAAAGTTGCAAGCAACCAGCGGTCCATGACATTCTTGGAGACGCGCTTGGGGTCATAGGCGTACTTGATGCCAGTGTCCTTCTCCAAAAGAGCAGTCTGAGCCTCAAAGAATTTGTAGGAATTCCACCAGGGAATCAAGACCTTGGAAACAATCTCGCGGACACCTTCCTCCTTGAAGCGCAGAGTCTCGGCGCGCAACACAGGAGAGTTGATCAAATAAAGACGTACGGCATCGGCACCAAACTTGTCAAACATTTCGTTGGGGTCAGGGTAGTTCTTGAGACGCTTGGACATCTTCTTGCCATCGGCAGCAAGAATGATACCAGTGACAACACAATTCTTGAAAGGAGAGGTGTTGAAGAGATGGTTACCAAGAACAGTCAGGGTGTAGAACCAACCACGAGTCTGATCAAGACCTTCGGAAATGAAGTCGGCGGGGAATTTGTGTTGGAAAGTATCCTTGTTCTCAAAGGGGTAGTGCTGAGAGGCATAAGGCATCATACCTGACTCGAACCAACAATCAAAGACCTCTTCAATACGCTTGAGAGTGCCCTTACCCTTCTTGGAAGGAATAGTGATCTTATCAATGTTTTCACGGTGGAGATCCTTGATACCCTTGACTCCAGAGAGCTCCTCGAGTTCAGCAATGGAGCCAACGCAAATCATCTCCTCATAGTCCTCAGAGACCCAAACAGGCAAGGGAGTACCCCAGTAACGATTACGGGAGACATTCCAGTCACGAGCATTGCGGATCCAGTTACCAAAGCGGCCCTCACGAATAGTTTCAGGAACCCAGTTGGTCTTTTCAAGGTTGCTGATAATCTGAGGAATGATATCAGTGACACGGATAAACCAAGCAGGAACAGCGCGGTAAAGCAAGGGAGTGTCTGAACGCCAGCAGAAGGGGTAAGAGTGGTTTACCTGAGCATCGTTAACAAGACGGCCACGGCCCTTGATGTCCTTGATGATAGCACGATCAGCGTCCTTGACATATACACCCTTCCATGGGGTGATGACCTCGGTAAAGGCTCCAACATCGTCAACGGGGCAAGGACCAGGGTTTTCAGAGGTGACAATTCCAGCCTTGAGTAAAGTATCGAAATCGGCCTCACCGAATGCGGGTGCTTGGTGGACAATACCTGTACCGCTGTCATCAGTAACATAGTCGGCGGCAATGACCTTGAATGCACCCTTGGGCAAATACTCCTCCTTGAAAAAATCAAACATAGGCTCGTATTCGAGGCCAAGAAGGTCTGAGCCCTTGATCTTTTCAACAACAGTCAACTGCTCCTTAGCGGGCTTCTTGTAAAGAGTGGTGATGAGCTTCTCCAAGAGGATGTAGGTCTTGCCTGTCTTCTCATCCTTGATCTTGACATACTCGAACTTGGGGTTGACAGCGAGAGCCAAATTACTGGGCAAGGTCCAGGGAGTGGTAGTCCATGCAACCAAAGAGACCTCAGGGTCGCTAACGAGGGGGAAGGCAACAGAGACGGCGGGATCAAGGACATCCTTGTAGTTTTGGGCAGCCTCAAAGTTACTCAAGGGAGTAGTACACCCGGTAGAGTAAGGCATAACACGGTAGCCTCTGTAGACGGCGTTCTTGTCAAACAACTGCTTGAAGGACCACCACTCAGTCTCCATGAAGCTGGGGTAAAGGGTCTTGTAGTCGTTATCGAAATCGATCCAGCGACCCAAACGGCCAATATCTTTGCGCCATTCGCCAGCATAACGCATGACGATTTTGCGGCACTCGGCGTTGTAGGCCTCAATGCCCATTTTCATGACGTCGTCCTTGGATTTGATGCCAAGGGCCTTGTCAATCTCGTGTTCAACAGGCAACCCGTGGGTATCCCAACCGAAACGGCGCTCAACGCTGTAACCCATCATGTGAGCATAACGAGGGACAATATCCTTGATGGTGGATGCAAGCATATGGCCGTAATGGGGAGTACCAGTAGCAAAGGGAGGACCATCATAAAAAGTAAAGTTGGGCTTATCTTTATTGAGCTCTAACGCAGTACGGAACGCATCGATTTTGTTCCAGTACTCGAGAACCTCAGTCTCGGCTTTTGAAAAGTCCATGAAAGTTTTGTGTGTAAGCCGTGACTCAACTTATATAGTGGGAGTGGAAGCCGCGGGAGTGGGTGCTCCCTCTAGAAGTTGCTAGAGGTATTGAGTCATTAGATTTATAGGTTATAGGGCCTCGGTTAGTGGCCGATTCCTGGCCAATATGTAGCCGCCATTAGTAGCCGCAATATCAGTGTAGATCCGCATCCAAGATGAGATCTGGCTCTAAGCGTTTTGAATATTATACCTGAATATTAACAGCTATCATCTCGGATTAGCCCTCGATTAGAGCTCACAGGAAACGAATCGGTACCAGAGTTTGGTCTCATTATTGGACCTAATATTGGCACCCCAAAAATGCACGCGTGCCTTCCAGCAAAATACGCCAAGATATCATTCAGTAGGCTTATACGTACAAGCCTCATATTAGAGTGGTCTTCACTCCTGCCAAGAATTTTACCGACTGCGTCCGTATATGCAAGTGCCGCTTCGCCTCGCTAGTGATAGACTACATATAGCTTAATTAGTTGATCTGGGCAACACCCAAATCACACATAGCACACAATGAATGCTACTATGGACCCCGTCAATTGCGTTGAGCGCCGCACAGAGTTTCGGTTTGGCACCCTTGATCCCTACTACCGCACTATCTACAAGCAGGACGAGTACGACGAGCAAGAGACCCTGCCTCAGGTGGTTATTCGGCCTATTCCCGAGGTTATCAATGGTCATGATCGAGTCATTATTGAAAAGCTGCGCAAGCGTGCATACAAACTTGAACAATCGAGCACTTTTATGGGGATGAAGGTGGGCTCGACCGCTGGTATCGGACTGATCCCCGCAATTGGCCCTCTCTGGAACCTTTACGATAGCCTACAGCTATTGAAACTTGTTGATCAGCTCGATATTCCTCTCTCTACCAAAGAGCGGTCCAAGCTGCAATCAACGCTCCAAAAAGGATTTATCATGGGGCTCGTACCAATCATTGGCGATGTATTTCAAGCAGCGTTCAAGGGAAATACACGCAATGTGATGCTAATTGAGCAAGCTTTAGCTCATAAATGCCTTGAAGGTATTGATTTCAGCTAGTTGCTGGAAGCTTGATCATGCGTAGGCCTCACTTGCACGACCGGTGCTTAGCTATCCGGTCATGATTATCCGATGATGGCTACTAGTATTTGCATTCTTTAGCTAAGTATCAATTTATTTATTACTCCATTGGCGACTAATATGCATCTGAAACTGTCAAATTATACGCGATATGCCAGTGTCTGAGGAAACTTAGTCACTTATCGGTTGTATGCGAAACCTCAGTGGGGTATCGACGATAGCTTGTCAACGCTGCCGCTTGAGAAAAACAAAATGTGACCGTAACTTACCCAAGTGTAAGTCGTGTGAAAGAGCAAATGCGCCCTGCTTGACTACCGACCCCACCAGTGGTCGCGCGGTTCCGCGTAGTTACCTTTCACATCTAGAAAGCAGAGTCAAGGAGCTAGAAACTGAACTCGCCAAGCGTGATGAAACCAATTTAGACCTCGGTCACGTCGTGGGTGGCTCCTACCTAGGCGAGGCCTCTGGAGTGACCTTCTCTAATATCCTCGGCGCGGCTCTCAAAGAGAATTTGCCGGACGCTCGTCACCTGCAAACGACCCCCAGAAACCCCACTGAGTCGAGTCAAGATGTGGTTTTGCCTAGTAAACCAGTAGCCGAACAGTACTTGCAGGTATACTTCCATGAGGCGAATCCTCAGATGCCCATTTTGCACCGCGAGGCGTTTGTCCGGTCCTACTTCGAGCCAGTATACGGCAGGTTAAGTCCCAGCACAAATTTGGCCACTGACTCCACTACCCCTGCACTCGACACCGTCCTTGAGGACCCTCCTCCCGGCTCATACTATAGAATCTGCGTCGATACAGGCAACTATGCCTACCCGAGTGTCGCTATTCGCCGCTCACTTTATTTCCTTTACAGCGTTTTTGCGGTCTCAGTGGCTTCTTGCCAACAAGAGTACGACGAAAAACTCGCCGAAAGCTTGCACCTCACTGCGATGAAGTACTATAAAATTGTTCTGTCGAGCCCTGACCGGCTTGAAGCGTTGCAAGGTGTGCTACTGCTCGGTTTATACAGCGTTATGAGACCTGCCTACCCTGGTATTTGGCACGTTGTTGGAACTGCTATGCGCATGTGCCAAGAACTAGGGCTGCACAATGAAAGACGCACTACCACGGTCTCCAAATCTACAAATGAGCTCTGTAGACGACTTTTCTGGTGTGCATACTCGCTCGATCGCCAAATCTCAGTCTACTTGGGCCGTCCCCCTGGAATCCCCGATTACTGTGCTCGCACACCTTTCCCCTCCACTTTGGACGACTCACGGATACCCTATAAAACCGCAGATGGTACAGTTGTAGAAAACCTGGACAATGGTTCACCAGTTGGTCCTACTTATAAGCGGGTCTCTCTCGCCGTGTTTAGGCTAAGGCGCATGCAGGGTGAGATTCAAGCAATCCTTTACGATGGACAAGAGGTCCCGCGTGCATTTGAGTGCCTTGCGCAATGGCGTGAGCACATGCTGGGTCAGTTAGATACGTGGTGGGGCGATATCAGCCAAAAGCCCGAGCTCAATAACTGCCAATTCAATGTCAATTACCTTCAACTCAACTATCACCAATCTCGCATTTTATTATTTGGTGTAAGCCCTGGCAACCCTCACCCATCAGAAAGCCATATGCCAATTATCGCCCACGCTGGTCTGCAGATCATCAGCACGTATAGTGATATTTTCGCCACAAAGGCTCTCAACTATAGCTGGGCTGCTGTGCACAACATTTTCCTTGCTGGCACGTCTTACCTCTATGTACTGTACCACTCCCAATCGTTCAGGGCCAAGACGTCACTCACCGAGTTGGAGACCGTGGTGATATCAGCACTAGAGGTTATGGATGTTTTATCCAAATACTGCGATGCGGCCATCACATGTCACAAGTCTTTTAAGCTTTTATCTCAGGCAATAATTGAGCTTGTACGCCGTGATAAGCAAGCTGAAGGTGCATCGCCTTCAACGGTTTCCGACGCAGGTGACGAGTCTATCAATTCGTTCCTCAATACTGCAGCTGGCACCAAGCAGTTCCGCAGAAGGGATAAAGTGCCCACAACTGGCCCTGCTTCTACTTTGAGTAACACACCTACACCGCTGCTAATGGAACAGCAGGGAACCCCAGCACTCAGCGTCTCATCACCATCATCTTTGCAAGACAGATACCGTGATGATTCTCAATCCCCGATGGGTTTGTACAGGCCTAATATGAGCTCGCTTCCTCAGGGCAATGGCTTGAGCTCGAGTGCTGCCCCCCTAAATGGAAACTCCGCCCCGATCAATAAGAGCAATGGCGTATCTGACTTTACACTCGTAAAAGACGAGAGCAATTTGGGTTTACAGGATGTCCTTCAAGATCCAGCAATGTACGACACAAGCTCAAATGTCTACGATTTCCTGAATGAAATGCAACAATCGTTTATTTGGAACAGTTTTCTTAATCAGAGTAGCATCAGCGCTCAACCTGCATCCCAGCAAGCCCCAAGAAACGAAAATACTAACGGAGATTTACCTCCATTCTATTAGATATATTTATTACCTCTTCAGACACACTAAATAAATTAAATACGAAGCTTGCGCTTGGTTCTGCGCTTGACAAGAACAGGAACCTTTTCGTCTTCAGACTCGGACTCGGACTCATCGCTGGCAGACATCTCGACGTCTTCCTCTTCAGCATCCTCCTCAGCGGCAGCGGCTTCACGAGCGGCAGCCTTCTCGGCAGCACGCTGGATCTCAACATCACGTCTGCGCAACAACTCGGGATTGTCCTCAATGAGCTTACGGTCAAGGGCAAGCTGGCGTGCTTTGTTACCACGCATGCGGTTCTTGTAAAAGGCGCGTTCACGACGAGCACGGATCTGCTCGATACGGCCCATGGCCTCGATAGTCTTCTCGACGAGGTCACGATTGTAACGGACAGGGATATGACGACGCTGGTTAAATGCAAGGGTAGAGTCGACAACCATCTCTTTTCCGGCAGCCTTGCGGAAAGCCTTGGTCCATTTGAGTTTACGGGGGTTACGCTTCAACTTGAAGTTGGAGTGGCATTTTGAACGACAGAATTTGAACTCTTTTGCATCATTACGAACAAAAGTAATGCCATGGCCCGGGTAAACCGGTCCGGAACAAAAATGGCATGTCTCGATACGCATTTTTCACAGAAAGAGACGAATCTGAAAAACTCCGGTAATATAATCTTTTCAAGGGCTAGGGTGTGGTTTTTTAGCACCCCCCCACATCGCCCCTTCCTATATAAAAAATAACTTGAATAAAAAAACAGTTGCATGGGGTGTAAAGAGGGGTCTCGGACTTCCATAAACCCAGCTCCAGAACAATCCATGTTGCGTGGGTGACACATTATTAGTCAGTGGCGGCTCCGCCTAGGGCCGTGAAAAATGCCACTACATCTAAATAGCTCACTGGGGTAAAATGGTATAAACCGGTGGATTGCTAGTAGCTCGAATATAATGTAATTGACCGTTTTGCGCAGTCTTAAGCTGAAAATTCACAGAACTCTTTCCCCCTTAAAAGAAATAATCCTATCCTGCTGCTCCCCTAGGGCACACAACGGCATTGTTGACAGCTGCTTTCTCGCATGAGATCAAGGAGATTGCTGACTACGGTACCCTGCATGCAGGCTACCGGTCTGAAAATTTTTCAGATAAGGATAAGAAAGGAATTCGAACCAAATACTTTTTTTAATCGAATCTAGAGTGCTTTCATGCTCACCGATGGAATTTTTTGCCAGTGTTTCAACGGTCCAAAGCCAAAACACATGCACCCCAGTTCATGCAGAGGTTGTGAAGATCACCTTATCAACAGTGAAAAACCAGCACGATACGGGTCATATTTAGTTCAACAATATAATTGAGAAACTAGACTTTATATATCCAGTAATATTCCTCAAACTGCGGGGTTGCCACGATATTGCCACGTGCTCAATGATCTAGTTACAAAGAACTAGCATTACATTCCAGGCCAATTAGATATTTGGATTTATTTAAACCACGGTTTCATCGAAAAATCTGTATCTTTCACACGTTACATGATGCAGTTGCCCCCAAACCACTTATCAGGCGTCTCAAAACTGGACAAGGCCTAGGTAAATACGCTTACCCCGTTTCACTATTAGCAAAACATCTTACTGCATAGCTAGATCTTTTTTCAAATTCGCACAGACCTACCTGGATAAGCGGTGATGACATATCTGATATGCGGAACTGCAAATTGTTTAGGGTCGGGATATCGCGCACTGTATCAGTGAACAAGGCCTTGTAAAGGCTCGGTATATACTGGGATAAACAAGCTATGGGGCCTATTACACATTTCAGATATTAAAACTCACTGGGACCCACTTTTGTGCATGAGGTGATATGTAAAGGGACAACGGCTGCAACATTATTAGGGTCAGATTGCAGCCTGGAAGATTTGCCAGTTCAATAAAGATTGATCTTTACAAGCTATCAATAATATTTAGGGCTCTAAGCGAGTTTTAATCGGACTTTATCAGCAATGAAAATCTGCTCTTAGTAATAGCGTCGAATAGATTAAATACCTTGAGTCGTTCCCACAGTTGGTCTTTCCGATCGAAACAATTTTTCAACTGGTACTTTTACATCAATGAGTGGAGTAGTAGCAGCTAATATGCCGCAAAGTGATATGTTAAAAACGCATAATTCAGAAAGCCCTGATGTAAATCAAGAGGACGAAACTGACCGTCCGATAGCACCATCCGCCACACCTGCAGCCTCAAGAGGTACCGAGCAGCCGAGACCTGGAACAACCGTTTGCCAAAACTGTTTGACCACCACAACTCCTCTGTGGCGCCGCGACGAGAATGGCCAGATCCTTTGCAACGCCTGTGGCCTGTTTTTCAAGCTCCACGGACGCCGTCGTCCGATCTCCCTCAAGACTGACGTTATCAAAAGTAGGAATCGCAGCCGTAATACCTCTCTAGGACGCAGATCACACCCTAAACGTCCTCGTGTAGCATCCTCACCCCGCCCGTCAAGCCCTGATAAGCAGCGCAGTGCCTCTGCCGAGCGCCAGCAGTACCCTGCAGCTGCCGCACAGCCCTCGCCGGTGTTATCTATGGCACGTGGTCCTAATAGTGCTCCCCCAGCAGTCGCACCCCAGCCTAGCCCCCAGCAGCAACCTCATGTTCCTCCTGTTGTTCCTTCTCCCTATGGCTTTGATCCCTCACAGCAACAGCCAACGCCCGTGCGCACACCCCAAGGTGCTTTCCCATTACCGTCCATCTCCCGCAGCCCAGGACTTGACCCTAGCCCTCCTAATATCCAACTGGTACGAGGAAGCATGAGCGAGCTTCTTTTACCGAGAAGTCCTCCCGAAGGTCTCGAGCGAGTCCCTCCTTTGCAGCATATCAATGCCACTGACCTTCACGAAAAAGCCACCCTTCCAGGAATCCGTCCTGCTGAGCCCGTCCGCAACCCTGAGGAGGTCAATAAAGAGCTCACCACCCGAGTCAGCGAGCTCGAGCTCGTCAATGATCTTTTGAAACGCCGGATTGCAGACCTCGAATTCTCTGAGAACCAAGCCAGACGCACTGCTATGGAGGCCCAGCAAACCTCAGAAAACCTCTGGAAGCAACTCACTGCTCTTAAGGCCGAAAAGAATGACGCCTAGATATATATTTATAGACTTTCATGAGCTGCGGAAACATGCGTTGCTTTCTAATTTACGTTACCCCTTACTTCTTTACTATATGTACACGGTTATTTAGTGAACTTCTAATCTAATTAGATCCAATTGGCGAGAGCAGTCATGCATCCAGCCCCAAGTGCGGTAGAGGTATAGGCACCGATCCACTCTGCCAATGGGTGGGTGAGCATATGCCCCATGAGCTCATTGGCAATTAATTCCACTAATCCAGTATAGAGCAGCACACCAGAGGATAAAGCGTCAAATACACCGGTCATGATAGGCGAGCCTTTTCCGCCAACAAGCCCAATGGCAATTCCTAACGGGGTAGCAAGAGCGTATGCCCATGCTAAAGCACGAGGCTTCCAATCTGCGTCCCATTGAACGCTCGTAAGACGAGCACCGAGCCCAATGCCCTCAAACATTTGGTGAATTATGGTGGCTATCGCGAGGGCACTTGTATCGGCATATGCGACGGAGATACCAATAAACACAGAGTGGAACAAGATTCCACTCTCTAGAACAACTATTGAAGCGACGTTCCCGCTTTTCTTGTCTTCTGTTACTTCATGCTGGTCCTCCTGTACCAAATAGTCGTGGGAATGGCCATGACCACTGCGGCGCTGAAGCCCATCAATGATCAAAACAACAAAGATCATGCCTAGAGAAAGTGCATACGCCAAGGGAAATTCAGCCACGCCCTCCAATGCTTCAACAGCAGGCTGCAACAAGTGAACCAAGCCGGTAGCGAGGATAACGCCTGACCCAAAGTGCTGGCCAACAAATAAAACAGAAGGGGGTAGACTTTTAACTACTGGTAAAAACACAGCAAAAGCCGAGGATGCGAAAATCACTGCAAGTGCTACGAGTTGTGATATCATCTTGAGTACTGTATAGGGACCACACGCATACCCCAAATATAAATACACTCGTGGCTGCAGGGCAGGTAGCACCAACGTCTGACCCATTTCCCAAAAAGAACCATGTGCAACCAAACTAAACTAAACTCAACCAAGGCTAGAAGAAAGGTAATTAGAATTAAAGCTACTTAGATCTTCTCCTCCTTGAGACCGTGCTTCCAGAAGATAAGGTAAGGAGTGGTACCGTCCTCGCGCCAGTTGCCGAGAATGACCATTCCATCGGGGTCCATGGACTCACCAGTGTAAAAGTCGTAGTCCTTGAAGTTGCTGACGACCTTCTTGAAGTAAGTGGCGGCACCCTTCTCGAACTCAGCGACGGCGTCAGGGTTAGTCTCCTGGAGCTTAGCCTTGACAGCCTTCATATAGCCCTTCATGTAGACCATGAAAGCCTTCTTGTCGAAAGAAGTCTGTTGAAGACGGGAGTTGTAGACGACGTTGTTGACCTGAATAGCATCATCGTCGACATCATCGTCACCACCCTCAGCGCTGGGGTTGGCACCGATATCCACATCAGCGCCAGCCTTGACGTTAATCATGGCAGCGTCGACCTCGTAGACAACGCCGTCAACCTCCTTGATGTCGAAGGCAGAGCTGAGCAACTCGTCGCCAGAAATGATATCAGTGTAAATCTTCATTGAAAAATTCTTACTTGCAGGGGGGTGCTATAAGCGTTGGAACGTGGGAAAAAAATCTTAGTCATCTGCAAATCAGACGACCCACAATTGCATGTGTATTATTTTAATTCTAGTCAGGTGTTTTCAGTTTAATTCATTGAGAATCCGGTGTTGAAGTTCGTGCACATGATGCTTATGCACAAGCACTACTTTGGAAAGTTTTCAGTTTTATGCAGCCGCCAGCGTGAGGTTCCTCTTTTTTTATTAAATATGTCATGGAATTACATTTCCAAAGCTACTTGAGGCCATTATTTATACCAGCCCTCTCAATTGACGTATTGCGGTAGAACGAACGCTCCTCAATATACGGAGCAGCGTTTGGCTTTGCAAACAGCGCAAACGTTAAGGCACTTCGCCCCTGAATTATTAAATATTTCAAATTATACCCCATTCTACCACTTCATCTACTCCATCTACCCTCTATACCACCTTTCCCCCAGACTCTCGTTCAGCTGATGACAATGCTCCAGGTGGTGACCCAAACAGCGCTGCTTCGGCGCTGGCCACCGCAGTTGTATGCTCGTTTGTGTAACCAAATACAAGATACACCTGATCAGAGCGATGAAGCAGCGGGAAAGTTGCTCGAGTTGATTCAATCGCCCCATATCCCACTACTCTACGAGTACATATTGCAGCTCTCAATAGATCCTAAATCACTGCTTCCTCTCGAGAAACTCTTGAGAATCTGGTCCGGGGAAAATGTTGAGCAACGAACAGATGCTACAAAGGGTCTGATGGCGTATCTTTCAAAGGGGTTTCAGGACCTGAGCGCTCCATTCGAGGACCCGGTTACTGCTGCTGATTCGATCCTTGGGCTCGCTCAGCAAGGTAAGAATGGCTCAGTTGAAAGTGATTTCATGGTCTCAAGCCTCGGTTCATCACCCTTGGCCCCTAAATTACTGGGGAGCGTGCCCACTCTTGCATCCGACCTGCATAAAATCGATATCCGGTATGCAAATGCGTTTGGCCCTTCGCGAGTGAATCAAGATAATCAAAAACTCCAGTATACACCTGGTCGCACATTCAGACTCTTGTGGCTTGACGAGTTTATCAGCAACTGTGTGCTGTTTCCAGGAAACCAATTATTCTCTGAACAGTTGGATATACTTTGGCCCAATGAAAAAACTTCCACATTAGCATTTGAGCTGGCTCTTACTGCTTTTGATGCATATGCTTCTGCTCTAACTCTCAAGAATCGCGTATCTATCTGGGAACAGTTTGTGGGCAAAAAGCTACCGCTTATTTTGCGCTTTTTAGCAAATGGGCAGCCGCTTGACAATGCCCTTACGAGACTACTAACCACAATGGATAAAGAAGTCGCCCATGCTGTGGATCAAAAGGACGCAAGGCTCAATTTCACCCGCACGTGCATTGATCTGGGGCTCTGTGACTCTTCAGTGCTCCATGCCCTGCATCGTGACTACCAGCCACATCCCGAGAACCTGGATACTATCTTGGACATTCCCACTAAAGACATTGGTAGAGTGTTGTGTTCCCAGTCACCTGAAACTGTCCCATACCCCCAATCCCTTGTGGTTCGCTTAGTGGAGGCATTGCCTGATTTGAAGCCCATGGCTATGGAGTTGGTAGCAAAGGAACTCCACAAGTTTGTAAGGAACCCACGCGCTAGTCTGAGGCATCTTTGTTGGATGAGTGTTGCTTTTTTGAATAAGATTGAAAGCTGCGACGCGTTATCGATGTATGTTCCCATCAAGTCCGTGCTCGACCACCTGGTCAAACGCCTCGAATCAGTATCTCAAAGCGATACAATGGTAAATACGCAGCTATATGGTGATGTGGGCGGAGTGCTGATGTTTGTGCGGCTCCTTTTGGAGCGCTACGAAATTCTCACTACTGCTGCCGAGCAGCAATCTTCGTGGGCATTCAAGCAGCTTTTCCAGGAACCGTCAATGTATTCGAATTTTGAAGATATGGCGGCTCCTGTTCAAGAGCTCTTGGGCAACTGGATCAATGCACTAGTCGGTGGCAGAGGGTTCACTGAAGAATGCCTTCGGTCGCCCGTGGAGGTATTCGAGCTGTTCCCTGCGCTCATTAAGCAGCTAGTTCTCGCATACGAGGAGAAAGTGATAACTCTGGAAACATTGAAATTAAGCCTCGATCACCTCTTGCAACCATCTCTCGCGCTAAGCCTGACCCTGATTCTCCGCACTGTGCTATACAATATTTGGGCCCAGCTCAACTCAGATGGTAACCTGGAGGTTCTGCGGTATTTGCTGGCTGCCATTGAGAATAAGTCAGCTTCTCCAGAGTTCCGAGCAGTGATCAATATCGCAGCACCTTTATTTGAGCAGTTTAGCAATTTTAACATCAAGGCAACCGATGTTGAGCAGCTCATCAACAAGCTTGTGGCACTGGCCCAACCAATTACATTTTCAAAACTGGAAATCAAGGGAAGCTTTGTTTACAATTTGCAAAATACTCTAAAGGGCATTGTGCAGTGGCAGACCGAACCGATTGGTATACCGGTTATCGATAGCAGGCTATTTGAAATGGGTATCAAGTATTTCGGGACCAACGAAATGATGAGATTGACTGTTGAGAACATCCAAGGCTCTCCAGAAAACAAGATGGAAGTTGAAGTTACCATCGTGGTACTCTACTTTAGTCGCCTTGTCAAGCGCGTTAACTCTGCCAACCTCGTACCCACTGGTATATGCTCCGAACTCATCACAGAGGTGGCCACCGAATACGTCAACAAATTCCAGGCAATTTATGAGAAACACACTGATGTAGTCGAAGAGCTTCCCATGGACGATGAGCCAGATGCCTCTATCTTCAATGTTCCCCAAACAACAGATATCCCTGTGGCAGCTACCGAGCCTCTATTGGAGCCTGAGAGTAGCTTTACATATGGTTTTGATATGGATGTATCTGCTCCAATGGGAATGGATGAGCTCGATGATGCCATGAACCTGGACTATTTCCAGTGAGACCACTACTACACACCCGGAGTATCCACCATTCCGATTTAATAATAATAATAATTGCACCGGGCTTTGAAAATCTAATTGCATAATTACTGTAAAATACACGTCTTTTCTTTTTAAAGAACTTAAATAACTGATAGTGCCTGCACCATCTTTTGTACAGCGGCAATATGCCAGGGAAGGATTGCGGTATCGGCGCTGACGCCAGTATTCTCACTCAATGAGGAGAGGCGCCGGAACTGGCCAAGAATCTGCTTCATGGAATTTTTGGTCATATTCACTCCATGAACAAGGCAAACTTCTAGTTGAACATTGCCGATATATGCGGGCGAGTTCAAGGGTTTGAGGAAAACACCGGCCGCAATTGCTGGGGCATTGTTCTCGAGCTCATGAATCTTGGTCTCAAACACTATTCCGTGAGTCTCGTCCACTGCAGATACAATCACGTTGTCATTGCGTCTTGCTGAAGTACTGGTTCGTTCATCGGAGGAAGGAGCACGTTGAGTAGAGGCTTCTCTAGAAAATGCCATAGCAACATGGGGGAACACCACCTCACCATCATAAACAGTCAAGGCAGTGTACCGTGGAATACTAAGAATATTGATGCTGGACGTATTATCCCAGGATACACTAGATTGAACTCTAGACCACATTTTCGCCTCGCCAGAATCAATAGGCCCAGCTTTGATTAACGCAATTCTCCATTTAGAGTTTGTTGCATCTTTAGGACGTATGCTACAAATGCTCGCAGTCTCCAGCCATATCTGTTTGAACACGGATTCCATACGCTTCTCTGATTGAACAGCTGTTTTGACATCACCATCCACTGCTGGAGAGTTTGCAACTGTGCTTGTATCTGAGACCACCAAACGATACACCTTTATTCGGGTTGTGGACGCCCACTGATCGGTCCACGCCACAGCGACCCAGCGGTTGTCCATCGAGATTGAGTATGCAATATGCATCGTTGGGTCAGTATCAAATATCTGGGGTGAGGGTTTTTCATCATACCTCAGGTTAATGGAATGAGGAACTAGGCGGGCAAGTTTGAATGCGGGTTCCAAACCAGTCTCAGATCGGCCAACCCATTTATCATACCACACAAGGACCTGCTTGAGCAGCTGGAACTGGCTTTGGGTTCCAATCTCATCTGGGTAAAGGTGCTCGTGCTCGTTTGCCTGGAGGTGCCACCTGATATTGGGGAATCCAGATTTAATTGCAAGGTATCCACGGGCTAGAGGTAGCACCGTAGCCCGATGAGTTGCGGGCCATGACATCAAAAGTAGCACTTTAGTTTGAGAGGGAAAGCGCTCTGCAAGGGCCTGCTTTAATACTGAACAGGCATTTTCATACAGATCTCCCAGGGTATCTGGGTTTAGATAGTCAAGGTCGTCATTGATTTCCATTAATCCATCTTTAACCGGACCTACAGTAGGCAATGTCACTTTACCCAAATAGCAGCCTTCATACATGGCTTTAGCATTTTTTAATAGCTGGAGTCGAGTTTGCGACCTGATTCGAGAGCTCAATGACATTTCCACCAGCACTATATCGCGGCTACCCCCCATTGGTTGTAGTCCAAACGATTTCCAAAATCGAAGAATGGCAGATCTTGCCTTATGATATTGACCCATACGCTTAATTGAGTAAAGTGGAGGACTCAAGAGAGTAAACTGCAACTCCTCAGGTAGTGATGTGGTAGCTGGACTCGCTGGCTGCTTTTGAGGCGCTTCAGCACCAGGAATCACAGGAGACATTGGTCTTGATGGCATGGTACCCGTGAGTGAAGAGCTGCTTGTGCAGATATCTGCCAAAGTGAGTCGTCTAATTGCAGGATAAAGACTTTTAAGGCCATTAACAAAAAATTGTTTTGCCGGGGATCGCGTCCCATAACTCATGGAGCCCTGCCATAGATACGATGCATCACCATTATCCCAAACAATTTGCTCCATGAGCGCCTGCAAGCATTCCTCGGAGATATAGTCAGTGGCATTAGGTTTCAGGGTCGAGGTCATGAGGCTCATCCATGATTCAACGTGCCAGGGTTGTTTGCGATTATCGACTGCGTATACGGATATGTTGTTGTGGCGCTGGCGTGATATACTAAAGTAGGTTTGCGGGTCGCCGTATCGCTCATCTTCCCTGAAAGTGTGTCCGTGTTCTACCAAGTCGGGCTCCGCTTTAAAGGACCACGGATCAGGGATTCGTATATCTCCATCGTCTACCATTGAGATATTCTCCACACTCATATCGTCACTATCATCGTCGTCGCCATCATCGTCGAAGCTGCCTTCAGAGCTAGCGGATGGCGCATAGGAGCGTGTCAATTTTGCCTTTTTGGTGGGTGAATGGTGCACGCTATCTCGCTCGAGCTCCGCATCTTCGTTTTCATCTTCTCCATTGGGGGTAAAATAGCGGCCCCCCATCAAATACTTTGAATCCATGTCTAGTGAGGAGTTAAGATTGAGAGGAGCAAAAGCGCCGCTAGGGCGTATACCCGCGGGATCCTGAGCTTCAGTTGCGGGATAAAGTTTTACTTGTTCTTTAGATAGCCCCTTGCTCGAACTCTCGTGACTATTAATCGGCATAATATCTTCGGGCTCGTGCAACGAGTCTGGTGGTTGCACAGTAGTGGGCACATCAAAATAGTTAAAATCTGCGATTGTAACTTCTTCATTAGCCTCATCCCAGTCCTCATCGGGCCACTCTTCTACTGTGGAAGGAGCATGTGCATGATCCGAAAGGTGCGCGTGTGACCCCCGTCTAGGAGGAGCAGACGGTGTTGACGCGGCCACTGAAGATGGTATAATGTGATCGTGGCCAGCTACTTCTGGTGAATTATCATTCGGGGTAGGGTACACACCGTCACTAGCCGCAAGCAATGTAGATGGAGTAGGCGGGGGAGGCGGTAGGGGTGGAGGCATATACACGGACGGCAGCGTGGCCATAAGGTGATGATGATGGGTAGCATGCTGCTCAGGCTGGTAAGGCTCATTGTCATCCAATTTCTCCATCTCGGCCATCTCCTCGGTCTGCTCAGCCATTCTCGTCACATTGTCCAAATACCTCAACCAGCCCAGATTCATGGGAGGGTCTTGGGAACTCACAACCAGCGCTTGTGGCCATATAACATCGTGTCCATCGCACCTTATTTGAACCCAGAGCCCCTCAGTGAGCGGCGGTAATGAAATGAAGCAAATTTCATTGAGGAACTGGGAGAACTGCTCTGCGAGGGCGGGTGAGGGTGCGGCGAACGTGTCCACTAATCGCGCCTGTTTACCCAGCGGAATAAGCCATACAATGGGTGTTTCCTTGCTGATTGAAAGCTTCAGCCTTGTGTCGATACGATCCAATCGTAGATGCAAAGTGCCATTAGAGGTGATCCCTGGGACGATATGTGTGAGCTCTCCTGACTTTATATCAATCAATTTTTCACCAAAAGGTAAGAATTCCTGAGTGGATATCATGTGCGCCGATACTAAATTGCGGACTGCGGCCAGAAATCTCCATGGCTGCACTGCATCTGACGAGTGAGGTAGGGCAGCTGAGCTGGGCAGTATAGTGCCCTTGTTGCTTTGAATTAAATTAAATCGAGACGGTGGCGCCTTGGGAGGCTCGTTCATGCCGAAAATCCACAGCTCCCTCCCCTTTGAGTAGTACAAAATGTCGGGGTCCTCATATCGAAGGGCAGCTGCTACTCTGATGATTTGCAACGACTCATCTCGAGCGACGCTAGGTACATAGACTTTATAGGGGATATGGGCTACACGAGAGATTTCAAACCAATCATTGAGCACTCGCTGTGCCTGCATTACCATCCCGGTCTTCTCAAGGTTAGCAAGTTAAACCTGACAGGGTCTTGCAATAGGCAGGCAAGTCAGCCCGTCAAGCAAATGTGGGGGGGTACGAGATTTGTAGATTAAAGAGCAGTATTCGATAGGGGTGCTTGGATTTAGGTCAAGAGTGTGGGAATTTCAACTCGAGTAAACTGCTAATGCCAGGGCTCGTCATATCCTGGCTGGTGATTTCAACAGGTGCGATCGTCCATCGATACGGATATAGACTTTATGTACGGGCTGTATTCTATTGAAACTTTTGTAAACATCGTATTTCTCTCAATATTGTCTTCACCAACCGCAATAATATCGAAACTCGGCAGCATTTCTCTCCGTGAGATCTACACCGGTAGATGATCATGAACCCAACAACTCCAGCTCAACTGATGGGTATCAGCATTATGAATATTGCTTTTTACATATACTCAACCATTTGAGGGCTTTTTTTTGTGCCTCTCAAGTCTTTTTACGCCCAGTACACGCAGTAGACAAGCCACGCTCGAGTCTGGGGCTTCATCGGGTTAATTTTTTAATTCATTGCCGTAATGTTATATTTTGGTTAGCATGAAACTATTTTTTACATGGAACCATCGGCTTTCAGCTATTTCTAGTCGCCACTATCCCCCAAGTGCAGAATCTGCACCCTCGGGAATGAAGCGATAAGATCAAAGTTTCGGCACTCGTATTAAGGTTCGATCTCTTAAATAGGTTCTAAGGAAATATTTCAAACTTTATTTCTCGAAACGGTAGCCTTGTGATGACCGGTTCCGGTCGCTTGGATCGATTGTGCTAGGCAAGTAGGTACTACAAATGAATATTACAGCTTATGGGCCTCGAGAAGAATGGAAAGGCATTGGGGCTACAATAGGTGACCATTGAATCTTCAATTAGCGTTAAATTCCTTCTTTAATGTGGTTCTGGGGTTGGGGTTGGGGTACTCGGCTTTGCCGCGACAAGTGACGTTAAAACCAACACAAGTGTTAAGTTAATACATACAATATAATAATTTAAGCCCTGAGAGCGGACCAGCCGCTAATAACACTGAGATCAGAGACGCAAAAGCACTAATAGGCCGAGGCCCATAAGAGGGTATGCGCAAAATGACCCCTTCCAGAGGTCTAGAGGCGATAAATATTACTGACGTGACTTGGGTGAAGACACACGAAGTCCAGTAGCGGGGTTGATAATGTCCAGGGCTTTCCTAGCCTGGGTAGGACGAGTGACGGGGCTAACTGCAGCGCCGAGGTTCAAAGGGATGGATGTTGGGAACACGGAGGTATGGGTGGGTCTCTCAGGGGTTTGAGGATACTGAGTGAGCTGAGGGCAAAACTCAAAGTCGTCATCTGGGTCGAAACCCCTACCTGCGTCGTAACGCATCTTGAAAACCATGGGGTCTTGGCTAAATGTGGGTGATACGCTCGAAGGACGGCTATTTGAGTCGTAATAGGAACCTGTGGAGGACGTTGGAGATGATGAGTAGCTCATGGTGTTGGGAAGATAACTCTCGATACCCACCAGGTTGAGTTAAGGACTGACAAAGCGAGAGCATGGACGCAGGGTTTGTCACGTGAGTAGCAGAGAGGCTGGAAATACTAGTCCTTTTTGGGATATACTCCAAAGATTACCGGCAGAATACCGGTGCTACTATGTATAGAATGCTCGGAGTTATTTTAAAGTCTTGTTTTATATATTCAAATTTGGCCGGTGCGGAAGTTTCTCTGTATGGAGGGGAGGCTTACTCACGATCGTCTTGGGAACTATCGATAGATCCCCCGTAAAAATCCCACACCAACACACCCATGCCCTCGAACCTCACACGCATAGCTGTACAGTTGAATCTATTTATGTCTCGTAAAGCGGATATGGGGGTTTGCCACGTATTAAGCTGGTAAGGGCAATTTATGTATTCAAGAAGGAGGGGATTAGAGGGGGATTCATTTGAAGTTCGCTTAATTATATAGAAATATACAATGGAATTAAGCAATAATTAAAGGAACGTATGCATTATAAATAAAAAGATCCAAGTAGTTTGCAATAGAATTCAGAGAAACAGTCCTTCATACCCGAGAATTCATCGTCTACTCTCTCGGGAGTGGTGGAAGGGGTTTACTCAAAATCTGTTTCTTCTTGGATCTCTTATCTTCAGGGAAAAGTTCTTGTACACTCGGGAGCATGGACTCTTCCCGGCTTCTCGGACTGTCTTCAGGTGAGTTGAGGACATTATTCAACCACGCAGAGGTCTGACTTTTTTGGCTCACTCCACTAGACACCGAGCCTATGGATAGGCCAGATTCAACAGAGTGGACAGAACTAGCACTACTGAGCACGGGACTACGCCTTGGGAGCGAGTCATGCGAGTGCGAGAGGGGTGGTAGCTGTAGGCCATCTTGAGCGAATGGAAGCTCCTGAACGCTCGGCAAACTGTGTTGAGAAGTTCGCTGCGGAGAAAAGTACTGGTAATTAGTATAATACTGGGGCTGTGGCACCTGTGCTTGTTGCTGTGGCGGTGTTTGTTGCGGAACATAGTAGCCCGGGGCCTGGTTCTTTGAGTAGGCGTGGTAGAGCTGGGACTCATTGGCGTGCACAGTTTGTATGTGCTGTCTTAAATTGTCCAGGCGACTAAAAGTGCGTCCACAGTCGCATCTAAAGGGCCGTTCGCCCGTATGTTTGCGAATATGCCTGGCGAGGTGCTCGCTCCGCGAAAACGTCATGTTACAATCTCCATACCCAGTGCACTGAAAAACTTTTGCGCCTCTCTGCTTTACGTGCTTCTTGGGCAGCTTGGGGGGCATCCCAGTCCCAGGATCCTCTAGGTCCATGTCCATGGTACTATGGTAAGCGGTCTAGGATTATGTCAAGCCAGTGTAGCTGCTGTATATGCGGCTCCATGCCGTAAGATATCTATCAGTTAGTCTTTAGGATAATACTTATTTTTCAAAAAAACTACCATATCTTAATATTTTTTTATATTGTTTAGGCACTAGTAAATACCAATATGCACAACTACATCATGCATAACTGAGTTTCAGAGTGCCTAGCGGTCCATGTTTCAAAGACACACTTGGTTACACACACGTACACACACAATGGCCTCAAACTATTGGCTCGGTTAGATATGTTTCATACTCGACAGGGGACGCTTCTTTATGATGCCTACCTACTTTTCAAAGGCATATCCCCCCTGCATGCTGCTGCTGAGGATCTCCAAACGCTCCAAATTCAAATGCGAGCCTTTGTTTAACGTCATATAACTGGCCTCTAAAACATACAATTCACTATGACCTGACATCAACTTTCTTAAAATTACGATTTCGTCAACCGCCTAGTCACCCCGGATGGGCCGAGATGAGAGTTAAGGTTACTGCGCATGCTAAAGCACAATGATACACATACCCACTATGGGTAGTGCACACATGCATAACACTTTCAAACGCATTCTTGGTTACGCTCGCTGATTAAAAGAAAAAAAACCCGCACTAAGACCTATTTCTTTTCTAATGCCCATGATTTTTCTCAGCCTTTAAGCACGCATGGATGATGGGCTATGTGAGGTTACAAGGTTGGCATTAACCTGCGGGTAATAGAGTTTTCATCGCACAACTGTCTAAGACAAGTTGCGCTCCCTTTTTTATTTCTGCTCGGGCGAGGAGTTCCAAATGATTATCGGGGTTTATTACTCGAAAGGGGAAACATGAGTCCAGCCGCTGACTCGCGGGGATCTTCGGCCTGCACTCGGAACGCATTGCCTATGTCCTATTTTGCGATCCTTACGTGTAACACCCAAAACCTATACGACTATATACCTTAACAAGCTACGTCGCGGTGACCCGGTTGGCTCACTCTACAGACGTTCCGCAAAACAGCAGCTCGCTTATGCGTTGCACAGACATTTGTTCAAGCCATTTCCGATGCAATCGATTTCAGCTGTAGATTGTCAACCGGGGTGCATATCGGCTGATATCTGCGTCACAGCCTAATTTTGTCTCTAATTGCAAGGTGGGTAAGTAGTGGCCCGTGAAGAACTGGAAAAGGCAGAGTGTGAAAAGAGAATGTAAATCATCACAAACTGTAGGACTCAATAGAAATATAGCTCGAGCCCATCGTATTCCATTACAGCTGTGGCTTGACCCATCCAAAAGAGGATCTCTCAGCCTTGCAGCAGGGCCTGCATGCCTTGAAGTGTGACAGGGTTGAGCGTCATCCGTTTGCGCTTGGGTTTGGGGTCACTGTTGAGGATTGCTGACGGGCTGTCGCTTGTGAGTTGTGGGGGGATTAATGTACAAATGATTCGCACTGTCGTTGAGTCTATGCACAACTAAATGCAAGCCATGTGCCAAAGAAATTATATCTACCAATGCAGGATTCCGCATATAATATTATCTTGAATGCAAATAATCATGCCGCATGCTCTCTGTCTTTATCAAGTCCTATTGATCCGACTCAACGTTTGAATATTTGGATACGTACCTGTGTTATATATAATGATACTTGAAGCACTATTACTAAATATATTTTGAAACCGTGACGAGTGGTGTTTCTGATATGTAATACTTAGGTCTATATCTCAAACTTCCTGGAGGGTATGCCCTCAAAGTGGTAACTGGCATGGGTATAGGCTGGTCACTATGACAACAGTGAACACCCATGAAAATAATCAAGAGGAAGATTTGCCTGTCTTTTCATCGTTGAATTGCTGAGTGTAGATCTGTGTTGGAAGCTTGCCAACGGGAGCCTCCACCTTTTCAACATGATTGCTTAAACCTATGAGGTACCCTCACTACATTTCCAACCAAGGGTCTACACTCGCGCTACGAGCAGATTAGAAAACGCAACAAAACATTTTTGCACTAGCTTTATTTCTCTAAAACAACACTATTTGGCCTCTGTCCTGAAAATTTTCATGACAAAGCGCTTCTTGAATCGAATATTTTCATTCATAATGCCAATGAAGCGTACCAGATCCAGTGCGGATCTCGAAAACGGCGCTGCTAATGGTCAGAAAGAAGCGCGCCTTCCAAAACGCAAGGTAGCGGTGATGATTGGGTACTGTGGAACCGGTTACCATGGTATGCAGCTCAACTATCCCCATAAAACCATCGAGGGAGACCTCTTTGATGCGTTCTGCAAGGCTGGAGCTATCTCTAAGGATAACTCAAATGACCCAAAAAAGTCCTCACTTATAAGAGCTGCTAGAACTGATAAGGGTGTACACGCTGCGGGCAATGTCATCTCCCTCAAGATGATTGTGGAGGATCCTGACATTGTGGAGAAGATCAATTCCCATTTACCGGATCAAATTCGTGTTTGGGGTATTAGCAGGACCAATAAATCCTTCGAATGCCGCAAGTGCTGCTCTTCTCGTATCTACGAGTATCTTTTACCCACATACACGCTCCTGACCCCCAAACCTCGCAGTGCTCTCGGCAAACGACTTGAGCGTGAGGCAGGTACTCTTGGTGAGGAGGCAGACAAGTTTTGGGAAGATGTCGGTGAGGCACTTCGGGAGGCCGGATTCACCGATGAGCAGGTTGAGGCTCTGGAGGCTCGTAACGAGGAGGAGAGAACAGAAGATCGCGACCAACTGAAGAAAATCAAAGCTGTGGAGAATGAGGTCCGTAGAAAGTACCGTGCTTCGCCCGAAAGACTCGCACGCTTACAGGAGGCTCTCAACCAATATCAGGGTGTGCACAATTTCCATAATTTTACTGTTGGACAGGACTTTCATGATCACAGCTCCACCCGTATAATGAAGTCATTGACTGCTAGTGAACCTAAAATTATCGACGGCACTGAGTGGGTCTCCATCAAAATCCATGGTCAATCATTTATGCTTCATCAAATCCGCAAAATGATTGCATTTGCTGCTCTTGTTGTTAGAACCGGTGCCCCCGCCGATAGAATCTCTACGTTATTCAACAAAGCCAAGGTCGGTGTTCCCAAAGCGCCCGCTCTAGGCCTATTGCTCGAGCAACCCGTTTACGATGCGTACAATGTCCGTTTGGAGCAGCTGGGCCACAAGGGTCTCTCTTTTGATAAATACGAAAAGGAAATGGAGGAGTTCAAGCAAAAGCACATCTACGACAAAATCCATGCTCAAGAAGCCAAGGAAAATGAGTTCCATGCATTTTTCGCATACATGGATTCAGCCCAGCAATCAGGAGTGATGGACTTTCTCGTTGATGGTACCATCATTGATAAGAATGCTCCGGCCCCAGCTTCTGAAGGTGCAGATGAGAGCGATAACGAGGCCACTAATGAAGACAAGGAGGGTTAAAAAACTTCTAGTCTAGAACCTTACCACCTAGAGGTCAAATCTTTATGTAAAATATTAATTAATGCATTTTAAACTGTGAGCGGTGCCTCATCTAGATCGTAGTCACTGTATTCGTATTCAGATTCCTCTGATAGCTCGCCGAGAGTGAGGATGGGCTGCTGAGGCTGGGAGTCAGATTCGCTTTCCTCGTCTGCTTCTTCAGAACCTGATTCCAGGTCATCATCTTCTTCTTCCTCTTCTTGACGGTCTTTAAAGTGGGTCTTCGCTACGTGCCAGCCGCTAGGTATTTCTTTATTCTCAATTGCCTTGAGCCATCGATCTTGTACTTCTGTAACACTTTGGGCATCTGTGCACTGTGAATATAAATTTAAAAGGTCCTCATTTAGCTCCAGAAACGAATGGCCCCATGTGAACTTCTCCAGGACTTTGGCTGCCCAATCCTTGTGCCCTGTGATGGCAAAGCAGGCTGCGAGTGCTTCAACGCAATTGAGTTTCCAAGGACGTCCATAGTTCACGGGGTTTGCTGCCAAAAGAAATGGCAAGAGCCTGAGATGCTTTCCACCGATTTTACCAAATGGGATCTCATCAAGACGAGCCCATGAGCATTCAACAACAGCAGCACCGTGTTGTTCTACAATTTCGCGATCGTCAGGACATACTGGAAGCTTCCCATTGGGGGATACAACCACACCTCCAAATTTTTGACCGATACGTAAAGGGCGAATCAAGCCTAGACGCTCGAGTTTTTTACCGGAACAGCGTTTAGGATCGCAGTGCTTGAAATCCCACATGGCCATTTTGGCCGGAAAATCTGTCTTTTGACGATGCTTTACTTCATGCTTCATTTTTCTTTTAGTATAGAGAACCTAACTTTTTCCTTGTGAGGTCCCCTAGGGGGTGTACTTTCTCCCTTCTTCCCAAAAGTCGTAGTAAGCCTAGCCCACTTGCCCCGAGCCTCTAAAGTTGTAGTGGGGTGTAGCGGTCATCGCAATGTATGTTAATTCTCTGCTAAAAGCACTCTTCTCAGAGCATTCAAGCCCTGTGAGTAGCAGATTGGCACATGTAAGGACCCTGCTCAACACTTCGAGCTCGCTCCTTGTGATAGTGCCTACTCTTACAGCCTCTCTGCAAATAGACCCGGCGCAGTTGGCACAAGACTATTACCTTTTATCCCACATTATCCAACTACCAGATTCGGTTCGTGATTATCGAAAGGGCATTGATGCCTCAACGCTTGCTTCGGGAATTGTACACCTTTCTGAAACACATGTCGTTCCGAAGCGCGGATTCCCCTCCCAGGTCCCAATAAAAATAAAACAGGCATTCCCATGGAATCCTGCGGTGAGATATGTGTCACCTGAGCGCCTGATCACCATCATTGAGATCGACGGGCTTCTTATACCACCCGAACAGCCGCGAGGTCTATTCACGCGACCCTTTCTTACTCAATCAGTGCCCGTGCAAGAAAAGAAAGACCTGGAGCAGATAATTGGTCGAAAAAAGGGCCCTCGTGCAAAAGCCTCTGCCATTTTGGGCCCTTTACTACTTGCATTTAAGGTCCCAGATTTCAAGGATGCAGAGTCAATGGGTGTAGCGTTTAGAACAATGGTTCAGTCTGCGCACCTGCAAATTCGAAATATTCTTGACCCAGATATCGATATCGAGGATGCGGTTCAAGAGTATTTCGAGTATCAAACCCAAATGCCCATCATAGACCAGCTCAAGGTGTTCAACTGCAAGCGACATGGAAGTCTGGTTCTTTCCAAAATGCAGCCTGCATTGCAGCTTCTTGATATCGCTCAACTGGACCTACCAGAGGCAAACCACCAGCACTACGACCTAGTAATTGCGACGGCAGAGCAACTAGCAGCACTAGAAACTTTCCACACAGTGAACGACACTATTCTCGTAATTATGAGCTGTATTGAGAATTTGGCCGCTCAGGGTGTTTCAGCAGACTATTTGATAGGTCTTCTGCTGCTCACGGTTATCAAATGCCCCTACAAGTTTACAGATATTACTGTTGATTTGATTCGCCATTTTTGCAAGGAGTCCCTAAATCCTGATTCAGGGAGGCTGGGGTATGCGCTGCTTACGCTCGAGTCGGTTTTTGTATACCTGAGGCAGGATTTCCCTCGTTTTGTTGCATTGTCAGAGGCCAATGCTATGCTGTGGAAGGCGCTGGAGAGCCGAGATTACGACTCCATATTGTCGGTTGGTTCCAGAGAGCCCAATGCGCTCAAGTCGGGCCCAAAAGGGTTCGATCCTTTGTTTTACGCCATCAGACAAAAAGATGTCGAACTTCTCAAGTTTTTACTCCAGAAGTTTCCTCAAGTATACACTCACAAGTATGTATACGAGGCTCTTGACCGGTGTTCCACCACGCTTCTCATGTGTTGCATTGAGAGCTTCAATCGGGTTGCCACTGATATAATATTGGATCGCATCGCGGAAAACTTTGAGGAAGACGAGCAGCGCCGGTATTTCCAGCGTGTAGATACTTCTGGTCGCTCAATTGCCCATCTTCTCCAATACAATGATACCCTGATTGCCAAAATTGGGCACCTGGTAGATTGGACAGGGACCGATGCCAATGGGATGACGCCTCTTCTCATTTTGGCCGGATGCTATGATCAAGTTGATTATGATGGTATGCTATCGCTAGCTGTTTCAAAGTGGCACCAGCAACGCAAAGGTTGTGCCAGCCTTCGCGATCACGTAGACAAAAAGGGCGACAGTTTGCTGCATCTAATGAACCCTTCCTCACATACAATTGTGAAAAAGTTGGTCAAGACGTTTGGTTGGGATGTAGACACCCCCAATGCAAAGGGCCGTACACCAATAATGGTGGCAGTCAAGTACGATCGGATCGACTTTGTTGAGCAGTTACTGAGCCTTAACGCCAGTCATTGGCAAATAGATAACGGTGGAATGAGTGTTTTTGATTATGCAAAAGGGAAATCTCTCAAGGCTATGTACCGCACCATAATTGAGAGATCTTTTCTCAATGTGGACGTTAGAGCTCTCAAGGCATCTGCCCTAAATTCACGGTCCATGATCACGATTTTCCACAGCGACGGGAGAACAGTACACCGGTCAGATGAGGATTTCGCTGCATTGTGCGCTGCATTAGAAACAAATTACCCGTACTCTTGGGTGCCACAGGTGAGGCTCGATAGTGATGTGGTGTTTGATCCTTGGAAGGCTTTTCGGTATAATATGCGCAATACGGCCTTCAATGCTGACTATTTTATCTCCTTATTACAATACCACGAAACCTTTAGAAATTGTGAAGAGTTTCTGGAATTCTGTTATGCGGATGGCTCGTTTGAACCCGAGAACAACGCTGATCCACAAATGCATTGGCAGAAACGACAAAATTTAGATGGAACTAATAAGCTCAGCTACTCTGATCTCGAGGCAGACCAAATCATCACTTTCTTTGAGTTCAGTATTGAGCAGCTCAAGGGTTATCGTTTGCTGTACACAAGGATGGCGCTAAGCTTTGCTCGTGTGCAGACTGCTTGTCATGGTGTACGGCAATTGGGTATCCATGTATTTAATGTGGCACAAAGCATTGAGTGTTTCCAAATGCCCGAGCTTCCTGGAAGCTACATCAATTCAGCGCAATCCTGTAGCCCCAATGAGGACCCTGCATCATCGATTATCCTGTGCGAGGCCCGTACAACTGCATCGCTTATTGAAGCACTTGGTAAACCAATTGAGCTCATAAAGGAGCTGAGGCAAGCTCAGGAAGATTTACAGACTCACCGCGATAACCTCTATGACCTCGGTGAGAGCAAGAGCTGGCCTCTGCTCTATTTTGAAGAGAAGCGCACAAAGGCAATCCAAGAGGAGGAGGCAGCTATCTTTGAAACTCGAAATAAAATCAAGGAGCTCACCAACTCAATTTCCGGGTCACACTACTCCCTGGCATCGGAGCTCGGCAGTTACGCAAAGTTTCGGGGTAAAATCACGATGGACCTAATCAAAATTGTTTCCGAGCGGCAATTGCGAGTTGGGAAGCAGGTATTGACCGCTCTTGAGGTGACCAAAGCTCAGCACCGATCAATGCATGGTGTCTAATTCAGCAGCTGCTGCTCATTTAGATACAAAAAAGCACGCAAACTCCCGCCTATGTTCTCAAATCTATGTATCTTTTATTTATTGCATTTCTACAAGCTTTGTAGCTCTAATTGTCAAGGTACTCGAATCAGTACTTGAGGGACCTGATATTTAGGCGTCTCAGTTAGTGGCACATGTAGATTTTAGGGGGAAACCGATACTATAAGTTATAGATGCTTTTATTAATTTATTTCTCGGCCTCAGCCTTGTCCTTAGCGCGCTTCTCGCGAGCACCCTCGTAACGAGCATAAGAACGGGCAAGACGGAGCTTACGGTAAGCAGAACCCTCATCAGCGGGAACGGCAGCAGTGGTGAAAGCAGCCTTGTTAGAGGGAACGGGGAAGGCGGTGGAAACCTCAACCTGGACCTCCTCACCGGTGGGCTTGGCACCACCCTTACCAGAGCGGCGGGGGAAGAGAACAAGACGAGCCTTGTACTCCTTGAGGCGCTCAACGTTGACCTCGAAACCCTCAACGCTGCGGTTCTGGCGACGGTGATCGACGGCAATACCGATAGTGCGAGCGAACTTCTTGGGGATACCGGCAGCCTTAAGCTCCTCTAAGCTGAAACCACGGCCAGCACGGACGCGGCGGTTGTAACGGATAGTGGGGCAACGAACGACGGGACGCAAAGCCTCAGTGGGGCGAGGAGCGACGGCAGCGGCCTTCTTGGCACGGAGGGCACGGCGGGAAGACTTCTTACCGGCCTGGTCAAAGTGGACCTTGACACGCTGTTGCCAGTCCTTGCGGAAGTGGTTCTTAAGAATGGGGTTGTTCTTGCTGATGGCCATTGAAACGAATTTCAGATTTCGTCGGACTAGTGATGAGTGAGTGGTGGAATTTCAAAGCCCTGAGCCCTAAGTGATGACTAAGTGAAGACACTCGCACTAGGCTCTTGAGACACTCGGCCCCCGAACTACCGGATATTTCAGGGGACACCCGCCCAATTCTTCTCAATTTCGGTTTACAATCAATGGACTCACGCCAAGTGGATTGCGTCGTCTCCTTTAAAACGGATGATAATGCATAGCTAAAAGAGGAAGCGCAAGTGAAGGTATTGATTTTTAAATATGCATCTGATGTTGCGGGGATAAAAATGGGGAGTCTGTGGGCGATATAAGCTCGGTCAGTTTAACACTTTGCTTTGGTATTCCTGACATGCATTACCGCGCATGAAAGTTCGCATGAGTATGCAGGGGCACAGGCAGGCTGAGGAGACCTGGAAGTCCCATTTCATGCCTGCGGATTGGTGCGTTTACCGGGGTATAATGATGCTGATCAGCTTTCATACATGCCCAAACCCGCTTACCTTTCAGTAAACGATTATGGTATTTCGAGTACCCCCTCATACTTATTTACCCTAGCATGTTGAGTCTGGCGGCAATTGCACAAGATCCGGGGGTGCAACAAATTCCCTATTATGCACAATAGACTGTCTAACTAATAACAAGTAATGTTGGGGCAAGAAAGCGGTCCGAGTGATTGTCGCCCCAGTCTCAATGAGATACGGATGCATTGCCATGCCGCAAATTACTCGTATGACCATATGAAACCCGCAAGAAGCAAGATTCCCAGGATCGGCGCATAATCACATACCGACCAGGGCTGTAGTACGAGTATTGCATTACGCTTGCATCGGCAAGGGTTGATCACTCGCAGGAAACTCGGTTCTAGTCCCACTCAATTAATTGGCGCAGCATTCCCCTGCAGCACTTGTGGGCTTTCTTACTGTGGGCCAGCAGAAACGAGATTAAGGTCCCAGTTTGTAGTTTATGTTCTGTATGGGCCGGTACTACTATACTTGAAAAAACAAAAATCTGGTTCAAGTGCATTTGACCAGCTGTATGGCGCTCAGGCTTGGATGCAATACATGCAAAGTAAAAAAATCCCAGCAAAAAAATCCCAGGGCCCAAATGCGTACGGATTGTCGAGTATCAACTAACTAAGGGTAAGGCACCAATAATACTGAATCAATCGTGATGTATTCTACTCATTTATCCCATGAGAACACGGAGATCTCACGATTTATTTTGTTCCTACATAGGGCTAATATGCACTAATGGAAAGTGCAGTCAGTCGCACCCCATGCAAGGCACAGACGTACTGGGGGTAAATAATTATATCAATGAGGTATTCGAGCGCAGAGCAGGCATGGTTACCCACATAATTGCGCTCAAATAATCACTACAAACCCTAGGCTTTCATTATATATGCACATGATAAATTTAGGAAAGAGTGGCAGGTATACCTGATCTGAGCATTTTGCCCCCCACCATAGGTGCTACCCCCACCACAGCCCACCAAGGTGCCCGCACCACC